>JAJEJO010003851.1:115478-158671 GCA_020662805.1 Glaucomys volans
CTTGCATTACAATTACTTTTTTCCAAATCAACTGTTCATTTATTGACTTTATATCTTTGCTATGCTAAAGTTCAAATTTTTATATAGTTAGATGTAATTAGCTTCTGATTAAAAGAATCTTCTCCCATCATCAGATATTTTTAGAAAATCCAGGAATATAGCATCCCAAATTATCTGGCAAGATATTATTAATTTTTGAATTCAGGTTTTTTTTGTTTTTTATTTATTGTTTTTGGTTTTGTTTTGGTTTTGGTGTATTTTGCTTTGTTGGTACTGGGGATTGAACCTAGAGGGCTTAACCACTGAGCCACATCCCCAGTTCACTTTTTAAAGATTTATTTAGAGACAGGATCTTGCTGAGTTGCTTAGGGCCTCGCTAAGTTGCTGAGGCTGGCTTTGAACTTGTGATCCTCCTGCCTCAGTCTCCCAAGCCACTGGAATCACAGGTATGTACCACCACACCTGGCTGTATTCAGTTTTTACATTTCTATTAATTTATTTGGAATATACATCCCATAGGTGTCTTAGTTTTTATTCCAAATGGATAGTTAGCTTGCTAGTACCATTTATTATAGAATGTGTCCTTTTTCCAAACAACTAAGTTACTAACTTCTTAGTATACAAGATACTTATCTATTACAGGATCTGCCTTTACCTAGTTACTTATTCCTAAGTCAAAATGACATTTAATTCATATGTGCTCAGATATATTGTAAACTCTCATTAGTATTTTTATCATAATCTTCTAGACCATTTTGGGGCATTTATTCTTCTATAAAAACTTTAAGACCATTTTATGAAGACATCCTATTCCAAAAGCCATTAGGATCCTAATTAGAATTGTACTAAAGTTATATATTAATTTTGGAAGAATTGATAATTTTTTAATATTGTCTTCACCTGAAAACTTGGCAATTCTATTTGTTTACATCTTGTTTTACATCCTTCTATAAAGACATACAATTTCTAGTGAATTATTTTCTTCACATAAGTCCCATGGCTTTCTTGTTCATTTCCTTCTTATTTTATCTTTGTTATTATTAATTCAGTACTTCCTAATATTTCCATTGATAGTGTTTATTTTTACAAAAGATTTAAAATTATTAATTTTTTATATATTAATCCTGCATCTAGACACCTGACCAAATTTTCTTATTAACTTTTGGAGATTTTTGCTATAGCTTTCTGGATTCTCTATATGCATAATGATCTCATCAGAGGAGACTGTTTTCTTTCCTTTTCCAATATTTTTGCCAGTTAGTAATTTATTTACCTTATTTACAATATACTTCCGATTTTTTTTCCAGTTGTAGACGGACACATACCTTTATTTTATTTGTTTGTTTATTTATTTATTTATTTATTTATTTTTAATGTGGTGGTAAGGATCGAACCCAGTGCTAGGCAAGGCAAGCCTCACACATGCTAGGCAAGCACTCTACCACTGAGCCACACCCCCAGTCCCCTTCAAGATGAT
This sequence comes from Glaucomys volans, assembly GCA_020662805.1. Lineage (NCBI taxonomy): Eukaryota > Metazoa > Chordata > Mammalia > Rodentia > Sciuridae > Glaucomys > Glaucomys volans. The sequence continues at coordinate 116,956 of JAJEJO010003851.1, forward strand.
TTTAAGCAATAACGTCAAGAATAGGCCTTCTTGTTTAGTTTGGGTTTGAATTAGAATGATTTTACTATTTGACCATTTAGGATAATATTTTCTATTTGGTTTTGGTAAATAATTTTTATTCTAGTGAGAGCTGATTAGGAATTCTCCTTTATATTGCTGATTAATTTCGCCTTTATTTTAATGATTATGTTGATAGATTTCCTAATAGCAAACAATTTTTGCCTTCTTGGAATAAACTACACTTGTCTTATTACTCATAAAATATTGCTAGAATCTATTTACTGATTATTTTATTGTGAAATCTTGCATCTATATTCACATGTGATCATTTTCTATGACTTAAATAATCTAGTTGGCTAAACCTATGAATTATCTATTCTTTAAAAATGAGCTAAAACTCAATTGTGAATCTTGGTCCTATCGCCTTCTTCAACCATGGCCCTGATAACCACCTTTCTGATGTCCTGACAGTAGTTGGTGCACACACATTTTTCATTACAGCTTATTACTTCTGGGGATTATATTTTTCTAGGAGATCAACTATTCTGTTTTCAGGATGTTCTGCCTCAGAGACGCATGGAACACTCCTTACAATTGCTTCCATCCTATCATGTCTAATGTACAGAGTTTGTGCTCCTTGTTTCTTTAACCAGAGAACCAGTGTGAACTTTGGTTTCCAGCTCTAGTCTTCGTGCCACCTCCATTCCGTACCCCTAAAGGATAATTGAAGCTAAATCTGTAAGTGTAGATTATTTGGGCTTTCTTGATTGAAAAGATTAGTCACCTGATTATAATTATTCTAATTTTTACTTAAAAATAACTATCTTGGCATGAGTAGAATTGGCAATAACATACCCACACTGAGCAAGATCCTCGGGGATTTGAATCGTCTTCATTTAACAGATTCATTGTTTCCTTCATCCTGAAACTGGTATTTGACCAGCACCAATCATTTAGAAGAAGGCAAAAAATTGTCTTTAAACCCTGAATGTTATTTAATTCTTAGAAATTGTATTCAAACTAACATGAGATTTCATTCGGTTTAATAAAATACTACCTAATTAGGAAGAAGCTTTACTACTATCTCTAGAGATATATTAATATCATTAAAAAGAACATATGCTTGAAAGTTTTATGTACATTTATAATTTTGTTCCCTTCTGAATGTGAAAGACTATTTAATTAAGATTATTACTATCTTTAAAGCCTTTTCTCAAAGGAAATGTTCTTCATTTTAAGCTACATATCTTTGAAAATATTTTTTCCAAAGAAGTTTTGAAATCCTACAAGTGTATGGGTTCTGGCTGTATCCTAGGGAGGACTCCCTTCTTCCCTCCCTCCCTCTTTACTCTTCCACAATTTAGTATAAACTAGGATGCATGTATATGCTGGCTTTATTTCTCTCTGGGACAATTCTTTAACAATATCTTTTCATGAGCAAACTGGAGAGATAAACCAATGCCTCCTATAGTTCAGAAAAAAATAAAGTGGGGGGAGAAAAAGGAAAGAGCATGGGGCTTGGCAGGAGGTCAGAATCGGCCACCTGCTACGATCCATACAAGGACACAGATTAGCACTCGTCCTCAGCATGAGTATCTTCTCTGCCCTCATGGTCAGCATACATCCATTTGTCCCACACTCTTCTATTTCCCTTCCATTTCAGAGTTCCAATTTTTTTACTTCCTTGCCCTGTGTTTCATCTGGCTTTTGCTGAAATTCTTCCCCCAAGGACCATCTTCCTCTTCTTATGGGCTAAATTATGCCCCCACACAATTCACATGTTCAAGTCCTAACCCCCAGTGCCCCAGAATGTGACCTCATTTAGACACAGAGCAGTTTCAGATATAATTAGTTAAGATGAGGTCATACTAGAGTCAGGTGGGCCCTAATCCAATGTGACTGTTGTCCTTATTTAAAAAGGGGGGGGGGTTTGAGCACATCAGGCACACCAGGAAAAATGCCGATTGAACATGAAGTCAGAGATGGAGATGATGCAGCTCCAAGTCAAGAGGTGCCAAAGGTGAGCAGCAAACTCTAGAAGCTAAAGAAAGGCATGGAACAGATTCCTCCCTCACAGTCTTTGGAAGGAGCCAATCATGAGAACACCTTGTTCTTGAACTTCTCACCTCCAGAACTGTGAGACAATAATTTAAACCAGTTTGTGATACTTTTTTATGGAAGTGCTGACAAACTAACATGTTCTCCTTCCAAATTTAACCATACTTCCTCTATACTCATCCACATTAGCTTCTCACATCAATGTAGAAACTAACAGTAGCTACCAAGTCCTTGAATCTCTCCTACTATTTCCTCCCATCTTCTCTGACTTCTCTTCCTCCACTCCCTAAAAATTCCAGCATGCCCAAGTTTGTGTCCGTGACCATTTCCTTCTTTAGTGGTAATGTTTTTAAAATAACTAACTTACGTGACACATTTATATGCCAGGCATCCTTCAAAATATTTTTCATCTATCATCTGATTTAATAGTTACTACCCTCTCTAAACAAAATGGTATTTTCTGCACTATTTTATAGATGAAGAAACTGTGGTTAAGTAACTTGCCTAATGTCATAACAGAGTCTGTGGCAGAACTGGATTCAAATTCAGAACTATCTGATCCCAAGCCCAGGGTCACTTTCATACTACCTCTCACTCCCAAGGGAACAGATTTCCCTTCTTTCCTTTCCTGTTCTAAAATCTCACTAAATTCCACCACTTCACCTTCTCCCTGGTGTATATGATCCTGTAGTCTATATCTCAGAGCCATTTCCCTTCCATACTACAAGTCTGGATTTCTACCCAAACATCCCATAGATACCTCAAACTCCTCTGGTCCAAAATGGAACTCCAAATATGTTTTGCTTCTGTATATTCCAATTATATTCCACAATCCTCCCAGCCACCCATGCTTGAAAACTCATAGCATTTTTTATTCATCTCCATACTCTGCCCCTTTTTAGAATCAGTTGCCAAGTTGTGTTGATTCCGACCATGAAACATCTATTTAGATTACTGTCTCCTCTCCATTCCACCCACCTAAACTATCCTAATAGTCATCTAATGTCTCTCCACATTCCTTCTTTTCCTTCCTGTCATTCATTCTGCATCTTATCGCCAGTCCTTCCTAGAATACCCTTCAGGTTGCATTCATTTCATTAGGTTTTGCTCTCTATGGGATAAGATCCAAACTCCTTACACAGGCAATAGGACTTGTTGGGATCTAGCCTCAGTCTATCTCCCCAATCTCCATGCATCAGACACAACTTCCAGCAGTTTTACACAGAACCTGGCTTTCCTCACATGGTTCCATCTGGCACACCTCTGCACTTCTAATCTCTTAAAGTTCAGTTCCAGTGCTTCTTGCTCTAAAGATTCACTCGAGATTTTTACCAGCAATTGGATATCTCCCTCTCTGAATTTGCTTTACATTTTATGTACACTTATCTTGAATCGTTTTGATTTTCCACTCTTCATTTCAGTTATTTGTCCATATGTTGTAAAATCCCAACCAGACCATGAGTTCATGGAAGGCAGGAGCCATAATTCATCTTAGAATTTACTACAGCACTTTACACAAGATCTAGCAAATTATAGGTATTTACTGGCTTGGTTTTTAAAGTCACTAAGTAAATTAATTTATTAGCCAAGCTATCAAACTTCTTGAAATTCGCAGAGCTCAGAGCTGCTAAGCCTTTAAAGTAGATTCAAATCACCAAAATCACCAGATGACCTGGCCCCCAGGACCCATTATGATCTGGTCAAAGGTTGTCATTATGCACAGGCAACCCTGCTTTCTCTTCTGGGGAACACTCCAAAGCTAATCCATCCAACTGGTTCCAAAGTCCTTTTCTCATCTTTCCCACCACACCCTGGATGGTAAGAACATGTCATTATCCTTCTTCATAGCTTGGTCTACAAGATGCTAAGTGGATGATGCCTAAACCCCTTTGCAGTGATAACAAGATAATGAGTACCAGAGTACTTTGAACTTGTCAGGTTCCATTCACCCTGTGCCCACAGGCCACCACCAGGAGGCTCCAACCTGTCCCTGAAGACCAGCAGTTCAGCAAGTCCATGTGAAAAATTGAGGGGAAACCCCAACGTCTTGGTTTTCAATACTAAGTCACAGGGATGCTGGGCAATCCAATAGCTCTTCCACCCAAAGCACAGCCAGAGAGGGTCTGTTGTGGTTTAAATATGGGGTGTCCACCAAAAGAGACAATGCAAGACTACTCAAGGGTGAAATAATTAGATTATAAGAGTTGTGACCTAATCCATGCATTAATCAACTGATATGGATTAACTGGGTGGTCACTATAGATAAGTACGGTGTGACTGGAAGAAGGAGGTCAGTGGGGGCGTGACTTTGGGGTTTATATTTTTGTATCCAGGGACCAGAGTGCACTGGCACTTGCTCTCTCTCTCTCTCTCTCTCTCTCTCTCTCTCCCCACCCCCCAGTTATCATGTTCTAAGCTGCTTTCCTCTGCCACTCTTTTCCACTATGCTGTTCTGCCTCACCTTGGGCCCAAGCTATGGAACTGGCCAACCATGCATGGACTGAACCTCTGAAACCATGAACCAAAATAAACTTTTCCTCCTCTACATTGTTTTTCTCAGTTTTCTTGGACACAACAATATAAAAGCTGACTAATGCAGTCTGAAAGCCCAGTGAAGAGCAACTATTGTCTAGTCCTTTCATATTTGAGAATATCGGGGTGGGAATTATGAGTCTTGAGGTTTCTAGGCAACAAAGGAAGAAACTAAACTAAATCATATTGGAAGCTGACAGTTCCAATAAGGCAAACAAGTCACAAAACTACTAGGAATCCTACACTAGTTCCAACATATTATTATCTAGCAGTATTGTTGAGGATATTAACATTGCTGATAAAAATAAGAATGATTCACTGAGCACATGCTATACACCAGGCATTGTACTTTACTTTCTATATATGATATCATTTGACCCTCATGCTAACCCCATGAACAATTACGATTATTAGGAATCTAAGGTTTAGAAGAAAAGCAAGGTCAATGTCACTAGCTTCTAAATGCCATGCATTCCAAGGCAAAGTGGAAAACAAGAGAAGAGACTAAGAGATGAGGGAAAACAAGGTCTTCACAGAGATTCACCAGCAGCTGAATTTTCCAGGAGATGAAAGCAAGAAGAGCTTGGAGAAAAAGTGTGCCCTTGTATCCCACGATAGGCAATTGACTTCATCTCGTAAATGACTGGAAGCCTTTGAAATGTTTTAAGCAGATGACACTCCAGAATTGTGTTTTAGCAATTGTGGTGGAGAATGGATTGGAGGGGACATGATCAAAGATAGACCAGTTGGGAAACTGTAGAAGTTACAATGGGAAGACATGACGACAGCTGGGTGCCTTCTCTGTCTCTTTGATGATAGAGGGAAAAGAAATACTTTGCAGATGAAATCAGCAGATCTTAGTGAAGCATTGCATAAGGTTTCAGATGATCACATCTCCAGTAAATCCTACTATGTCTCAGACTCACATATGCAATGTTCTTTGGTCAGTCTATGGACATTATGTCAAATTGTGTGGCAAATACAGAAATGGACAAAGCAAAGTTTCTACGACTTCAAGTTAGGACAGAAAACACCAAAAAAGAAAAATATCCAATATAGAAATAAGTGTTAAACAGACAATTAAAATTAAGTGATGCAATAGGGTTTGGGCTTCTTCAGAATCAAGTGGTCAGGGAAATGTCTTTGAGGAGATGCCATTCAGACTTGCAAAGACCATGTAAAAAGTAGAGAAAGAAGTGGCTTCTTTGGTTGGAAGAATCCAAAGCAATCCCGTACAAGTGGACTAGAATGGGAAAAGGACAAGAGAGAGCAAAGCAAAATCAGGGAGCTGGCCAGAAGACACAGGACTTTGTAAGTTTAACAAATGTAGATTTCATTTGAAGTATCATGGAAAGCTGGTGGAAGGTTTTAATCAAAGGAGTGACCCTGTCTAATTCAAGTTGCTAAGTGATCACTCTGGCTTCTCCGTGGAAAATGTAGGCAGAACAAGTGTGAAAACAGGGAGACTTTTGTAGTTGCTCCATCAGGAAATGATATTGGCCGGGTATGGTGGCACACACCTATAATCCCAGTGGCTTGGGAGGCTGAGGCAGGAGGGTAGTTCAAAGCCAGCCTCAGCAAAAGCGAGGCGCTAAGCAACTCAGTCTCTAAATAAAATACAAAACAAGACTGGGAATGTGGCTCAGTGATCCAGTGTCTCTGAGCTCAATCCCCAGTACAGTACCCAACCCCCCCCAAAAAAGAAAAAGAAATGATATTGACTTGGAGAAAGGTTAATAGATTGAGGATCTGTTTTGATAGATTAAATGTGGAGAGTAAGAAGGAAAAGAATCAAAGGTAACTATTTTGACTTGTGCAGCAAGAACAGGGAAGACAAAAAGCAGCAGGTTGGCAGGGAGAAGTCAGGAGTTTCATTATGAATTTGTTGAGTACCTATCAGAGATCCACATGCCAAGTAGACAGCTGGAAAAACAAGTCTGGAATTTAAGAGAGATGTTGAGGCTAGAAACGTACATTTCAGAATGATTAGCTTATAGATGAGATTTAAAGTTCTAAGACCAGATGAGATTTCTCAATGAATAAGAAAGAGCAGAGACAAGGCCAAGAATAAGTTCTGAGACACACATTTAGAATTTGGGAAAAAGAGAATGAGGTATGGAAGGAGATTGAGGTGGAGCAGCCAGTAGGTGGGAAACCAAAGATGGTGCAGTGTCCCCATATCCAAGTAAAGAGAATGGTCAAGAAAGGGCAAGGAAACAAGCCAGAGGCCCAGGCCTGTAATCTCAGTGACCTGGGAAGCTGAGGCAGCAGAATCACAAGTTCAGGGTCAGCTGGGGTAACTTAATGACACCATTTCTCAAAATTTAAAAAAAAAATTAAAGTTCTGGGAATGTAGCTCAGTGATAGAGAACCCCTGAGTTCAATCCCTAGTACAAAAAAGAAAGAAAGAAATTAAAAGAAAGAGCAAGGGACCAATTGTGTTATATACTATTGACAGCTCAAGTGATCAGAAGACTGAGAATTGATCTTTGGGTACCATAGCATTTGTGGCTATTGATGCATTTGATCTCAGGGTAATGTTGGGGACAAAGCTCAGATAGTTAGTCAAACAGAAAGTCAGATAAGGAAATGAACTGTATTAGTTAGCGCTCTGTAATTACAACAAAATGTCTTAGAAATCAACTTAAAAGGATTTATTTTGGTTCATGATTTCAGAGTTTTCAGTTTATGGTCAGTTGGCCTTTTTCCTATGGGGCCTGTGGTGAGGCAGAACATCATGGTGGAAGTGCATAAAGCTGTTCACTTCATGACAGTCAGAAAAACAGAAAGAGGAAGAGGAGGCAGTGGGATCCTAAATATCCTTCAAGAACACATCCCAAGTGACCCAACTTCCCTCCACTAGGCCCTGCTTCCTGATGTTTCTACCACTTCCCAATATGCTGGTAACCAACCTTTTAACACATGAGACTTGACTTGGAGGTACACTCCAGATCCAAACTATCACCTGGCCTCAATGTTCTTAGGAAGAAAAATTATGTACCAAAGATGAGCCTTGGGGGCGGGGGGCCACAAGGCTTGAGGAAAGCAGTGAAACTAAGACTAGAGAAGAGCCTTGAAAGAGAAGCTAAGCAGGATGAGGAGAAAGAAGAGTGTGCACGTGTGCGTGTACACACACACACACACACACACACACACCCAGCTGAGCCTAGATACCAGAAGTGAGTGGCATAGTCCATGTAATTTTATGTTTTCTTCCAGTAGCGTTAGCGACCCTGAAGCAGGAATTGAGAAGAAAGAGGTCCCATCATTAGTTTTACAGTCAGTATTTTGAGGATGATTCTAGCAAAAGCAGAGAAAGTTAAGTAATCCAGAGTTCTGACAAGGAAGCGGCTCAGAGAATCAGCCCTGAGGATGCACAAAGACAAGTGTCCAGGCAGGACTTGTGGACAGGGACAAAAAGAAGAACTATGTGGAAGAAGAATAGGCAGGAAAGGAATGAGGTCACAGGAGAGCTGGTAAGAAGTTGGTCAGAGGTAGCTTTAAGATGCTGTAGGATAAAGGCCCTTAACTAACAGGAAACTCAGTCCTACAACCACGTGTGCAGTGGCTCCATCTTTGTCAAGGACATGCTGGTGCCAAGACTAGTCTCCAAAGCCGTCCTGTCCCTTCCACTGCATATACAGAGACTGACGGCAGGAGAGCTCAGCAAACTGTGCTGTTTTAGTCAGTTTTTTCATTGCTGCAACCAAAAGAACCAACAAGAACAACTTTAGAAGAGTAAAAGTTTATTTGGGGGCTCACAGTTTCCGAGGTTTCAGTCCAAAGACCGCCAGCTCTATTCCTTGGGACTCAAGGTGAGGCAGAACATCATGGTGTGGAGGAGTGTGGTGGAGGAAAGCAGCTCAGGACATGATGGGGAAGTAGAGTTTCTTCTACTCCCCAAGAACAAAATATAAACCCCAAGGCACACCCCCAGGGACCCACCTCCTCCAGCCACACCCTACCAGCCCGCAATTACCATCCAGGTAATCCCTATCAGGGGATTAAGGCACCAATGAGGTTGAGGCTCTCATAACTCAATCCTTTCACCTCTTGCATTGTCTCACACATGAGCTTTTGGGTGACACCTCATATCTAAACCATAACATCTGCCTTGCATACAATGGGTCCTGGACTGGTTTTGTTTTTGTTTTTGTTTTTGTTTTTTAAGTATTTTGTGTTTGTTATAGGTGAGATCTGCCAACTAAGATACAAGGAATCTTTTCCTAGCCATTAGAAAAGCATTTTGTGAAATTCTTCTAAAGCAATGCCCCATCTTGTGTTTTCATTGTTCCCAAGAGAAAAGCTTGGGTCCATGAACAATACCTCCCCAAAAAACTGTGGGCTCAGAAATGCTCCTTTTTGTGCTAAAGGATTATTCTGAAGGAGGTGGAACCTCTAAGAGGTGAAACCCGCTGGGAGATGTTCTGGTCACTGGAGGTGCCCCCGCCCCCAGGGCCAGAGATCTAACCAAGGGCCTTGCATGTGCTAGAGAAGTGCTCTACCACCGAGCCACATCCCCAACCCTGGCAGTGTGCCCTTGAAGGGGATGTCGGGACCCCAGACACTTCCTCTTTTTCACTCTTGCTCACCTACTATGAGGTGAATGGTTTTACTACCTGCTTCACCATGATGTACTGCCTCACCACAGGCACAGAAGCTATGGGGCCAACTGACTAGGACAGAAACCTCCCAAACCCTGAGCCAACATAAACCTTTCCTCTTTTTAAATTGATTATCTCAGGTATTTTATTACAAAACAAAAATCTGATGAACATAATAAGTATCAGTATTTTGTATTGAAATGAATGAAGGAATGATGTCCTTAAGAGAAAGAAGAAACAAAATAAAAGAGAAGGAAGAAGAGAGAGACATCAAAACTCTTGAAAAAAATTAAAACAGGGTCATTTCTACATTTGCCAAAATTTTCTTCATAATCTACCAGTGCACAATTTTTTTTCCTACTTACTTAATTATTCTAGAAATAAATACATAACTGAAGATTATTATATTTAAAAAGAACTTTTTTCTTGAATGATGAGTAACTAAAATTTCTCTTTTCTACTCTAAATGAAAATTGAGATCAGCTGACACTGCCTTATCTACATTTGCTGATAACTCAATGTTAACATCCCAAGAAATTGCTGTTCCACATTATATTTTTTATTTTAGTTCATTGTACACAACTGGAGTACAACTATCATTTTTCTGGTTGTACACAAAGTAGAATCATACAATTTGCATATTTATACATACACATAGGGTATAGATTTTTGTCTCATTCTCTTTCCTTCCCAGCCCCCTACTCACCCCTCATTTTCCTCTATACAATTCATCCCTTCTCCATTTTTCCCGTGCCTCCCCCAACCCCCACTATGTGTCATCAACCACTTATAAGAGAAATCATTCAGTGTTTGGTTTTTTGGGATTGGCTTATTTCACTTAACATCATCTTCTCCAATTCCATCCATTTACCTGCAAATGTTATAATTTTATTCTTCTTCATAACTGAATAATATTCCATTGTGTATATATACCACAGTTTTTTTGTCCATTCATCTACTGAAGGGCATCTAGGTTGGTTCCACAATCCAGCTATAGTGAATTGGGCTGCTATAAACTTTGATGTGGCTGCATCACTGTAGTATGCTGATTTTAAGTCCGTTGGGTATAGGCCAAGGAGTGGAATAGCTGGATCAAATGGTGGTTCTATTCCCAGTTTTCTAAGGAATCTCCATACTGCTTTCCAGAGTGGCTGCACCAACTTGCAACCCCAGCAGCAATGTACGAGTGTACCATTTTCCCCACATCCTCGCCAACACCTTTTGTTGCTTGTATTCTTGATAATAGACATTCTAATGAGGGTGAGATGATATCTTAGGGTAGTTTTGATTTGCATTTCTCTTATTACTAGAGATGATGAACATTTTTTCATATACCTGTTGATTGCTTGTAGATCCTCTTCTGTGAAGTGTCTGCTCATTTCCTTAGCCCATTTATTGATTGTGTTCTTGGTGTAAAGTTTTTTGAGTTCTTTATAGATTCTGGAGATTAGTGCTCTATCTGAAGTGTGTGTGGCAAAGATTTTCTCCCACTCTGTAGGTTCTCTCTTCACATTGCTGATTGTTTCCTTTGCTGAGAAAAAGCTTTTTAGTTTGAATCTATCCCAATTATTGATTCCTGCTTTTATTTCTTGTGCTTTGGGAATCATGTTAAGGAAATCTGGTCCTAAGTCAACACAATGAAGATTTAGATCTACTTTTTCTTCTATTAGGTTATGGGGTCTCTGGTCTAATTCCTAGATCCTTTCTCCATTTTGAGTTGGGTTTTGTGCAGGGTGATAGATAGGGGTTTAGTTTCATTTTGCTGCATATGGATTTCCAGTTTTCCCAGCACCATTTGTTGAAGAGGCTATCTTTTCTCCATTGTATATTTTTAGTGCTTCTGTCTAGTATGAGAAAACTGTATTTATGTGGGTTTGTCTCTGTGTCCTCTATTCTGTACCATTGATCTACCTGCCTATTTTGATGCCAGTACCATGCCGTTTTTGTTACTATTGCTCTGTAGTATAGTTGAAGGTCTGGTATTGTGATCCCTCCTGCTTAATTCTTCTTGCTAAGAATTGCTTTAGCAATTCTGGGTCTCTTATTCCTCCAAATGAATTTCATGATTGCTTACTCTATTTCTATGAGATCTGTTATTGGGATTTTAATTGGAATTGCATTGAATTTGTATAGTGCTTTTGGTAGTATGGCCATTTTGACAATATTAATTCTGCCTATCCAAGAACATTGGAGATCTTCCCATCTTCTAAGATTTTCTTTAATTTCTTTCTTTAATGTTCTGTAGTTCTCATTGTAGAGGTCTTTCACCTCTTTTGTTAGACTGATTCCCAAATATTTTATTTTTTTCAAGGCTATTGTGAATGGGGTAGTTTTCCTAATTTCTCTTTCAGAGGATTCATCACTTATGAATAAAAATGCTTTAGATTTATGAGTATTGATTTTATATCCTGCTACTTTTCTGAATTCATTTATGAGTTCCATAAGTTTTCTGGTGGAATTTTTTGGCTCCTCTAAATATAGAATCATGTCATCTGCAAAAAGGGATAGTTTGAGCTCTTCTTTTCCTTTTCATATCCCTTTAATTTTTTGGTCTGTCTAATTTCTCTGGCTAGAGTTTCAAGGATGATGTTGAATAGAAGTGGTGAAAGAGGGCATCTCTGCCTTGTTCCACTTTTCAGGGGGAATGTTTTCAATTTTTCTCCATTTAGAATGATGTTGGACATGGGCTTAGCATTGATAGCCTTTACAATGTTAAGGAATGTTCCTCCTATCCCTATTTTTTCTAGTGTTTTGAGCATGAAGGGGTGCTTCATTTTATCAAATGCTTTTTCTGCATCTACTGAAATAATCATGTGGTTCTTAACTTTAAGTCTGTTGATGTGGTGAATTGCATTTATTGATTTCTGGATGTTGAACCAACCTTGCATCCCTGGGATGAAACCCACTTGATCGTGCTGCACTATCTTTTTAATATGCTTTTGTATGCGATTTGCTAAAATTTTGCTAAGAATTTTTCCATCTATGTTCATTAGGGATATTGTTCTGAAATTATCTTTTCTTGATGTGTCTTTGTCTGGTTTTGGTATCAGGGTGATATTAGCTTCATAGAATGAGTTTGGAAGGGTTTCCTCCTCCTCTATTTCATGGAATACTTTGAGAAGTATTAGAATGAGTTCTTCTTTGAAGGTCTTGTAGAACTCCACTGTGAATCCATCTGGTCCTGGACTTTTCTTTGTTGGTAGGCTTTTGATGACTTCTTCTATTTCATTGCTTGAAATTGATCTATTTAAGTTGTGTATGTCCTCCAGATTCAGTTTGGGTGGCTCATATGCCTCTAGGAACCTGTTGATGTCTTCCAAGTTTTCTATTTTGTTGGAGTATAAATTTTCAAAATAGCTTCTAATTATGTTTTGTATTTTAATAGTGTCTGTTGTGATATTTCCATTTTCATCACAAATTTTAGTAATTTGAGCTTTCTCTCTCCTTCTCTTCGTTAGTGTGGTTAAGGGTTTATCAATTTTGTTTATTTTTTCAAAGAACCAACTTTTTGTTTTGCCAATTTTATGAATTGTTTCTTTTGTTTCAATTTCGTTGATTTCAGCTCTGATTTTGATTATTTCCTGTCTTCTACTACTTTTAGTGATGAACTGCTCCTCTTTTTCTAGGGCTTTGAGCTGTAATGTGAGGTCATTGATTTGTTGACTTTTCATTCTTTTATTGAATGCGCTCCATGCAATGAATTTTCCTCTAAGCACTGCTTTCATAGTATCCCAGAGATTTTGATATGCTGTATCTTTGTTCTCGTTGACCTCTAAGAATTTTTTTATTTCCCCCTTAATGTCTTCTGTTATCCATGTATCATTCAATAGCATATTATTTAATCTCCAGATGTTGGAGTAGTTTCTGTTTTTTATTTTATCATTGATTTCTAATTTCATTCCATTATGGTCTGATAGAATACAAGGTAGTATCTCTATCTTTTTGTGTTTGCTGAGAGTAGCTTTGTGGCATAACATATGCTCTATTTTAGAGAAGGATCCATGAGCTGCTGAGAAGAAAATGTATTCACTTATTGATGGATGGAATATTCTATATATGTCTGTTAAGTCTAAGTTAGCAATTGTGTTATTGAGTTCTATGCTTTCTTTGTTCAATTTCTGCTTGGAAGATCTGTCCAATGGTGAGAGAGGTGTGTTAAAGTCACCCAGTATTATTGTGTTTTGGTCTATTTGGTTCCTGGAATTAAGAAGGATTTGATTGACATACATGGATGTGCCATTGTTTGGGGCATAAATATTTATGATTGTTATGTCTTGCTGATTTATGCTTCGCTTAAGCAGTATGAAATGACCTTCTTTATCCCTTCTAACTAATTTTGGCTTGAAGTCCACTTTATCTGATATGAGGATGGAACCCCCTGCTTTTTTACTGAGTCCATGTGCATGATATGTTTTTTCCCATCCTTTCACCTTTAGTCTGTGGGTATCTTTTTCTATGAGATGTGTCTTTTGGAGGCAGCATATTGTTGGGTCTTTCTTTTTAATCCAATCTGCCAGTCTATGTCTTTTGATTGATGAGTTTAGGCCATTAATATTCAGGGTTATTATTGAGATATGATTTGTATTCCCAGTCATTTTGACTTACTTTTGGTTTTTAACTTGACTTGGTTTCTCCTTTATTTGACTATTCATTTAGGGTAGTTCCTCCCTATGCTGACTTACATTGTTGGTTTTTATTTCTTCCTCATGGAATATTTTGTTTAAAATGTTCTGTAGTGCTGGCTTTCTATTTATAATTTCTTTTAGCTTTTGTTTATCATGGAAGGATTTTATTTCGCTGTTAAATCTGAAGGTAAGTTTTGCTGGGTATAGGATTCTTGGTTGGCATCCATTTTCTTTCAGAGCTTGAAATTTGTTGTTCTAGGTCCTTCTAGCTTTTAGGGTCTGGGTTGAGAAATCTGCTGATATCTGTATTGGTTTCCCCCTGAATGTAATCTGATTTTTTTTTCTCTTGCAGCCTTTAAAATTCTATATTTTGTATGTTAGGTACTTTCATTATAATGTGCCTTTGTGTTGATCTATTGTAGTTTTGTACATTTGGTGTCCTGTAAGCCTCTTGTATTTGATTTTCCATTCATTCTTCAGATGTGGGAAATTTCTGATATTATTTCATTGAATAGATTATTCATTCCTTTGGTTTGTGTCTCTGTGCCTTCCTCAATCCCAATAATTCTTAAATTTGGTCTTTTCATGACATCCTATAATTCTTGTAGGTTATGTTCAAGATTTCTTACCTTCTGTGTTTGGTCAACTTTGTTTTCAAGATTATTTTGTCTTCAATGTCTGAGGTTCTGTCTTCAAAGTGATCTAACCTGTTGGTTAGGCTTTCTATTGAGTTTTAATTTGGTTTAGTGTTTCCTTCATTTCCAGGAGTTCTGTTTGACTTTTTTTTCAGAATTTCTATCTCTTTATTGAAATGATCTTTAGCTTCCTGTAACTGTTCTTTTAACTGTTGATTGGTGCAATCATTCATTGCGTGCATTTGCTCTCTCATCACGTCATTTGCTTCTCTGATCATTTTAATTATGTACACTCTGAACTCCCTTTCTGACATTTCTTCTGACCTGCTATCATTGGATTCTGTTGATGTAGCATCTAGGTTTATTTGAGACACTTTCTTCCCCTGATTTCTCATGTTGCTCATGTATCTTTCCCTCTATCCGTGAGAATCTGAGGTGTTGCAGCTTCCCCCCTATAGACTTGTGGTGTCCCTGCAGGTTTCCAATACCTCACCTCCTAGTCTACAGTAATACTAGATCATAGACTGGGGCAGTCTAGGATATGTCTGGGCCTCTGGGCTGGTCCTCCTTGCAACGCCCCCCCCACCTCCTCACCTCCTCACGACTCCGTGAGGAAATCCCACCAGAGCACTTAGGGCCGACATACCAGGTACAGAGGTCTCAGGTCTCTGTGCTGGGCTGAGCCTGATGTCTGTCTCTGTGCCTGCCTCCCGGACCTGGAAGTCTCGCGGGACTTGGCTTGACGGAACACAAACCTCTGAGCTGAGCCTCCCAGAGTGGGAAACTCAAGTGTCCCCTGTGCCTGTTTACCACACACTGACATCTCCCACTCTTCTGGGCTGTGCCAGCTGCCCCGCGTGGAAATCCCGCGGGAGCACTCAGGGCCAACGTACCAGAGGTCTCAGGCCTCTAGGCTGGGCTGATGGTCCACATTATTCACAACAGCTAATATATAAAAATCTAAATTACATCAACAGATGAATGGATAAAGAAAACATGGTGTATACATACAATGGAACACTAGTTAGCCTCAAAAAAACAAATAAGAAAATCCTGCCATTTGGAACACCATAGATGGACCTAAAGGACTACACCGAGTATTCTTAAGAGTAAATACTGTATGATTCCACTTACACTTAGAATCTAAAATAGTCCAACTTGAGCTGGGTGCAGTGTCATGCACCTATAGTCCCAGCTACTCAAGAGTCTGAGGCAAATGATCACCTGACCCCAGGAATCTGAGGCAGCCTGAGCAACATAGCAAGAACATGTCTCAAAAAAATTTAATTAATTAATTAATTAAAATAAAATAGTCAAACTCATAGAAATAGGGAGTAGAATGGTGATTGCCAAGGACTGGGGAAAGGGGAAATTAGAGAGATGTTGACAAAGGGGACAGAGTTTCAATTATGGAAGATAAATAAGTTCTGAAGGTCTCCCATATGGTGCAGGGTGTATTGTCAGCCACACTGTACTGTACACTTAAAATTTTCCAAGAGCATAGCTCTTATATTAAGTATTCTTACCACAATAAGTAAAATACAATATGCTAATAATAAAGGGATGCAAGAAAACTTGGGAGGTGACAGAATGTCCATGGCCTTGATGGTGAGGGCTTCACAGTTGTATCCTTACCTCCAAATTCATAAGCTATACACATTAAGCATGGGCGGCTTTCTACAAGCCAATCATATCTTAATGAAGTACTTCTTTACAAAAAGAAATTGATGTTTCCCCATTTCCCCACCCCCATTTTCTCCAATTTCTACCAAAAATACATGCTAAAATTCAAAATGATGTATGTGTGTTACATACGTCATGCCAATGTTTTTATTTTCTGACACAAAATAACACTTCAACATAAAAAATTGAAAATCTCCATTCCAATATTTGGATTCACTCACATTCCTGTGTTTAAACACTGCCTCTTGTCATAGGTTTTACTTTCACTAATGGCTCCTTAGGAATATGGTCTGTTTCAAATGGAAAGAATGAAATCAATTTTGTCTGAATTTATTTTATTTCATCTGTGTTTTGCAACTCGACACACACAGGCATATTTTCCTTTGGCTAGCTTCACTAAGGATGGTAGAAAGCATACCCACAGCTTCATTGTTGTCTTCTGTAAGGCTCATAGTCTCCAAAACATTTCTAGGAGTCACATGAACTTCATCACCAGCATCCAGCATGTTACAAAATACACTCTCAGCCATGACCTACTTTTTCCAGGCAAACTCAACCCCAGAGGCTGTTCATCCAAATCTACTTTCTTTCTCTCTCTGAAGAGCAAGAGAGTAGCTCTGGATGAAGAATGAGAGAAATCTTCCATCTGGCTGGCCTTTGGGTACCCACCCAGCTTCTGACTCTGTTGGAGGGTCTTGGACTGCTCCGAAGGGAGATGGTTGTGCTCTTGAACTATTTCTGCCCTTGAAGATCTCTTTCCAACTTCTGCAGAATTACTGAAATGATGACTCACTTTACTTCCAACCCTGACATGTTTGGAAGTGGCTAAAGATAAATAACAACAGTGACAACTGGGGACAAGTCCTACTTCTTCTTTTTTTTTTTTAGGTTTTAAGTTAGAAAAATCTCCAGACTGTAATCAAAACTGTTACCGCCTATTTTTTCAGGACTTAATGTGCCTGTTTGAGAAGCACTCTTATCTTTCAGGCTCTAGACCCAAAATTCATCTTCTGAGTTACATGTTTTCAATTCGAGCACAGATGGACCGGGTGACAAAGGAGGCTCTATGCTGCAAGGACAGCTGTTTATTTCAGGGATGGCAACTCCTAATACAAGGCCAACAATGACTTCCTTGTGTGCCCTTTCCTGCCTTTGGAACCTGCTAGGATCCCATCATCAAAACAGTATGAAGCAGTTCTGAGATCTTCATTGCAATTATCTCTGGAGATGCTGACTACCTGGTGTTCGCTGTCTTCATGGAGACAGACAAGCATCTATAAATACGAGGCCCTTTTGGCCTTGTCTTGCTTTTACTTTTCTTGAAAGAAATGGGATTGCTGCCAAGTCTTTTAGAAGTTAAGCCTGACAAAGGGTCTTGACGAATACTTTTTCAATGTGCTTTTCCCAATATTTCCTTTCTTATTGATAATGAACAAGAATGAAGTGGAAAGAGAAAAAACTTGATCCAAATAAACATCGTCTTTGGTGGCTTTGATTTTGTCTAGATCCTTTTCGTCATGTTTAGAATGCTTACTTTTAGGAGTTTTCTTTCTTTGTATAAGACCAGGACATGAGGAATATTTAAGATACATTTTTAAAAGGTCAAGTTTTCTGAATATAGTATTATGACTTTTTTTCCTGCACAGCTGAGGCATATTTTGATAAATATTTTGATTTGTGATTTTTTTTTAGCTTTTTATTTTCTCTAATGATGACTTGCTCTTAATTTTTCCTAGAATTATTAGAGTTTTAAAACTGGTGCTCATCTGGTTACAAATCACAATACTTCAGGCAGAGAAGTTTTCTTGATTCTTCTATGTAGTAAAGGTATAACTAGGTGGTCACTGCAGGCACACAGCCCTCCAGTAGAAGTGACCTATGATCAGAATTGGAGGGGTTTAGCTGAGGAAGGGGTGACAGAGATCCTTGAAAAGAAAAAAAATCATCTAGAATATGAGCAAGGGGTGATCAGACAATGACAATTATGTCTAAAAGTAGATCTGCAATATTCTTTTAATAAAATTACACACCGTACAATGATTTGATTGTAATGTAAGCAGCACTGGATATGTCTCACAACCCTACATGTCACATGATTCGTCTGTAATCAGCAGGAAGTTGATGTACTTAGTTAGAAATGGTTACTTTCACCCCAGCTCAACTCCATGGCATTCTCCTATAATCCCAGTTACTTGGGAGGCTAAAGTAGAAGGCTGCAAGTTCAAGGCCAGCCTGGGCAACTTGTCTCAAAAGAAAATATAAAAATAAAAGGAGGGGTTGGATCACTCAATGGGAGTACACTTGCCTAGAATGTGCAAGACCCTGGATTGGATCCCATCCCCAGGACTGAAAAAAAAAAAAAGAAGAAGACGAAGAAAGAAATGGTTACTTTCTCCGGCATGTGTTCCCCAAACAAAGTGCAGGCTGTGATTTGATTTTTAAACAGAAAAATAGAAAATTTTCTGTTGCCAACTTAGTGAAGTTGAAAGAGACTATTCCTGTTTGATGAAGTTTATTAAGGTGGTCTGAGATATTTTGAGTAGGAAAGCAGACGATCAGTGATAGAACTTCATCTGGGATCATGAGCCTAAAGAGAAAAGTCACTTTAAAACTGTAGACAAGCTGGACGCAGTGGCACATGCCTGTAATCCCAGCAGCTCAGGAGTCTGAGGCAGGAGGATCTTGAGTTCAAAGCTATCTTCAGCAACTTGACAAGGCCCTAAGCAATTCAGTGCAACCCTATCTCTAAATAAAATACAATAAAGGGTTGGGGATGTGGCTCAGTGGCTCAATCCCTGGTACCAAAAACAAAAGACAAAAACAAAAACAAAAGACTACAAACATATCAGGTCATCAAAAACTGAAGGTGCCAATTTACAATAGCAGCTATATTCATCTAGTAATGCGTCAGAAAACCAACAAAACCATCCTCTGCTGGAAAGTTATGAGCAAAATCTACATAAACTTCACTCTAAGAACTGCATATTATCCCTAATAACAATTTACATTTGTACTGTTTGTTTCTACTTTCAAAATACTTTCACATCTCATACCAATAAATGACAAGGGATATCAGACAGTGTACCAGATGCAATTATCATGCAAATTGAGGAGAAAAAGCGTCTGGACACTAGGCAGTGACTGCAGTCAGAATAGCTCTGTCTTCCACATGCTCAATTACGTGATGATAATCACCACACTGTGAAGCAGGCCTCCAATCAAACCAAAATCAGATCAGACTGACAAAACCAATGCAAAGACAAGGCAATAAAAGCACATCGAGTATTCGAATCCAACTTCCAATTGCTGGCCCACACAGGCAGAGGAAGGAGTAAACACAGTACACATGCCTGAATTCCACTGGTTAATTTAAACTGTGCATCACTTCATCTTTAAACCTGCCACTCAAACGCATCAGGGTTGGCACCAGATACACAGACTGAGGTTTTTCAAAAAGGACTGAGAAGAAAGGAGAGAAAAGTCATGCACCAACATTCTGAGCCTTGTGGAGCCTCTCCACACAAAGGTAAACAGAACAGATCCCAGAAATAAACCAAACAAGCAAACCAACTCACAGAACAAACCTATAAAAGCAAAGTGGAGACGACAGCCTTCCTTCCAGAGCCCCTCCTTTGCTGGGTTCTTTCTCATTTAATGCTACCTTCCTCTTTTCTCTAGGCCCCTCACCCAAGCTTCAACACCTCCCCCCAGAGCCCCACCCCTGTGCCATACAAGCAGGATAAGACCTTCAGCATGAATCTGAGATCAGATACTCTTAATCAGAATTAGATGTCTGGAAGCGACTTTGGAAGTCTTTTTCCCCTAAGTTTCAACCCTCTGCATCAATTTTCCTGTAATAATCCCACATGGGGTATAGACTCTGAATAAACACAGCTCCTGATTGTAAATCAAGGCCTCCTGGGGCAGCCCCTTCCATTTCTGGATTGTTCTAATCATTAAAAAGTTCTCAGTCATGCTGGCCAAAATTAACCCCCTGCAGCTTCTCCACACGTGAGAGATATCAAACAAGCCCTTTTCCCTCCTGGCAGCCTTTACTTTGTTTGAAGCCAGCTGTCACCTCCCCAGGGAGTACTATGTCCCTGTTCTTTAAATATGCCCAACTGCTCTTCCTGTGACATGATTTATAAGCTCCTAACCACCTTGGTCAACCTCTCTTGAACATGCTGTTGTTCAACAAAGTCCTTCTTCAAAAGTGTCGTCCATAATGAACAGGATAATACAGGAGTGGCCTAAAAGAAAGAAAGCCTCTATCTACTGTTAAAAGAACCAAAGCACCAAGGATCACATGAGTGAGAAGGAGCAGGGATTTTGTTGTTATCAGAGTGGGGTTTTGTTTGGTTTTGGTCTTAGCAGGGATGTGGAGAAAAGGGCTTCACCATGCTTTTCATTCTGAAACTGAATTTTTTAAACGCACAAATGAAAATTGGTTATGTGCAAGGCTCTCTGCTGGGGATGGTTAGAGAAATTAATAAATAAGAAAGAAAGATTCAACCCTTAAAGAATTCTCACACCACTGCCTAACCTTTGTCCTGTCCCTCCCCATGTGACTTGCAAATCACATAGTGATTTTAACAAGGGAGGCTGATTGACATCTGTCATCCATTTTCAAGTACCTGGTTGGGCATTGATGTCAAGCAGGAGGTGAGCTTGACCTGGCCCCAGAATGGCTGGTAAAGCCTATTCCCTGGAGCCACAGAAGTATTTCCTAGTCTGGCATTGCTCTCTCTGCTGACTCCTACCAGTCAGCCTGGTTCTTACACACTCTGCCCCATCTTCCCAGCCTGGGAGTTCTCCCCGCTTCTAAACTTTGTCTGGACTCCCAGATACTACATACCTAGAATCCCTTCTTTGTGTCCCTGAGGGCTCTGAAAAAAACAGGTAAGTTTCTCCAGTCTCCCTGCAGACTAGGAGCTCTGGGGCACAGGGTCATTTAGTCAATGAGAGAACCTCCAGCACCTAGCATTCATCTGCTTTGCCTAAATAACAATATGTTGGTGAAGTGCGAGGAGGTTTGCAGCCACCATCCTGTGATCAAAGATACAAAATCCAGGTTGTTCAGCTCACCAGTCTGCCTTTTATAGAACCATACAACTGAAGTCTTGGAGATCATTCCTTTTACAGGTGACATAATGAGAATCCCAGGACAATAACTGACTTTGAGGTAAGGAAGGAACTGAGATGGTAGGAAATGGACTGCCCGGATTCCTGGCTCAGCACCCTTTTAAAATGTAAATACTTTTGGGCACAGTTGTCCCTCAGGATCTGTGGTGGATTGGTTTCAAGGATCCCCAAGAATACTAAAGTCCTTGAATTCTCAAAATGATTTCAGCATATCCTCCTGTATGCTTTAAGTCCTCTCTAGGTTACTTATAATAACTAAGAAAATGTCAGTGTCATTTTATGCAGACAAAGGTAGAGGAGCATGGACACTAACAGATAACCTGTCCTAGAGTTCACTTAATCCTAGTACTTAATCATGAGACAACACAGAACAAAAATGAAATGTTGGATTCATTTGTGATTTTGCTGTTTACAAAATCTACCATGGCTTTTGAATCATTTTTAAAAGTTCATTAATAAGGTTTATTCAAATAAAAACATTTTGAATTATTTTTCATGCTGCTTGACCAATATCCTGACGAAGGGAATTAATGATGACCTGTCCATATTCTCACCTTTAAAATTACAGGCTCAAGGCCTTAGAAGAGGGACAATCATAGATGTGCTGTCTGCTGTGTGGCACTTCTGACACCAATGCACACAGTTATGATTAACAGTGTGCTGTGGTATTCAGAGAAGTTGGCCTACAGTGTAGACATTCCAGACCTAGTGTTCTGGCCTGAAGGACCTGAGTCACGATGACTGATGGAAGAGGTTGTTGCCCATAAGTTCAGTGCTGGTGGGCTGATGAATGGTCTCAGCTTGAAGTGCTGGGTCTCTAACCCAGAGAGATCCTCCACTCCCAGCAAACGTCCTGCCTTTGGAGGTCATGATTATCATTACAAACCAATAGACACATGAATAACATAAAACAGAGCAAATGGCCTTTTTATGTGCTGGAGATATTTAAAAACTAAACTGCCTGTTTCCATGAGTACAGATTCTGTTTCTGGCATAAATCTCTCCTTAGCTTTCACAAAGCAAGTGCAGAGACCGTTAGCAGAACCGTAATTCACCATCAATGTTGCATTAAATTTTAACCACTGCAGTCATGTTTAGGAAGATATTTTCATTATAATCCAGTATTCTCAGGACCTCACAACTTAACTTTGTTTAACACCCTCTTTAGGCAAATTATTTTCACATGGCTCTTATTCAAGGAATGTTGACAAAAACCAGTCCTTAAGAGTATTTAAATGTTAGAAAAGGCAAGATACACACACACACAGAGTAATGTATGTTACATAAGGAAAATACTCAGCCCCTGTGGGAAGGCAACATTGTTTGACCATTATTTCTTGGTTATTAAGTACAGCATATTCCAGTAAAAAAATGCATATCAGACCACGATAAACTTATAATATGTGAAACAAAACCAAAAGCTGGTGCCTACTGGAATCATTGTCCTATTTGTTTCATTTCTACCTCACCTATTCTTCAGAGAAGGGAGAAGGGAGAGAGGAAGAGGGAAAGAAGGAGAGAGGTGAGGTGGCTTACAGAAAAGCTGAACACAATGACAGGGGAGTGACTGAGGAGGAAAAAAGGAGATTGCGGTTATTCCTATCACAAGGACGATGGTCGTTACTGGGATGGGACCAGGGATCTGCTCTCCAGAGGGACACCTGACACGATGCCATAACAGGCATCAGGAAGGAGAAAATCTGTGAGGTCCTTCAGGAGAATGAATGATTGCACTCTAGAAACCCATTAAAGTTTAATCCTGTCCTGTTGGTTTTGGCCAGTAGACTATGGCACCTTGGTGACACCTTGTTGTAGATTGAATTGTGCTCCACCAAAATTCATATGTTAAAGCCCTAGCCCCCAGCATGACTATCTCAGCATAGTGCCTTCAGCAGGGAAATGAAATTAAATGAGGTCACAAGGATGGGGGTCTTGATCAGATAAAACTGTGGCCTTATAAGAAGAGGAAGTTATCTCAGTCTCCCCGCCTCTCCCCTCTCCTATGTGAACACACAACCAGAAGGCAGCCACCTGCAAGCCAGGAGGAAAGCCCTTACCACCTCACTAGAATCCAGCCATGCTAGCCTCCTGGTCTTGGACTTCCAACCTTCAGAATTGTGAGAAAAATCTTCCTTTTGTTTAAACCACCCAATTTGCACTATTTTGTATGGCAGCCATAACAAACCAATGGACACCTGGACGTAACCCACCCTGTCACCCTTAAAACCTGAGATCACTCTATACCATCAGGTGTCAGGAAAACTGGATCTATTCCTGGCTCTGTATTTCCTTCCACAACTGTTATAGAAGACAACAGGATCTCATTGAGTATTTTTACTTGTCCGATAAACTGCAAAACAAAAAAATAATAATAATTTTTTTCAATGTCATGCAGGAAAGTTACAGATTTTCTTAACAAACTACATGGTGAGTCTTTTTCAGTCTGTTTTTAACAAATTTTTAAAATAAGGTGGTACATCTACACAGATGCACTTGAACTAGAGATTAGTAAGTATGGTACTTTAACTACCTAACTACCAACTGAGACTTTGGGAGAGTTTTAAAAATACATGTGATAAAATATTACATAACAAATTATAAATGACATAAAAATTATAAGGATAATGTAAAATGAAAATAATTGTAATAGATGGTTGAAATATGAATCACTTTTCCCCTACGCTTTTATGTTCTGAATGTTGGCAAGATGTTCTTTTTTATTATTTTCAATATTTTAAATAAATACAAAAGAACCTATGTAGAGAACTATTCTTTATGATCAAATTGACTATCTTTTATTAGCTATTGAGAATTCCAATTGTGATTAAAGTTTCATTTGATTGATAGTGCTGTCATTTTAAGTACACAGAGTCAAAAATGACTAAATCAAACCAAGTGTTTCCATTTTAATGAGGTCTGAAAGCTCTCATTTAGCCAAATACCTTCAAAAGACTGTTGTTCAAGATGAATATTGTGGGTAATTAAATCTATTCATCTTACTATGAATATCAAGATTGTAAAGTGCTGAAAGCATGCACCCCCTCACCAGAGCTGGATCTGGGTTGCTAAGTCTGGTTAACAGATACCTCTTACCATTTATTCATTCATTGAATCAATCCACATTTATTAATCACATATAGGGTCATGATTTAAGACACAGTCTTGAGAGTCAGATTACCTGGCTCTAAATCTCTACTCCTTTTCTTTCTAGTGCCCTGATCCTGTGTTAGTCAAAATGAGTAAGTTTGCTATGGTAACATTAAGGCATCCATGTTTATTTCTTACTTCTGCTACATTTCCATCATGAGGGAGAGGGAGCTGTGCTCCACATAATCACTCAGGGATCCAGGGTGATGGAGACTCTAGCATCTGTTAGCTCTAGGTGCACTTTGATTTTTTTGAATGCCAGAGAGACTCCTATCAGCAATTAAATGCTTCAGCAGAGAAGTGACCTGTAGCCCAGAAATGATGCAGACAGTTCTACTCAACACATTGACTATTATCAGTTGCAAGGCCACCTAAGTGCAAGAGAATAGAAAAGTATTCCTCCCTGGAAAATGCCCAGAAAGAGAGGAGACCAAGGGAAGGATTACCTCTGGGACATCTTAAGGCAAATTAATCTCTTAGTAGTGCCATTTCTTCATTTGTAGAGTGAAAATAATAATAGTGTCTGTATTATAAAATTACTGTGATGAGATCCCTCAGATGATAGAGATATCTTTTTCTTTTTCTTTTCCTTTTGGGTGAGGGAGGGTACCAGGGATTGAGCTCAGGAGCAGTGGACCACTGAGCCACATTCCCAGCCCTATTTTGCATTTTATTAGAGATAGAGTCTCACTAGATGCTTAGTGCCTCGCTGTTGCTGAGGCTGGCTTTGAACTCGCAATTTTCTTGCCTCAGTTTCTTGAGCCACTGGGATTACAGGCATGCACCACCGTGCCTGACCATCCTTTTATTTTTATTTGTTCTTTTTAGATATCCATGACAGGTAAATGTATTTTGACATATTAAACACCCATAGAGTATAACTTCCCATTCTTGTGGTTGTACATGATGTGAGGTTACACTGGTCATGTATTTGTATATGAACACAGGAAAGTCATATCAAGAGGGACATCTTTAAGGCACTTTTAGTTGGCACACAATGAGTTCTCAGGTCTCTCATCACACTCCTGTGTCTTTGGTTGAGTATTTTGCTGTCATCCACCTCTTATCTTGTGTGGTTGGGCAGATGGTAGCACAATCTGAGTGAGAATTCACTTTCAGACAAAAGTTACTTTCCAATTCTACCAACCAGATGACCCACTTCTATTACAGGTTTGAAAGAAGTGACTTCAAGTACTGGGAAATAATAATATTTTTCTTTAAAATGAGTTCATAACAAATATTATGCATATGCTTTTGCATTGTATAATCCCTAATATCCTTCAGGCAATCAGTAAATATGAAGCAGTATCTTACAACACAGCACTGAATTAATAGTAATTAGCCTTATTGAAATATTTTCAACAGAATCAGAATTAACTTCTCAGGCACCAGCTTGGGTGTGACACCATAAACACCAGGAAGCCAAGAGCATAAGAGGATATTAGGCCCAAACTTCCCTCTCTCGTCCATTAGGCTCCCTGGTAAACTACTAAAAGGTCAGGGAGGGTGCTCATAGTCTCTGGTTGCTCCATTCCTGGGCACTGACAACCATCAGACACCTCACATGTTGCTTTGGCCCAAAGCCCACTGGCACCTCTGTGACACAGTAGCTGCCCTGGGGAGAGTTCAGGCCTTTGATGGAGGTTCAGCTTCAACCACGTCCCCAGCCTCAGGCTCTCTACCCAGGCCTGCCCCCAGAAGCCTGTGATGTCTCAGCAAGATCTGTCTGCCTCTCCACCACTCCTGCCTCAACCAATTCTACAGTCTCTTTCTTCCTCCTTCCCTACTAGGTGGCATGGAGGATACACAGAAGAGGTGAGCCCCATAGTACCTGGCCAAGGTGAGGCCATGCCTTCCTCAGTTGTAGTGAGGTCCTTCAACTTACCCCAGTCCCCTGATCTAAGGAGTTCTCTGCTTCCTCATGGTGTATTTCTCACTGGCCTGCACACTTCTCTTGCCTTTGCAGAATGTGCTCATAGTGAGTGTATGAGTGTGTGTGTGTCTAATCCTGTTTCTCAGTATCTATATCATGTTTATTTATTTGCTCAATTATTTGCTTTCATAACTTGAGTTTTGCCTTTTGTAACATACCACCTTTGATTTTAAATATTATCAAAATCTTTATTTGTTCAAACAGATATTTGTTCCTGTAAATGCTGTGGCAGTGATAAATAAGGTATTTCCAATAGAACTTACATTGTGTTGGGGTAGACAACACACTGAAAAGCTAATAACAGAAGGATTTGATTACAGGGACTGGGGTTGTAGCTCAGCAGCAGAGCACTTAACTAATACATGTGAGGCACTGGGTTCCATCCTCAACACCGCATAAAAATAAATAAATAAAGGTATTGTGTCCATCTACAACTAAATTTTAAAACAAAAGAAGTATTTGGTTACAATTGTGTTAAGAGCTCAGAAGGAGGAAAACAGATTGATAAGAGAGGATATGACAAAGTTTCTGACTTGATCCAAAGTGGGAGAAAGTTTCCCTTGAGGACATGCCAATTGAGAGCAGCACTGAGGTTGGGCAGAAAATAATTGGGCAAAGGAGGTGTGTGCAGTGGAGAGAAGTGCCAAAGAAGAAGGCACTCTGGGAAGCTGAAACAACATGTGCAAAGGCCCTGGGGAAGGGAAAACTGGCTCCTCTCAGGAACTAAAAGAATGTAGCTGAACTGCAGTTATCAAGGAGGAAATTACCCATGAGGAAGTTGGTAAGCAGAGAGGGGATAGATCTTGAAGAGATTTGTTAACAGTGCTAGAGACTTCAATCTTTACCATTCAAGATATGCAAAATTTTGAAAGATTTTAAGTAAAAGAGTTATTGATTTTTTTTATTTTGCAGTACTAGATTGAACCCAGAGCAAATGCTCTACCACTGAGTTACACTCCCAGTCTCTATATGATTCATTTTTTAAAGACTATTCTAATGGCTGTACGGGAAAGGTATTGAAAGGAGGGAGTAGGAATAAGAAGCTATCTCATTACTCCTAATGAGAATGCTGGTGGGTTGGTACACTTTGGATATGAGGAGTTCCCCAAAACTCCTGTGCAAAGCAGGAATATTCTAAGGTAAACGATTAGATTATGGGAGCTATATCCTAATCACTGACTCGTGTCACATTCCTGTTGAATGTTGGGCCATGCAATTTGGGCCTCTTGGTCTGGTTGGTTTGTTTCAGAAGTAAAAAAGTAGTTAAGAGAATATGTTTGTATTACATAACTTAAATTGTTCCTCCAAATATAATACCACTCTGTTCTTCCTCATTCCTGAGAGAAGAGGACTCACAGCAACTAAAACCACTGGTTGCAAGTGAAGTCAGACACAGAACACAGCAGTTGGAAAGGAAAATATCTAGCTGTCTTCGTTTTCTGAGCCTTCTGGAGTCAGATTCATTTCTGGCTCTTGAGAGGGTCTGAATAGGGAAAGATGAACGGTGGCCATCTGGTACTTCTGGGAAGGTGCCATTAGATCATGAAGACAACACTGGGCTTGCAGTTAGGAAATAAGAGTTCCAACTCCAGCTCTAGCCCTGGCTTTCTGGATTGCCCTGAGCGAATTGCTTCGCCGCTCTGGGCCTTGGTTTTTCAGCTGTGGAATTTGGGGTAGATTAAATCTGAGGTTGCCCTAACACTCATTCTATGATTCAAAGAGAAAATATGAAGTCTCCCACCTAACATTTCACATGCATAGTTTCTTTAATTACTCATTATTTATTTTAACAAACAAGAACCCTTTAAGTGCCAGTATTTAAGGCATTAGGCACACAGCAGTGAACAAAATCAGACAAAAATCCCCTTGAAATTTATATTCTAATGTCTACAGCAGTTTTAAACCAATCCTGGGTCATTAATAACAACATCTTTAATAAACAGTTAAATGAAGGGGTTTCATTTGCTTGTATTGAACATTCAATAAAGAAAATGATTTTCTTTCAATACTTCTCCCAGACACCACCTCCTTCCTCTGGAAACTACTGTATGTTAGAGCATTTTAGGCGATACTAAACAAATAGTTCCCATGGAAGGTCTATGCTGATGTTATTTATCTCTAGCAGTCTATAAACCCCTTGATCAAGTAACCACTCAGCCTCAGCAACCTCCCCACTGTGCTGAGCCACAACAGTGCTCAGTAAATCCATAACGTGCCGAATAGAGCCGCACTAATGGATCATGCTGTATCTGAAACCCAAGGCCTCAATGACTTACGTAGGAAGAGACTTTGAAGCAGGATTATGCTATGCCTGCAGCTATCTGACTCTTGAACTTTGGCCAGGTTTCTTTTGCTCTGCCTGCCCTTTCTTGTTACTACATTTTTCTCCCTCTCAATGTTCAGCCATGCTCAGGTCCTGCTTCCACAGCCCTCAGCTCTCCACGGCAGGCTGCTGATCCCTTTTCAGCAGTGGATCTCCTAGCACAGGAGCTGCCAAAGTGGGATGAACACAACATAGGGAATACCCTGGAAAGTCCACTGAGGAGCGAAAAGAAAATAATAGGAGATACATATACACACATATATATATGATATATATTTTTTCTAACATATATATATGCATATATATATACGTGTACACACATATATACACACATATATCTTCACATTCACATACACATTTACTTAAATATAGATACACACAACATAAACATACATATGTGTGTGTTAATTTATACATGTGTATATACACACATATGTATATGTATAAATACATCTGCAGATACACATACATATACATACATGCATGCATATATGTTTATACACACAAACACATGCATGCACATGCATATATATACACATAGGTATGCACATGTGTGCATACACATCTTTACTTTTTTATGAAAAAAAGAAAAATTATATTTACTAATATTTTCTATGTGGACTGACATCAGCACCCCCAGGCATGCACGTCTGATGACCATTGGACATCCTATACCAGGTCACTTGAAGGGAAGGGGCAAGGGAGCTTCCACAGTGAGGAGAAGAGTTGCTGTGGGTTCAGTGAGGTAGATTTACAGATTATGTTATCTGGTTTTAGTTATCTTGCTCTCACCAATAGGACTTTAAAAGAGTCTTACCAAAAAAAAAAAATTGGAATATTATGCCAACTATATCAATTGTTGATATCAGAGGCTTCTGTGCGCAGGCCAGCACTGTTCTCAATGCTACTCACTCAGCTCACCCTCCCTATCCTAAACATGAGAAAATTGGGAAGTAGAGAGTTTGAGTTGCTAGTCCTTCAGGTCAGTACCCTTAACCGTAACTCAACCCTGGCTGTAAACAGAAGGAAACGAGAAAATGGCAAAGCAAGCGATTCTCTTCCCCTTGGTCCAATATCTCAGTCAGCTAAAAGCCACGGCAATGTCCTCGAGTCTGAGAAGGGCAACAGTCAAACCAATTGTAACAAAACCATCAAGATGATGATGAAATATGAATTTGCATTTCCTATCTTTAATGATGAACTTTGTCCTAAGTTGTGTATTAAGTCTAGGAGTGTTGGCCAATAATATTAGGACCCGTTTTGAGTTTGTAAATAAACCAACCAATTTATATTAGTGCTCTACTAAATAAGCCAAGTTAAAAAAACTTGGAGATGACTGCCTGAGAGATGAATGGGCAGCTCCAACTTGCAATGAAGGCTCAGAGATTTACACTCCAAAATGTTTATGGTAGTTCCTTTCTGGAAAATAAGACTGTGTGGAAAATAGTTTCAAGTAAAATTGCCACTTATTACTCATAGATGTAAATAATGCTGGAAATTCCTGAACTTCTATGAAATATTTTGTAAGGAAAATTTAAAGAATCTAATTGACTTTTATGTCTCTCTATTAGTAACCAAAAAAATGCCTGGCTTCTTAGGTTGGCAGTTAAGATCTTACGTGACATTCGTGATCCTCTTCTCCAGCTCTCCCAAATGGCTTTTGCCTCCAGGAATGTCTTCTGACTGTGTTTCTCCCTGGGCTCTGAGAACTCAGTTTAATCTTGACCATTGTATTAGGGACCTGGCCAATCATAGGTACAGGGGCCCCTTTTCTGATTATAAACATTCTACCCATCATCAGAGGCTCAACTGCTGTGTCCAGACAGAACCTGTTCCTCTACACTCAGGATTCGATGTACACATTGACAATTATATATTCCCAGCAGGCTTGTTTGTTTTAGTTATGGTGAAGGCTGCCATGTGTGACCACGTAAGTTGTGCAATGCACATGGATGCCAGTCTATGGGTGAGTGGAGGCTCACACTAGCCCAGGCTCTGCCCACCAGGCCATGAGCCCTGGACAGCCTTTCCTGCTTGACACACTGGCCAGCACTGGTCTCACTAGATTTCGAGCTCCCTGAGAGTAGAGAACAGTCTTAGTCATCCGTCTGAGTCAGTCCCTGGCAACATGCCTTGTCAGAAGACTCTCAATAAATATCAGTTGAACTGGATTTCAAAGTCATTTCCAGACTTCAAATTCTGACATACTCCATCATTTTTAATCTTTTTTATTCAGTTATGCAGGAAATCAGTCAGCACTCCTGACTTTACTTTCTGAAGCATCTATCACAATGTCAAACACCTTAGGGATATTTAGTGGACATTCATTCATTATGACAAAGGACCCTTGCTCACTTTCTGTTCTTTTCATCACATTTTCTGACCTGTTTTTATGATCTACCTTCTAAGTTTTATTTATTACATTTTATCTTCCAAAGAGCCTGTGTGACTGCAGTGCTCACATGCATAATAAATTTTAAAGTTTTTGCAGTTAAATCAAATGGGACATTGTGAAATTTATGATTCCTCATCAACAACAGTGCCATATAAACAGTCAGAGTCCAATAAATGCTGATTATCAACACAAATAGTGATGCTGATTAGGGAGAAAAGCCTGTATTCTGCCTACAGATTAGAAAATGAGATAATAAAATATCTGAAATGTTCTAGTTATCTGTGCATGTAGTAAATTCATCAACTAACATCTAAATATTGATTTTGAGGATTTTTTTCCTACCAGAAGATTCATATGAACTGATAAAATATTCCTTTACTCACTTGTAATGACTGGTGAAATATCTTGACGAACAAATTTATATGATATTATGTAAAACACTACTTGCTCACTGGATACAGTGGGGCTAGGCTGTAATCAGGAGGCTAAAGCAGGAGGATAACAAGTTCAAGATCAGCATCAGCAGCTCAGCAAGGCCCTATCTCAAAATAAAATAAAAAGCAGTGGCGTACTTGTCTAGCCTGTGTGAAGCACTGGGTTTGATCTCTGGTATCACACAAACACAACCACACCCGCCCACATACATACTAAAAAATAAAAATAAAAATAAAAAAAAATTATACATCAGCAAACTATATGAAATACAAAATGAAGAGAGAGGAAGACAAGGAAAATGATACCTCTTTAATTTTCACTTTTGGGTGGAGGGATTTATAGTCTTCAAGAAAAAAACCAACTACGAGAATTAAATAAATATTTAAAGAACAGATATTTCTATTCTATGTGGGGTCATTTAGCCAAGTGAGGTTAACCTTCAAATAAATCAAAGGCCAATTTGAATATTTAAAATGTAAAGAGTCAAACAGCAAAGTTCATTAGCTGAAATTTTTAAAGGAAGTCTCAGAGACTTTTGAATAGCCAACTTGTTAAAGAGTAAAAGTGTTAAGGGGTTGGAGATACAGCACAGTGGTGGAGCACAGCCTATGCTGTTAGAGATTTCTTTGCCTGTACTTGTATACATCTATAACCCCCACCTGTGAGTACACAGGCGCTACACATATTATCCTGCAACTTCCTTTTTTTCATTTAATATATTTTGGTTTTCTTTCTATATTATTTTTAAAAAATAAACTCATTTTGGCATAATTTTGGACTTAAAGAAAAGTTGCATATGAACATCTTATATAATCAAGGTAAGATTATCAAAATTAGAAATTAACATTGGTGCATTAATATTAATTAAACCTTTGCTTTATTTGGGTTTCACTAGTTTTTCCACTTAATGTACTTTATTTATTCCAGGATCCAAGTCAGCATACCGTGTTGCATTTGATCTATATCAGTTTTCATTTTTCTATTTCATTCTATTTTAATAACTGTTTAGTATTATATAGGTATTAAATAAATTATAGATTTATAATTTACGTATTATAACAATTTTCATATTGTTCCTAGTTTTATCATAAGCAATGCTGTATGGAGCATCAATACATATGTGCCTTTGTACACTTATACTATAGGATAATCCTAAAATAGAATAGCTGGGTCAAAAGATACGTTTTTGGAATTTCAATGTGTTCTCTCTTCAAGATATTTGCTCTGATTCATATTGCACCAAATTCAAATGAGAGTTCTTATTTCCTCACAAGTTGTATTAATCTGAGAGTGAAAATGGCATTTTGTTGTTTTCATTTATAGTTATTTAATTATGAGTAAAATTGACCATATGTTCAGACGTTTATTGGCAATTTGTATTTCCTTTTACGTAAAGTGTCAGTTCATCTTCTCTAGTTATTGTTCTACTGAGTTCTTCTTCTTTTCCTTATTGATTTATGAGAGTCTTTTTACTGAGGAAATTAGCCATTTGTCATATTGTTGCAAATATTTTTCCAGCTGATATTTGTTCTTTTGACTTTTTGTATATTAATATTTTGCTACACAAGTTAAAAATTTTTAATTGGCATCTTTTCTTTTATACTTCTGGGTTTCATTTTTGTTCCAGAGCAATATTATTATGAAATATTCACTTTTATAGACATTATTTCTAATCCTCACAATGTTATAATGATTATAACTCATCCCTGACATTCTCAAGGAATATTGAACCCTCTTCAAATGCTAAATCTATAAATATTACTGTATCACTGTATCACAAAATCTTATGAAATCATTTCAGAAAGTTAACAACGTACCTCCAACTTTATTAGATTCCTCATTAACCTTGAAATCCGAGTACTTGCAAAACCCTAGAGAAAGCTAGAATGGATCTCAGTCCATTTGTCTTTGTTTGCCTTAAGCTCGATATTAACGTCTCCTCCTTGGATACGTTTGCCAATTATTTGTTGACATGACCTTCTTTTTAAACCTGTTGAATGCACTGAGCTATAAACTTTTCCTTTATGAACCTCTTCAGCTCAGAACAAGGTGATCACTTCTGTGGCAATGACACTTATCTTTATTTTATGTCATTAGATAAATGCTATTTAAGGTCCTTGAACTAATCTTTTTCTTTGCGGTTAAAGAGGGTTCAGAGCTCCACCAATTCCCTCACTTTATCAGTTCTTAAGAATAGTTATACACGTTCCCAGGTTTCTCTTGGCTTACATTTTATTGATCGTCATGGTTTATATTTTTATCTTCACACCAAAAGTTAGTCATCTTTTCAATGTTTGCTAACTTATAGATTCAATTGAGTCATGCCCATCATAAATACAAGCCATTGGCTAATTTTGCATCTCACTTTTAATTTAGCCAGAGCCTATTTTTTAAACTAAGATCTATCACTTTATTAATTTCTTTAATCTTGTTTCTAATAATCGAATTTCTTTTAACAGCCTATTTTTCCTTATAGAAACTGTTAATCATTTTCAGGGAGGCACTTTGTAAGTGGAGAAGAGTAGTCAACAATAAATCTATGAAAGTTCAGCTGCTAGATGATTACTAAGATTTATCCCTTAGCTAAGTGACTCGTTTGTTTATTCATTTATACAACAGACACTTGAAAGTACCTATTATATGCCAGGAACTGTTGGGACTGTGTAGTCCCTGTGTATTCTGCTGAAATAATTACCCCCAGCATGTATTGATTGCTTAGCATATGCTATGCCAGCAGCATGTTGAATGCTTTAAACACTTTATACCTATTTTCTCATGGGTAGAATGGGGGTAACAGTATGCATGCATAAAATGTTGAAAGAACTGAATGAAAAAATAATAATATATGTAAAGCACCTAGAACAATCTTAACTTTGTAGTTTTGTGAATATTATTTTCTTTGCTACTTAATACAAAAGACTTGAAAAGTAGGGCTGCTATTATCCCCATTTTATGGATAAAATGGGAGCTTAGTGAATTTAAGAGGTTTAATCCCAGGAAAGTCATACAACTAACTATAATAGAGGTAGGATTCAAAGTCAGGTAACATATTTTCAGAGTATTCTTTAAGCTGCTTAGCTAAGGATCTATACTTTGGTTAATGCATAAAATTCAAATTTCTTCTCTAGCACAATTACAGACTGCTCCATGCCATGGACTTTTCTGGTCAAAACTACAAATGTTAAATTGGCAAATGCCAAGGACTCACTTTATTACTCCCCTATTCTAGTTAGGAGAATGGAGATCCAAAGAGGTCTTACATGGAGGACGTGGCAGAGCCTGGATCTCAAAACAGCATGGCTCCAAAGTCACATCACTTAGATTTTCTTTCTAACCTGTTCAACAGGACATCCATGGGGGGCGGGGGTGGAATCTAGACACAGACTTTACAACTTATACAAAAATGAACTCAAAATGGATTGTAGACCTAACTTTAAAGTTAAAAACTATAAAACTCCTAGAATTTAACATAAAATAAAATCTTGATGACCTTGGGTATGTTGCTAATTTTTTGGATACAACACCAAGGATATGATAAATGAAATAAATAATTGATAAGCTGAACTTCATTAAAATTAAAAACTTTTGATCTGTGAAAGGTAATATTAAGGAGATAAAAAAGATAAGCACAGGGGAAAATATTTGTAAAAGATACATCTGATAAAGAACTATTATCCAAAATGCACAAAGAAATCTTAAGACTCAGCATAAGAAAAAGAACAATATGATTAAAAATGTGCAAAAGATATGAGGAGATAATTCATCAAAGAAAATAAAGAAATGACAAGTAAGCATATGAAAATGTATTCAACATCACATGTCATTTGGAAATTGCAAATTAAAACCACAGTGATTACTACTATATACTATTAGAATGGCCAAAATACAAAACACTGACAACAGCAAATGCTGGTAAGAATGTGGAGCAACAGGAACTCTCATTCACTGTAGGTGGGAATCCAAATTGTACAGCCACTTTAGAAAACATTTTGATAGTTTCTTACAAAATGCAATATACCCTTACTGTACAATCCAATAATTGTGCTCCTTGGCATTGACTCAAATGAATTTAAAATGCTTTCTGACACAAAATCATGCACATAGGTGTTTAGAGCAGTTTTATTTATAATTTCCCCAAATTGTAAGCAACCCAGATGTCTTTAAGTATATGAGTGGATAAATGAACTGTGGTATTTCCAGATGATGGGAAATTATTCAGTGGCAAAAAGAAATGAGCTATCAAGCAATGAAAATACATGGAAGAAACATAAATGCATATTAAGTGAAAGAAGTCAACCTGAAAAGGATAAATACTGTATTGTTCCAACTGTGACATCTGCAAAAGATAAAACTAGAGAAGATGGTAAAACAATTCATGCTTACCAGGAGTTGAGGAAAAGAAGGG
The DNA here is from genome assembly GCA_020662805.1 of Glaucomys volans. Taxonomy (NCBI): domain Eukaryota; kingdom Metazoa; phylum Chordata; class Mammalia; order Rodentia; family Sciuridae; genus Glaucomys; species Glaucomys volans. Next base: position 152,873 of record JAJEJO010003851.1, read on the forward strand.
ACGGATAGGCAGAACACAGAGGATTTTGAAGGCAGGGAAGCTACTTTGCCTGATAGTACAACAATGTATACATGCTATTAGACATTCATCAAAACCCATAGAATTTACAACACCAAACAAAAGCCCTATTTTGAGTCAAAGATTTGGGATATTAGGATGTATCAATGTAGGTTCATCAGTTGTCACAAATGTATCACTAAGGTGGGGGTTGTCAATAGTAGGGAGGCTTCGTGGGGACACTGCATGTAGCAGAACTATTATTTTCTGCTTAATTTTATGGTGAACTTCAAACTGCTCTAAAAAATATAGTGAATACATTAAGAAAAAAATAAAAATTAAGAAACTGATCATGTTACATAAATATTAACCAGAGATTTTGCTATTTTTTCATTAATGTCCTCTCCCTCTTCAGGATTCAGTCCAGAGTACCACGCTGCATTTAGTTGCCTTATGTCCCCAGTCTCCTCCGGGACATGACAGTTCCTCAGTGTTTCATTGTTTTTTTGTGACCATAACACTCTTGAGGAATACTGGTATCCACAGGAATGTCTCCAATCTGGGCTTACGTGATTTTTTTTTTTAATTTCATGTTTTGACTAGATTTGTCCTATGAACATTTTAAAGTGAAGAGAGAAAGGAAAATATTTCCAAAGAAATTAGAAGGACAGAAAAGCAGCCTCAAGTCACACCCATCTGACTGTGACTGGTAAATGGAGTGTAAAAGGAAGAGTGGTAGATAAGTAGAGTAAGGTAATAGGGCTAGATTACATTGGGTTTTATAAGCCTTAGCAAAGAATATAGATTTTATTCTGAGTGAGCTGAGAAATCTTTGAAAGAGTTAAGATAAGGGAGGGACATGCATTTTAAAAGATCACTCTGTTAGATATGTGAAGTATGGATCGTTAAGGGTTAAAAGTAGAAGCTGGTCTCCATAGCAAAGGAAACCATCATGAGTATGAAGAAAGAGCCTACAAAATGGGAGAAAATCATTGCCAACTACACCACGGATAGAACATTAATTTACTGGATATATAAAGAACTCAAAAAACCAAATAACCCAATCAATAAATGGGCAAAGAAACAGAATAGTCACTTCACAGAAGAACAAATACCAATGATCAACAAATACACAAAAAAATGTTCAACATCTCTAGCAATAGAGAAATGCAAATTAAAACTATGCAGAGATTTCATCTCAAACCAGTCAGAATGGCAATTATCAAGAATACAAGTAACAGTAAATACTGGTGAGGATGTGGGGAAAAAGTTACACTCATACATTGCTGGTGGGACAGAAAATTGGTGCAACCAGTCTGGAAAGCAATATGGAGATTCCTCAGAAAACTTGGAAGGGAACCACCATTTGACTCAGCTACTCCTTGGCATATACCCAAAGGACTTAAAAATTAGTATACTATAATGACGTGACCACATCAATGTTCACAGCAGCTCAATTCACAAGAGCTAAAGTATGGAACCAACCTAGGTGCTCTTCAATAGATAAATGCATAAAGAAAATCTGGTACATATACACAATGGACTATTACTCAGCCATAAAGAAGAATGAAATTATGGCATTTGCTGGTAAATGGATGGAACTAGAGGCTATCATGCTAAGTGAAATAAGCCAATCCCAAAAAACCAAAGGCCAAAGATTCTCTCTGACATGCAGATGCTGACTCACAATAGGTGAGGTGGAGGGAGGTTCACTGGATTGGACAGGGGAAAATGGGGGGAAGGGAGGAAAGAATGGGAATGGGAAAGACAGTAGAATGAATTGAACATAACTTTCCTATGTTCATATATGAATACACAGCAATGTAACTCCACATCATGTACAATCGCAAAAATGGGACATATACATACTCCATGCATGTATGTATGTCAAAATGCAGCCTACTGAGAGACAGACACCAGGCCCAGCCCAGTGCAGCCACAGGAGACTCCCATGCCAGGGAGGCCAAGCCCAGAGACCCAGGCCCAGCCCAGCCCGGCCCCAGTCCACAGTCTAGTGCCTGTGCTGCAGTTGACCGATTATCACATGGGGGCACCTCTGCACACTAGCATGGATTATACCCCCCTGGGAGGCCACCATACCTAGAGGGGCAGCACCCTCTGGGGATACCGCATTATCAAGTTCCTCCCAGGCATCTGGCTACTGAAGACTAGGAGGTTTGAACAGTACAGTACAGCTTTACTATAGATCTTTTATTAGTAATGATATTACAATTATTCCTATTATACCTATTATTCCTACTTCTCTTTTATTAATATTGTTCTCACCCTCTCTATTTTCCTCTAATCTGTCTCCTTTGAGATTCTTTCTCCCTTTTCTCATGCTAACAACCAATTTCTTTTAATTCCGCTTTCACTACTCCTATGACATAGTACCTTTGTAGATGCACTTATCTCATTAATGTTATATCCTACACCTCACCCCATCCTCTGTGTCAACCATTAGAAATTTTTGTCCTTATTGCAAACCTATTGGCTAAGCTGTAGATAATAATTGAACTCATAATCTGTTTATTAAGACAATATGGTTAATATCTTAAAATGGACTATTTGAGTTAAGGATGCATATTGTTTGTATGGTGTGCTGCTAATATTAATCTCTCATGTCAAGGTGAGGTACTGGAAACTTGCAGGGACACCATAAGTCTATAAGGGGGAAACTGCAATACCTCAGATTCACACTGCTAGAGGGGAAGACACATGAACAACATGAGAAAACAAGGGAAGAAAGTGTCCCAAATAAGCCTAGTTGCTACATCAATAGAATCCAATGACAGCATGGCAGAACAAATGTCAGAAAGGGAGTTCAGAATGCACATAATTAAAATGATCAGAGAAACAAATGATGAGATAAGAGAGCAAATACAGGCAATGAATGATCACACCAATCAACTGTTAAAAGAACAAATGCAGGAAACAAAAGATAATGTCAATAAAGAGATAGAGATTCTGAAAAAAACCCCAGAGATCCTTGAAATGAAGGAAACAATAAACCAAATTAAAAACTCAATAGAAAGCATAAGCAACAGGCTAGATCACCTGGAAGACAGAACTCAGACATTGAAGACAAAATACTTAATCTTGAAAACAAAGTTGACCAAACAGAGAATATGGTAAGAAATCATGAATGGAACTTATAAGAATTATAGGATATCAAGAAAAGACCAAATTTTAGAATTATTGGGATTGAGGAAGGTACAGAGACACAAACCAAAGGAATGAAAAATCTATTCAATGAAATAATATCAGAAATTTCCCACATCTGAAGAATGAAAAGCCTCTATAAGGACAAAAGGCTTACAGGACACAAAATGTACAAAATTACAACAGATCCATGCCAAGGCACATTATAATGAAAGTACCTAACATACAAAATAAATATAGAATTTTAAAGTCTGCAAGAAAAAAATCAGATTACATAAAGGGGGAAACCAATACAGATATCAGCAGATTTCTCAACCTAGACCCTAAAAGCTAGAAGGGCCTAGAACAACATATTCCAAGCTCTGATAGAAAAATGGATGCCAACCAAGAATCTTATACCCAGCAAAACTTACCTTCAGATTTGACGACGAAATAAAATTTTCCATGATAAACAAAAGCTAAAAGAATTTACAAATAGAAAGCCAGCACTACAGAACTGGCTCAGAAAAATATTCCATGAGGAAGAAATGAAAAACAACAACATAAGTCAGCATAGGGAGGAACTACCCTATGAATAGCCAAATAAAGGAGAATCCAAGTCAAGTTAAAAACCAAAAATAAGCCAAAATGACTGGGAATGCAAATCATATTTCAATAATAACCCTGAACACTAGTGGCCTGAACTCGTTAATCAAAAGAGATAGATAGGCAGACTGGATTAAAAAGAAAGACCCAATGGGGTATCCATCCTCATATCAGAAAAAGCTGACTTCAAGCCAAAACTAGTCAGAATGGATAAAGAAGGACATTTCATACTGTTTAAGGGAAGCATAAATCAGTAAGACATAACAATCATAAATACCTATGCCCCCAAAATGGCACATTCATGTGCGTCAAACAAATCCTTCTCAATTCCAGGAACCAAATAGACCACAACACAGTAATACAAGGTGACTTTAACACACCTCTCTCACCATTTGTCAGATATTCCAAACAAAATTGAACAAAGAAACCATAGAACTCAATAACACAATCACTAATTTAGACTTAACAGACATATATAGAATAGTCCATCCATCAATGAGCTAATACATTTTCTTCACAGCAGCACGTGGATCCTTCTCTAAAATAGAGCATATGTTATGCCACAAAGCTACTCTCAGCAAATACAAAAACATAGAGATACCACCTTGTATTCTATCAGACCATAATGGAATGAAATTAGAAATCAATGATAAAATAAAAAACAGAAACTACTCCAACACCTGGAGATTAAATAATATGCTATTGAATGATGCATGGATAACAGAAGACATCAGGAGGGAAATAAAAAAATTCTTAGAGGTAAACGAGAACAAAGATACAGCATATCAAAATCTCTGGGATACTATGAAAGCAGTGCTTAGAGGAAAATTCATTGCATGGAGCGCATTCAATAAAAGAATGAAAAGTCAACAAATCAATGACCTCACATTACAGCTCAAAGCCCTAGAAAAAGAGGAACAGTTCATCACTAAAAGTAGTAAGAGACAGGAAATAATTAAAATTAGAGCAGAAATCCATGAAATTGAAACAAAAGAGACAATTCATAAAATTGGCAAAACAAAAAGTTGGTTCTTTGAAAAAATAAACAAAATTGATAAACCCTTAACCACACTAACAAAGAGAAGGAGAGAGAAAGCTCAAATTACTAAAATTTGTGATGAAAATGGAAATATCACAACAGACACTATTAAAATACAAAACATAATTAGAAGCTAGTTTGAAAATTTATACTCCAACAAAATAGAAAACTTGGAAGACATCAACAGGTTCCTAGAGGCATATGAGCCACCCAAACTGAATCTGGAGGACATACACAACTTAAATAGATCAATTTCAAGCAATGAAATAGAAGAAGTCATCAAAAGCCTACCAACAAAGAAAAGTCCAGGACCAGATGGATTCATAGCTGAGTTCTACAAGACCTTCAAAGAAGAACTCATTCTAATACTTCTCAAAGTATTCCGTGAAATAGAGGAGGAGGGAACCCTTCCAAACTCATTCTATGAAGCTAATATCACCCTGATACCAAAACCAGACAAAGACACATCAAGAAAAGATAATTTCAGAACAATATCCCTAATGAACATAGATGGAAAAATTCTTAGCAAAATTTTAGCAAATCGCATACAAAAGCATATTAAAAAGATAGTGCACCATGATCAAGTGGGTTTCATCCCAGGGATGCAAGGTTGGTTCAACATCCAGAAATCAATAAATGCAATTCACCACATCAACAGACTTAAAGTTAAGAACCACATGATTATTTCAGTAGATGCAGAAAAAGCATTTGATAAAATGAAGCACCCCTTCATGCTCAAAACACTAGAAAAAATAGGGATAGGAGGAACATTCCTTAACATTGTAAAGGCTATCTATGCTAAGCCCGTGTCCAACATCATTCTAAATGGAGAAAAATTGAAAACATTCCCCCTGAAAAGTGGAACAAGGCAGAGATGCCCTCTTTCACCACTTCTATTCAACATCATCCTTGAAACTGTAGCCAGAGAAATTAGACAGACCAAAAAATTAAAGGGATATGAAAAGGAAAAGAAGAGCTCAAACTATCCCTTTTTGCTGATGACATGATTCTATATT
>JAJEJO010003853.1:0-118429 GCA_020662805.1 Glaucomys volans
TTTTCATAGCTAATTTATTGCATGTCTCATTCATAATTGTCTAACTTCACTGTGCTGAGTCTTTTACTCCTTACAAAATAACTGAATTCTGTCAATCAGCTTAGTCACTTAGCCCAGCTCTGTGCAATGTGAGGTGTTGTGAAGCCTGTCTTCATTCAGGTGGGACAGAGGACCTGAAGACGGTGCCTATGACACACAGCACTCATGCTGGTGGATCAACCACTAGGCTGCCACCTGTGTTTCCACCACACCCACAGCTGATGTTACAGAACCTTCTTAGACTCCTTGTCCAGATCCTCTTTTGCCATTCTGATCATTTATAGCTGCTCTTTTCCCTGGTTGTTCATTTCCTTCAGTTTGTTAGGACATTGTCATACCTAGTCTTGCTGGGCTCAGGCATGAGCCCTTTATGTTCTCCTCTATGTTCTCAAGAGATTAAGGAGCTGTTTTCTTAAATACTGCTCTTTAGTAAGTCACTGAACCAGGGAAACAATATGGCATTTGTAGAACCTCTAGGTGCTTTTGCTTTTTGTGGGTACCTTTCTCTATACAGAAAGTATTCAAAAATTTTATAATTATTTTGGCCTAGCATGAGTTTGTGCCCTTGATGTTAGTTTTTTCTGTGTATTACAAAAGAAAACACTGTGGGCCTCATTATCGTGCCTACTGCACCTAATAGACAAACCAAGCTTGCATTGATTTCTAACATCAAATTTGTGTCCCTATGTCTCACATAAAAGGTCATCACTTTTCCTTCCCTAGTCAGTTTTTCTAAGGTTTTCCATGACTGTACTGAAATCTGGCTGCCATATTTTAGACGACTTACATATTGAGTTCTCTGATCATTAATTTTACTTCTTTCCCATTCCGTAGCATATTATATAACTGCTGTCTATTTAGTAGCAGTTAACATACACTTGCCAGAAAATTTATTTCTTTGCTGAATGTAATAAAATTTCACCTTCATATCTAATTTAGAATTATGGTCATTAGCAGTTAATATAGATAACTCTGTGACACTAATTATCAATAAGTATCTGATGACGTTTTCTTCATTAATTTAAATTTTTTAAATTTCTGATTCACAGAAATAATAAAGATCAGTGAAAAAATTTTAAGAATATGAAATTTACAGAGAAGAAAAGATAGATTCCTTAGAATTCCATCATAGAGTTGAAAATTATAATTTTTTTCTAGACACATATATACACTTATTTATAACACTTTTGTTTTTTTTTTTCTTTTTTCATGTTTTTATTAGTGTATTATATGTGTGCATAATGGCGGGGTTCATTTTGGAATAATCACATATGCATGGAATGTAATTTGCTGTTTCAGTCCCCAGTGTTGCCTTCTTCCTTCCCCTTCCCAACACCCCCACCCCAGTTTCCCTCCTCTACTCCACTGGCCTTTCCTCCAACTATTTATTGTTTTTACAAATTTGTTCTTTATAGGTATACATGAAGGTGGAATTCACTGCGGCACATTCACACATGCACACAGCATAATTGTTTATAATTTTCATAAAATTGAAATAATTTTGCTGTATTGTTCTGTACCTTAACTTTTTCACTTAACATTACCCTGAAAACATAAGCCTACATTAATATTTTACTAGGCTATGATTTTAATTATAGCATTATATTTCTTTTCTGAAGATACGATAGTTTAATTAGCCTATCATCCATTTAGGGGACATTTTACATGTTTCCAATTTTTAGGAGGTTATAGTCAGGCCTACCAAGTTTATTTATTTTATGTTTCGTATTCTTTAATTGCTGCTGAAGAATTCAGGAGCTTGACAAGTGGTGGTAAACAGGAAATTTGACAAATGTGGTGAGTATTATCCTCATCAATATTCCTGGGTTGTTTTGTATTTCCTCATGTAAACTCTTATAATTAAAATGCTATGCAGTAAAATATGATAGGAAGTAAAATGAGAAAGAGGGCAGTTGTTTCAAAATTAAAATTTTTATAATATTAAATCTTTAAAAAATATTGTAGTAGTAATATTTTGTCGGTGCACATCTAATCTGCTTATAACAAATGAACTGGCTTATCAAAATGATCTGGTTTTTCAATAATTTCAATATAGGAGAAACTGTTAATTGCTTTGCATGCTTTATCTTATTAGTGTTGCTTTAAAAAGAAAAGAAAAAGCTGGGCGTGGTGGCCCACGCTGTAATCCCAGCGACTCGGGAGGTTGAGGCAGGAGGATCGCGAGTTCAAAGTCAGCTTTAGCAACTTAGCGAGGCCCTAAGCAACTCAGTGAGACCCTGTCTCTAAATAAAATATAAAATAGGGCTGGGGATGTGACTCAGTGGCCGAGTGTCCCTGAGTTCAATCCCTGGTTCCAAAAAAAAAAAAAATAAAATAAATTAAAAAAGAGAAAAAAGAAAAGAAAAATTCAAATAAACAAAGAAAAAAACCAAGCAACATTGTAAAATATATCGTGGTATCGTGGTTTGGGAAGTGGTGCAGGGTGAGAAATCTCTTCGGTTAGGCATTGTCTACTGTTTGAAGAAGAAAGATGGATTGATAAAAGCTATTAAAAACTGGAATTAATGCATATTTTATGGACTCTACAACATTAAGGGGAAGATTAAACTTAAAGGTGGCCATTTCAAGCTTTACACAGCACTTTATAATTTTATTTTCATCCTTTTGAGTAACGTGGGTGTAATGCCAGCAGACCAATTATGTTCCAGAGACAAAATAGCCGTCTTCAGCAGCTTGGTAATCAAGGATCTATTGTCTAAAAATCTTCCTGGTGTTTATGATGTAAAATTGTTGAGGCATCTGCTTTTTTATGCCACCAGAATTGAGATGGTTCACCGTGTCCACAGACCCACATGTCGTCTCTGACCTTCCACCAGAAGACCTTTTATACTGTCCTGCAATGTGCTCTTTCCCATAACAGAAGTTATAGCCATGAATAAAGGTAAAGAGCTGTGAATATAATTATATGAAGGAATTAATTCACACACTGATTTATACTGCAGGAAAATAAAAATGGCAATGTTTTCCCACATAATGTGAACATAATTTTGTTCCTTTTTAATGTGCTCTGGCACCAGTCATATCTTCCAGCTTTTACAGAATGCAGCTCTTGTTAAACAACTTTTCCCCCTTATACATTACTCCTGGGACCCTTTCCTCAAGGATAGAACCTATGAAGAAATAGTTGGATGCAATGTAGAAATAGAGATATAAGAAAAAAGATATAATAGGGTAATTTGGCTCCAAGGAATAATGAACTTGTAGATTTTCAATTTTTCTATTTAGACCCAATTCCAGGGGTTGTTTCAGAAAAGCAGTACACAGACCAAAACATGCATGGTGGATACAGTTTGGGAATTAATTGGGTGGGTATTCTTGGGGTGAAGTGACATGGATTTTAGGCTCCAGGACTTAGAATATAAATAAACGATCCTGTGCTGATATGAGAACATTTTATTTGACACATAATCAGGTACTATTCAAATTAAAGAAGGCAATCACAGTAGGGATGGGGATGTAGCTCAGTGGTTAGAGTGCTTGCCTAGCCCTGGGTTCAATCTCTAGTTCTGGAAAAAAAAAATACAGTAATGTCAGTTGTAAGCTTATGAAAAGCCTAACCGTTTACATACAAGATATTACGTTCTTACAAAAAGCATGAACAATGCTATTACTATTTAAAAATTACAATAAAAAACTGGGGCTGTCAGGGGAGGAAGTCTGGGGTGGAGCTAAGTAATGGCAGACAGAACTGATCCCTAACCTGGTGTGTCTGTAATTCCAGAATATCAATTAAAGTTTGTTGATCTTTTCAATAGACTGTGCAATAACTGGGCCACAAAGTGATTGCAACAGGATGGGGGGCTTCAGCCTACATCTGATAATCTCTGTGATTTTTTTTTAGGTGCTCTTCCCACTTCGAACTCTAATCACCCTCAACACATTCACTCTTTCGTGATTGACTTGGCACGCTTGATTGTGACAATTTCTCACTAGTGAGCAATTCTGGTATCATTCAGTGGTTGTCAAACTTCTGGACAACACCACAGGATGCCCTAAGGCTAATCTTTGAGTTTATGGAACACCCTGTATTCAAAATTCTGTGACCCATAAAATTGAGAGCATAATTGTTTGAGTGGGTTCCTTTTACTTTATATATCCTAGACAATCCTCTGAAGAGATATTAATCATCATTAAGTATACAATTTCCTACTACCAGAGCACACTTCATGGAATTGCCTCTATAAGAAGCAGTTTCATCATAAATCAATGCTTTTAAAATGCATATAGGGTGCATGAAAGTGTTTGTGTCTGTGTGGGTGCCTCAGATTTGCAGGTCATATTTTTAATCACGGTTTTCCCCTCTTTCCCAAATGGTAATGATTCCAGTCTTTTAAGTCCCAGGTAAAGTCTTTCTGAAAAATTTCATTCTGATATTATGAATGAGCTGACAGCCTCCAAAGTGATTTTTATTCATGATACAGTTTAAATATGACTATCTCAAGCATTTCTTCCAAATTTTGTAAAATTTCTCTGAACTATTTTCACATGGTGGGTAAAAATATTGAAATTTTATTTTTATTTAAGTGGATTATAACTTTTGACAAGTTACTCTTTGCCCATGGTTTTCTAATATAAAAAAATGTGGAAAATAATAAAATCTGCATGTATAGATAATTTTGAGGACTAAAGTAAATAACATTACACATGCAAGGTGTCTTGATGTGTGCTTAACTGTATTAAACATTCAATAAGTGTTAATTATTTAGTGTATAGAAATAAGCCACTCCATCTTCTTGTGTCATTATTTAATTTGGTATAGATTATGCCATAAGCACTACTTTGCTATGAGGCTAAGAGGAAGGCTGAGAGCAACCATTACACAAGAAAGGGGAAGAGACAGGAAGGGAGGAGAAAAGGAGAGTGTCTTATTCCATTTTATGAAATCATAACAAAATATCTGAGACTGGGTACTTTAGAAAGGGAAAAAAAGTTTATTTGGCTCACAGTTTTGGAGGCTGAAAGTCCAGGATCCGGCAGAGCCATCTGTTTTGCCTCTAGTGAGGGTCCTCCGGGCTGTATCACAACATGATAGACAAATGGAAAAGGAAGGGGCAGTGTAGGGTGATTTGGGGGAGATGCCACGCTCTTTGTTACAACCCATTCTCCTGGGATTTAGACAGGTCCTGAGAAAGCATCTTTAATCTCTTCTGATGGTGATGGCCTAATTACCTCCCACTATGCCAACTTTTAGAAGTCCCACCACCTTTCAACATCACCACATTGGGGACCAAGGTTGTAGTAGGTGAACTTTTGGGAGACACACTCATGCTATGTTCAAACCATAGCAGAGAGACAGGGAGGGAAGGACAGAGGAAGAGAGAGATGAGGAGGGAAGGAGAGAGAGAAAGAAGTGCAGGGGAGAAAAGGAGGAGGAAGGAGGAAGTGAAGGATGAGGTGAAAGAGGAGTGTACCTTCAATACTGAGGTCTATGGATACAGCCAAATATGAGATGGGAGAGAGAAGCTAGGGGTTATGTTTTTTTTTTTAATTATCTCTTATTCTCAAAATTTTGTATCATAAAATGGTTCAAAATGGTTTATCTGCATTATTTTTTTCTCAAGGTAAGATTTTCTTGTGGTTAGCATAGAACTCAAATGGGAAGGGGAGGAGAAAGTAAGGATGTGGTCAGGGAGTCTGTCTTTCTCCAGTCCTGAGACTCTTTGCTCTTTTCTTTACATTTGACAGACCAGCTTTGTCATCCAGGGAGTTGGGAAGGTAAGAACATTTGCTCTCCTTCATTTCTAGGCACAGCTGGTCACGGATGCCCTCAAGACTTGAGAGAAGTTCCATACTTACAGCCCTTCCCCTCTCCAGTCTCTGTTCTACCCCACCACTTCTCTATTCCATGTTTTTTTTTATTTTATTATTTTATTTTATTTTATTTTTTATTTTATTTTAGTGTGTGGGGATTATGATATTTGATTTTTAGAAAAACTGGGGGATTTAAAGTGGTGAGAAAAAAATAGAGAAATAAATGATGTAATTTAGCAAAGAGAAGAATTCTGAAAAAAAGAAAACTTCGGATTGCTTTTTTATTAAAGATAATGGCAGTTTCATTGATAGAGTTTCAAACAATTTATTATGCTGACTTCTGTAGAGAAAAATTGGTTGCAACTAAACCATAAAAGCCCTGTAATTATAGGCTACCTGTCAGGATCCAGAGATCCTCAACATACAGAACTTTATCTGTCCTGATCTATTGCTTGGAGGATTTGATATTTTTATAACCTCGTGGTGATCCATCTTGTTATAATTGATTACACTGGACTACTTAAGTCCCAGTGGATTACATCCTCTTGAAATGGTATATAATCAGTTTGATGATGCATAACCAGCTTGTCACTGTATAATAGGTTACATGTTTCATACTGGAAGCCTGACCACTAAAAATAAATTTCTCTCTGGTAGACTTATATAGTCATCCCTTTCTGTGAGTCACCGAGCTGCAAAAAAATCCATGTATTTTACTAAAGCCTTATGTAACTTCTGCAAATCTATAATTAGATCTTTATTATTTTAGTAAATACAATCTGTGTCTTTGGAATTACAATGATTATTTTGAAGATTAGCCTTACCTGATAAGAAAAGTATCTGCTTTGTCTTTCAATTTAAGATTATATTAGAAATTTGTTCAAATCAAATATTGGACATCTCCAATCTCCTGATCCAAAGCTGATTCCAGGTGACCTTGTTAACATACTTTTTTTTTGAATCCAGATCTTGTTCTCTGTTTCTAGGATCTTTGAAAGGTGACATTTACGTGCAATTAAGTCTCATCATCTGCAAAACGTTGTTACAGTAGCTCCAGTTGAGGCTGACTAGAACAAACTGTTTTACAATATTACATGTGATACTATGCCAGAAAGCCAGCTTAGAACATGATGCATAACATTGCTCTCAGCAAAAATGTTATTGCCAGTTTCAATAATAATCGGTGCACATGAAGATACAAAATTAGATAGCTACTGTTCAATTTGAACTTTTATGAGCTCCTAAAAAAGAGTAGCTCATAAATGTACAAAAATGGAGAATTTTACCCCTTAGCTTGTGAGATAAAAAGAACAGCAAGAGACCAACTAGTACCTACAGCAGGCAAACCCAGATTATGTTCAAACTCAAACAACACAAAAGCCTTTATTGACAACTGCTCATATGGTAACTATTGTTTTCTGTCTTTGTGTATTATTTCCCAGGATTTTTAGAATAAGCCCATCCATGTCAGTATGTATACACAATGCAATTAACCAACTCCACCTGCGTGTTGAACATATGTTGACATTGTGATTTTATTAATTTTATCCCCATGAAGTGACTTAATGTAGTGGGATCTTGGTGAATTCTTATTTCCACCTTAGAAGCCCCATTGAAATCAATGGGAGCTGTGATCTCATGCCAAGATTTTAAATGCACTTTTGTTCCTGTGCTTGAGAAGATAGGGGAAAGCAGTGCTGTGACAGGAACATACAAAAATTTATGGTATCTTATTCTCTTATTCCCATGATACCATATGTGCATATTTCATATTTGACTTTTTTCTCATTTTGAAAAAAAAATTAAACAGATCTGCATCTTGAATCTGGCTTGTTATTTTTTTCTTATTTAGATCTGGATTATTTTACTCTGTTTATGTGCCAGTGTGTCAATTTTTTCTTCATTGAACTATTGAATTTCCCAAAATAGTGTCTGTAAATGGCACTTTCACATTTCCTTTCTACATTGTAATGCCTTAAAAATCATTCCAAAAACAAAACCAAAAAAAAAAAAAAAAAAAAAAGAAGAAGAAGAAAAAAAAAAAGCCAGAAAGAGAAACCAGTTTTGGTAAACTATGGAATATTCCTATTTAAATATCAGTAAGTGGCTTTACACTTGTGATCTGTGTTTTAATCAACTGGTCATTGTTTCAGATTTCTTGCTACAGGAGGTAACTCCTGTTGTCTGACCAATAACATAACATTAACTGCGACCACTTCTGATATTGATCCCTTGAGATCTATTAAAGCAGGTTTCTGAAATGAAATGTCATTCGAAGTTAAAAGCATGCTGCTTCTATATCTACTACAAATCAACCCTTCAGAAGTTGAAGCCTCAACCAAAACCCAGAGTTCTTTGTTTCTTGATGTCTTTAAGGGAAAGAGAATAAAGGGTGAGAAAAGACAAGAAGGGTCTAAGTCAGCAAGAGAAAGGGATCAACACACAATGCTGGTGTGCTTTAGAAGTGTTAATAAGCTCCACCATATTGACAAAGCTTAGAAAAGCAAAAGGAATTTGTTCCAAATACATGAGCAGTCTAGATATAAGACATTATCATTTTGATTTCCCAGTGCTTCTTCATGGATCTAAGCTATGTTAACCACAGTGAAAATTTAATCTCTTTGTAGAAGTGTTGAGAGTTAAATAATCAGTAGTCACAACATTAATAATAGTTAACAGTGCCTAGAAGCTTATTATTTTCCACAGACTAAAAAGTTGTTTTGCATGTGTTTCCTAATTTAATTTGCACAGTAATCCCAGGTGGTAGCTACTATTGTGCCAGTTTTGCAGAGGAGGAAACTAAGACAGTGGAAGGAAAAATAATCATAATCATAGTCAAGTCAATATTTCAGATCAAAGTTTGCTTTTAATTCCAGAAAGTCTGACTATAAAGCCCATGTGGTCAGCTTTGCACTTGGTTTCCTTTGTGCCTGGCAGATGGAGCATAACAGAATGTCCCATCATTCAGGCCTCTTAAAGGTTAATCCCAAACCAGGTGCCAAGGCCAAAACTTTGTCAAATAACTGCCTCAGAGAAACAATACGTTGTTTTGGGGTTGCTCTCCAGGGTCCCTTCATATCCCTCTGTATAAATTCCAATCCTTTCCTATTTTAATTTCTGATGTTTCTCCATATAAGAAAACAATTATTTCTGTTTCATCATGGCATTGTAGATACTACCTAGTGTCTTTCCTTGTACATTAATGTTGGATCACTCTAATCAAAGAAAAGTAGAGAATGGTGGCAGTGCTCTGAAGTTTTTCAAGGCAAAAATTTCAAGGAGGATTAGATCTATTATTTGAGTAGTTGCTAATTTCTGGTTGAACTGAACAAGCTTTTGACTTTTACTATATATATTTAATGCATTAGTTACATATATAACTAATAAACTAGTTATATATAATATAGATATTTACATCTATATATATATAACTAATGCATATATGTGTATATACATATATATGTATGTGTGTATATATATATATATGGATGTGTACACACACACACGCATATGAATGGGGAAAACAAACCACAATGTTATTAGCAACACTTGTATATATACATGCACACATATATACATATACATATGCACACATACATATATATGCATTTATATACACCTACACACAAAAAGAGAATGCTATGTAATATTGTGTATGTGTGTATATATATGTGTGTGTGTGTGTGTGTGTGTATACATGTATATATATGCATTAGTTAGGCCTCTGGAAAAAGAAGCGAATTGGTGAGTTGGTTAAGGCTCAACGCCGCCCAGCCAATTGTTTTCCTGGTGCTATTCTTCAGTGGTCCAGTGAGCATTTGTCTTACTCTTCACTACTATTTTCTTATCATACACTTTTTTCAATCCATTTTCTTTCTTCACTGACCTTACTTGACATTTATTTCTGGATATATGTATATAAAAGAAAAATTTGCATATTCAATCCTATTGAAAATCATATACAATTCCCATTTTTATTAGTGAGAGGGCTCACTGGTAACTCAAGCACTTTTACATATTTAATAAAACCCAGGTTTGGGAATCCTTTAGAAAAATGTTATTCATTTATCAAATGCTCAGGGTGGAGTGAATTTAAATAGTTGGAACCATGAAAGATAGAATTTTAGGGTCTAAGTCTTAAAGACAGGCAATGCTTTTATTTTGAATAACTAAAGATATTTATAGTATGTAACTTTTTTTAGAGATACAGATCACTTGAAATGCTAAAATGAAGAACATTTGAAAATTTTGAACATTTGAAAACACAGAGAAGGTAAACCTTACCTATATCCCCTCCATCCTCAATTTCTCTCAATGTTGAAAAAAAGCCATGCATACATTTTTATGTATGCACAAGAACAAGAATATAAAGTAAGTAAAATTTTTATTTTTCTCACTTATGTTGAATATTCTATGATAGCATTCTTAACTTTTTTGTAACTGAGGTTGCTACTGCAGTCTGTTCAAGCCTATTGTGATGAGTTAAATTATGTTCCCCCAACCAAAAAGGTATGTTGGAGTCCTAATCCCTAGTACTTCAGAACTTGACATTATTTGGAGATAGGGTCTTTAAAATAATTTCATTATGGTGGGCCCTAATACAGTGTGACCAGTGTCCTAATAAAAAGAGTAAATTTGAACTCACACATACAAAGAAAATGCCATATAAGGGTGCAAATTGGGGTGCTGCATAGGGATAATCATAAATAGATTAAGGATTTATGGTTACTGAATAACAAACACTAAATGAAAGAACAACTTTCTCAGTTGCAAATCTAAAAGGATGGACCAATTAAATCAAATCACGCATACTGTAGGACTTCCCCCTATGAAAGATTTTATCTTCAACATAGATACCCCAACCATTGTATTCTATTTGCTATTTATTTATTTATTTATTTTGATTCATTGCTCATAAATGGAGTACAGCTGTTGTTTCTCTGGTTGTACACAAAGTAGAGTCACACCATCTGTGCATGCATACATGTACACAGGGCAATGATGTCTGTATCATTCTGTTATTATTCTTGCCCCCCCACCCCGACCCCACCCCTCCCTTCCCTCTATGCTCTCTATCCTTCCTCCATTCTTGCCTCCCTTCCACCCCGCATTATGCATCATCATTCACTTATCAGAGAAATCATTTGGCCTTTGGATTTTTGAGAGTGGCTAATCTCACTTAGCATAACAGTCTCCAACATCATCCATTTACCTGCAAATGCCATAATTTTATTCTTATTTATGGCTGAGTAATATTCCATTGTGCATATATACAACAGTTTCTTTATCCATTCATCTATTGAAGGGCGTCTAGGTTGGTTCCATAATCTAGCTATTGTGAACTGAGCAGCTATGAACATTGATGTGGCTGCATCACTGTAGTATGCTGATTTTAAGTCCTTTGGGTAAAGGCCAAGGAGTGGGATAGCAGGGTCAAATGGTGGATCCATTCCAAGTTTTCTAAGGAATCTCCACATTGCTTTCCAGAGTGGCTGCACTAACTTGCACTCCCATCAGCAATGTATGAGTGTACCCTTTTCCCCACATCCTTGCCAACACCTGTTGTTGCCTATATTCTTAATAAAAGACATTCTAATTGGGGTGAGATGAAATCTTAATGTGGTTTTGATTTGCATTTCTCTTATAACTAGGGATGTTGAACATTTTTTCATATATCTGTTAATTGCTTGTAGATCTTCCTCTGTAAAGTGTCTGTTCATTTCCTTGGCCCATTTATTGATTGGGTTATTAGTATTATTGGTGTAAAGATTTTTGAGTACTTTGTAGGTTCTTTTGATTAGTGCTCTATCTGAAGTGTGTGTGGCAATGATTTTCTCCCACTCTGAAGGCTCTCTCTTCACATTGCTGATTGTTTCCTTTGCTGAGAAAAAGCTTTTTAGTTTGACTCTATCCCAATTATTGATTCCTGCTTTTATTTTTTGTGCTTTGGAAATCATGTTAAGGAAATCTTGTCCTAGGTTGACATGATGAAGATTTGGACCTATTTTTTCTTCTATTAGGTGCAGGGTCTCTTGTCTAATTCCTAGGTCCTTGATCCATTTTGAGCTGAGTTTTGTACAGGGTGAGAGATATGGGTTTATTTTCATTTTGCTGCATATGGATTTCCAGTTTTCCCAGCACCATTTGTAGAGGAGGCTATCTTTACTCCATTGTAGGTTTTTGGCTCCTTTGTCAAGTATGTGATACCTGTATTTATGTGGGTTTGTCTCTGTGTCCTCTATTCTGTTCCATTAATCTACCTATTTTGGTGCCAATACCGTGCTGTTTTTGTTACTATTGCTTTGTGATATAGTTGAAGGTCTGGTATTGTGATACCCCCTGCTTTGCTCTTCTTGCTAAGAATTGCTTTAGCTATTCTGGGTCTCTTATTCCTCCAAATGAATTTCATGATTGCTTGCTCTATTTCTATGAGGGTCCATTATTGGGATTTTAATTGGAATTGCATTGAATTTGTATAGTGCTTTTGGTAGTATGGCCATTTTGATAATATTAATTCTGCCTATCCAAGAAGATGGGAGATTTTCCATCTTCTCAGATTTTCTTTAATGTCTTTCTTTAGTGTTCTATAGTTCTCATTGTAGAGGTCTTTCCCCTCTTTTGTCAGATTGATTCCCAAGTATTTTATTTTTTTTATGCTAATGTGAATGGGGTAGTTT
This sequence comes from Glaucomys volans, assembly GCA_020662805.1. Lineage (NCBI taxonomy): Eukaryota > Metazoa > Chordata > Mammalia > Rodentia > Sciuridae > Glaucomys > Glaucomys volans. Next base: position 12,489 of record JAJEJO010003853.1, read on the forward strand.
TCCTAATTTCTCTCTCAGAGGATGCATCACTTAAGAATAAAAATGCATTAGATTTATGAGTATTAATTTTATATCCTGCTACTTTACTGATTTCATTTATGAGTTCCAGAAGTTTTCTGGTTGAATTTTTAGGCTGCTCTAAATAGAGAATCATGTCATCAGCAAATAGGGATAGTTTGAGCTCTTCTTTTCCTTATCGTATCCCTCTAATTTCTTTGGTCTATCTAATTGCTCTGGCTAGAGTTTCAAGGACGATGTTGTATAGAAGTGGTGAAAGAGGGCATCCCTGCCTTGTTCCAGTTCTCAGGGGGAATGCTTTCAATTTTTCTCCATTTAGAATGATGTTAGCTGTGGGCTGAGCATAGATAGCCTTTACAATATTAAGGAACATTCCTACTATCCCTATTTTTCTAGTGTTTTGAGCATGAAGGGGTGCTGTATTTTATCAAATGCTTTCTCTGCATCTATTGAAATAATCATGTGGTTCTTGAAGCCTGTTGATGTGGTGAATTACATTTATTGATTCCCGGATGTTGAACCAACCTTGCATCCCTGGGATGAAACCCACTTGATCATGGTGCACTATCTTTTTAATGTGCTTTTGTATGCGATTTGCTAAGATTTTGTTAAGAATTTTTGCATCTATGTTCATTAGGGATATTGGTCTGAAAATTTCTTTCCTCGATGTGTCCTTCTCTGGTTTTGGTATCAGGGTGATATTAGCTTCATAGAATGAGTTTGGAAGGGTTCCCTCCTCCTCTATTTCATGGAATACTTTGAGGAGTATTGGAATGAGCTCTTCTTTGAAGGTCTTGTAGAACTCGGCTGTGAATCCATCTGGTCCTGGACTTTTCTTTGTTGGTAGACTTTTGATGACTTCTTCTATTTCATTGCTTGAAATTGATCTATTTATGTTGTGTATGTCCTCAGATTCAGTTTGGGTGACTCATATGCCTCTAGGAACCTGTTGATGTCTTCCAGGTTTTCTATTTTGTTGGAGTATAAATTTTCAAAATAGCTTCTAATTGTGTTTTGTATTTCATTAGAGTCTGTTTTGATATTTCCTTTTTCATCAGTAATTTTAGTAATTTGAATTTTCTCTCTCCTTCTCTTCATTAGTGTGGCTAAGGGTTTATCAATTTTGTTCATTTTTTCAAAGAACTACCTTTTTGTTTTGTCAATTTTTTGAATTGTTTCTTTTATTTCAATTTCATTGATTTCCCTCTGATTTTAATTATTTCATGTCTTCTACTTTTGGTGATGATCTGTTCTTCTTTTTCTCGGACTTTGAGTTGTAATGTGAGGTCATTTATTTGTTTACTTTTCATTCTTTTATTGAATGTGCTCCATGCAATGAATTTTCCTCTTCGCACTGCTTTCATATTATCCTGGACATTTTGATATGTTGTATTGTTGTTCTCGTTGACCTCTAAGAATTTTTTTATTTCCTCCCCTGATGTCTTCTGTTATCCATGCATCATTCAACAGCATATTATTTAATCTCCAGGTGTTGGAGTAGTTTCTGTTTTTTATTTTATCATTGATTTCTAATTTCATTCCATTATGATTTGATATAATACAAGGTAGTATCTCTATCTTTTTGTACTTGCTAAGAGTAGCTTTGTGGCATAACATTTGGTCTATTTTAGAAAAGGATCCATGTGCTGCTGAGAAGAAAATGTATTCACTTTCTGATGGATGAAATATTCTATATATTGTCTAAATTTATATATTGTCTAAATTTGCAATTGTGTTATTGAATTCTATGGTTTCTTTGTTCAGTTTTTGCTTGGAAGATCTGTCCAATGATGAGAGGGGTGTGTTAAAGTCACCCAGTATTATTGTGTTGTGGTCTATTTGGTTCCTGGAGTTGAGAAGGATTTGATTGACCTACATGTATGCGCTATTGTTTGGGGCATAAATATTTATGGTTGTTATGTCTTGCTGATTTATGCTTCCCTTAAGGAGAATGAAATGTCCTTCATTATCCCATCTAACTAATTTTGACTTGAAGTCCTCTTTATCTGATATGAGGATGGAAACCCCTGCTTTTTTACTAAGTCCGTGGGTGTGGTGTTTTTCCCCATCCTTTTACCTTTAGTCTGTGGGTATCTTTTTCTATGAGATGCATCTCTTGGAGCAGCATACTGTTGGGTCTTTCTTTTTAATCCAATCTACCAGTCTATCTCTTTTGATTGATGAATTCAGGCCATTAACATTCAGGGTTATTATTGAGATATGATTTGTATTCCCAATCATTATGGCTTATTTTTGGTTTTTAACTTGACTTAATTTCTCCTTTATTTGGCTATTCTTTTAGGGTAATTCCTCCCTATGCTGGTTTACATTGTTGATGTTCATTTCTTCCTCATGGAATATTTTGCTGAGAATGTTCCATAGTGCTGGCTTTCTATTTGTAAATTCTTTTACCTCTATTTGCTTTTGAGACATTTTAACTTAGATGTCCTACAGGAACCTCAAACTCAACAGGTTCTAATATTTCACTTTCTAGTCCTATCCCATATTTCATAGGAAAAAGAACCTGAGGCCATTTGCACACTTAGCATGGTAGTATGAGATGCAACTGCAGGGGAGGTGGATGGAGTGAGGAGAAAAAGGAAGGAGGTCAGTGGAAGAGACAAAGCAATACAAGTGGTTCTGCTCTACCAAGGTGACTTCAGGTTTACAAGTTCTGGTTGTTGCTCAGGGTCACATGACACATTCCAGGAGGCAGTATGCAACTACTGCATCTTCAGAAGGCTACTGGGGGAAGAGAAAAGATGAATTTATTTCCTAGATCTCATTTCCTCTGACTGAAATGTGTATCCAATATACTTTTAAATTGCTAATCTTCCTAGGTTGTGTTACTCAGCTTCTTCAAAAACTCAGATGCAGTATGAATAGCAGCTGCAGCAGCTGCATTGGCTCTGCAGGGCCAACCCCAGGGCATCTCCACCTTCATGTAGCCTATATCTGCACAGGATGGGTGCTCCATGGGATAGGAGGTAGGGGGCACATGTTGTGAGGCATGAGATGGAATTCCTTCAGGTTGCACCACAGGGAATTTGGGGACCAGGAAGGAGCTGCTGCAGGAAACCCATGTGGCCAAGCGGGTGGAATACTGCAATCATCCATTTGATCATGAACAGAGATGGAGTGGAATGAGATGAAAATTGAAATTTTCCTTCTGGGCCTACCAAAATGTGGTTGGACCAGGTGGTCTTCCTGGGGCACAGTGTCTTTAGGCAGGAACCATGGATGGCAAATCTGGGGACGTAAATAAGTGAAGTCTGGTGCATATTCTTTCTCCTTCATCCTTCAAATTATGTTTTTTCTTTCATATTCCTGTTGAAAATGAACTCTAAGTTAGTTAAATGATTAGACAGAACCTTAAGCATACTACTTAATTATGCTGATAAGTCAATCAAATCAAATACTTGTAATGTCAGATATTTTTTTTTTTTTTTTTTTTTTTTTTTTTTTTGTGATGCTAGGGGTTGAACCCAGGGGCTTGTGCATGCAAGTCAAGGGCTCTACCAACTGAGCTATATCCCTAGCCCTTAACATCAGATACTTTAAAAAAGGGAAAAATGTGGTGGATGACAACAAATGTGGCATCAATTTTCCTTTACCCTTTTTGTCTCACTTCTGGTCCTAGGAAATAAGTGCATCTCTATCTATCTATCTATCATCTATCTATCTATCATCTATCTACACATATATCTAACTAATGCATATATATATATGTATATATACATATGCATATATGTATATGTCTATATAGACAAGCTCATGACCCAGACATTCTTCCTCTTGGGATGGAAGCACACTTGATTGCACTAGATATCCTGCTGTTTTTGGGTAGGGGAAGGGTGTCAGACAGTTGAAATGGGTCATCCCATCTGGATACCTATAGTTCACTAACTCCTGCAACCCACTTTGGAGGCCTGAACTTACTTCTTATAGGGCTGTGGCATAGCTCCTTTAGTTAGGAAACAAACACAATGGACTATCTGGGTTAGACCTAACCATAACCTGTTGCATAATGGTACAAAATTTTTGAAATTATTGGCTTCAAATCAATTAATAGGATCCAGGAGGTGATAGGTAATTGATTTTACATTTCTTGGAACTTAAAAGGCTTTTAGAGGCCCTAGTTGATAAGCATACATCTGCATCTCAGATTTTAAAAGTAATGTCTTGGTTTTACATAGCTTCCTTGTCCTCTCTTCTCCTACAAGTCCCTTTCTAATCTCCTAAGAAATATGGAAGGCTGAGGATTTAAGACTTTAACTGTCTGTTTATCCTTTCTCTGTTCTGGAAATTATTCAAGCAATATCTGCTCTTGCTCTCCCCTCCTCTGCTGGATGTTTTTAAACAGAGGGACTAACTGCAAATCTCAATGCTTTTTCCAACCCTGCTGTGGGGGCATGGTTGATATTAATGTGGAGAAAGTCCATTGAAAGCTGACATGGCTGTTAGTATATTATCACACCAAAGACTTAGTTGTCATTTGTCAGGTTATTTTCCAGAATGGATGTTTCCAAGTTCTTTTGCTGCTTCCACTGCTATTACCAGATCCCCCAGGGACATGATCTTCACATAAAGCAACCTAAGCAAATGCTGTTCCCCCCCCCAACATAACCCTATTTTACAACTCTTCCCTAATCAAGCTAATAATTATTAATTACAAACTTAGTAGAAGTTTGCCTGTATAACCCATGAACTGTCTATCACTCATCTTTCTTGCTTTTGGCTATGGTAGAAATCCAGGAGTAGGGCTTGAGTTCAATGCTAAATGCCATCTTGGGTAGTTTGCAAGGAATTATTAGAAAGTGCTTATATCAAAAAATCAATGGATCAATGTGCTACTCACAGATTGGGTCACATAAGATCCTTATATTGGCTAGAGACTTGCAATTTTATTCATATTCTAGAACAAGTTGTAGTTACTTCAAGGAAAATCAGTGAACTCTTCCACAGCAAGGGCTCAATGGCAAGTGCATCCATCTTGAGACTTGGAATAGTTTTGTGTCATCTTTTTCTCTTCTATCTGTCCAGGTCCATCTCAGTTGTCTTTCTGCCTATTGTACTTGGCAGAAATCTAATAACAGAAGTTTTGTGAACATGTCACCACTGGGGTGAATACTGTACAAATCAACTAGAAAACAAAAATAAAAGGTATTGTACGTATTTCTTAATGTTATTTTTGAATTTTTCTGAAATTTCATTTTCCACAATATATCAAAGTTTATTTTATAAAAAGAATGATATATGAATAACTGGAATCACATTCTTGAAATGAAACCTGTCTTCTTGACATTTAGCAGATTCTGGGAACACAACTAGGAGGACCCCTGAGAAGCAGCCTTCAGAATCAATAGGGTGTCCTTGAACATCACAGAAATCTACTCAGGATTAAAATAGAGAATTAGGGAAAAATAAAAATATATTTATCAAGACCTTCGAAGATTGCTTTTTGAGATAGAATTGCTTATAGTCTGAAAGATGCTGCAGACCTGAAAACATTGAAAGATCTAATTATGATACTCAGTAGTTTTATAATTTAATTTGATTTCTAGGATATGTGTCTTTCTCAGAAGAAAAATTGAGGACATGCATGTAAAAGAGCCATGAATAGGGCAATTACTGTTGGTCCTGATCATCCTTGACCAAATATGGAGGAGGTTAGTTTAAAAAAAAGAAGGTAAAGATTTATACACATTTTATTTTTAACAAATTCTGTCATGTTGGAATTATTTAATCTTCCTTGCATACAATTTATGGATTGGGGAGTGAATTTGTTAATATAGAACATATTTCCTGACTTTATTGCAGAGCTATATATTTTCTTGTCTGCATACTGGAGACAACCTTAGTCATTTTTATGTGCTTTCTTGAGAAAAACCTTCCATAAGCATTAATGAGTGACTCTGTGTTATATTTTTGTTCTCAAAACTACATATTCTCTTATCTGGTCTAATGTCTATATGGTTAATGTCTACAAGGTACTAAAACATAAATTTTATAATCTCTTGGACAATTGAGTGCTTTATCTTCTGATACACCAGGATTAAACTCTAGGTATTATCTTATCCAGTCAAAAGCCCTCTTGCTATTCTTGATGCAAACATGAAGCAAGTATATTGATCTTACCTGACAAGCCTAGATGTTGGTTCAGATACTAATGGATGTGAATATCATCTATTTCTACAAGTGTTTACTCTTTTTCAACATGAAACCGTGCATTTGCCAAAGTATTATTCATTTAGGTGAAGTTAAACTTTTAAAACAGTGTTTTAATTGTATTAAATCATCTGTTGCAAGCTATCTATGACTGCTAACCAGGGATAAAAGTTTGTGATTGCATATCTTTAATTCATTAAATTTTGAATCATTGATTCTCTATATTTTAGGTGAAAAAAACCCATATATTTTGGAGAAGGAGTCATAAAATGCTATCTAGTGTTGATTAAAATACTCCTGCATTATCATAGGCTTAATTCATCTACCACAATTATTTTAGGCTAAGAATGGCAGGACACAGCACAAGAACAATTTTGTTAGTATTAGGAAACATGGACATGGATTGCAGAGTTTGCTGTGTTAGGCTGAGGGAGTCAAGCAGCAACTGTGATCAAATGGAGCAACCCTGCTTTTGGCTTAATGTTTTGGAACATCATAACTTCATAGAAGTTTATGAAGTTATGTCCAGGCAAGGCATGTATGGCATGATGTGGACATAAGGAAAAAGGTTGGATATGCATGAATAGTGACATTTTCCTATTAAGCAATTTCATCCAGAACCAAAATGCTCTTACCTCAGGAGTAGGATGAGGTCATGAGTTACTTCCCAGCTCCAGCAACAGAGCACAGCAGTCTGCAGCAGGAACCAAGGGGCATAATAAGCAAATAATGCAAATTACCTCAAACCAAATACATCTTACCATTGCCCATGATTAGTAAAGGATTCAACTCATTCTGCAGAAGGCTCTGTAGATTAAATTCCAACTCAAAAATGTACGGCTTGATCAGTAAAGTTTGTAAATGACTTTACAGATGAGGGATGCCATTCAATAGTGAATATGAACTTCAATTGCTAGAGCATTTTGAAAACTCCACAGCTGAGATGTGCCGCATCCTAGAAGCAGGTGCCCGGATCGGTTTCAAGTTAAATAGAATCAGCAGAGTATTCATATTCACTAAGAGCACAGTCTAAAAGGACAGTGAATTATATATGGTGAATGTCTTAATTATTAAATATTGCCAGTCAATTAGCAAAGTAGGCAACCATCTGACAGGTACATGCAAGATTAAGTGAAGAAATTTTAGCTTTATCAGAAATAATGATGACACTGACATTGTGCCATCCAGTATACTTAGAATTTACTCTAGATCACAGTTACCCTTTACTGGAGGGGGATGGGTACAGTCACAAGGAAAAATGGGTAAAACAAGTACTACCCTATTGCTAGCTGGTCTTGAGTCCTCAGCCACAGTAAGAGAACTCTAGTCCTCCATGGCCACATTTTCCCTCAAGTTAGACTTCATAGGTCATGGGTCAGTAGGGCCTGTTCACTTACAAATCCCTCAGAACCAATTTTCGGGTTTGATTACTGAGCTAAGTATAAGAAGAAATCAAGTGGGTGGAGGGGAGGGAGAGGGAACTAGGAGAGGTGGGGAAAGTTAGGAGCTGGTGACAAGGAGAAGTATCACAAGAAAGGAAGAGTTGGGAGATTGGCACGGTGTCAGGTTTTTCCCAGTTCAGGTAGGCCTCATCTTCACTGCTTTAGCTCTGCTGTGTACAGAGAAGTGGTCAAAGGGGACTGGAAAAGCCAGCATATAGCTTTGATTAGCAAGAGTCCCTGGCAAAAGCTACCGTTTTAATACATAGCCTCCCAGCCCTTTCACAGATATGCCCTATGTCTCTGGAGAGAGCACCAAGCAGAATTCGCCTCCAGCCCTAGCCTATTCTCTGAACTAATTTGTATATTAAATTATCTACCTGTTGCTGCATTTGGAGGTTTCACCAGTTCTCAAATAGGACAGGTTTAAAGATTCCTGATTTTCCTCTTTACCTATATTTTCATCTCTTTTTACACTCCCCAACCCAAGTTTTCCTTCTCTGACTAATCTACCTCTATCATTCTCTCAGTTGCTTGAGTCAGAGATGTAAGTGCCCTCCGAATTGCTCCCTTTTCCTCATACTTCACATCCATTCTGTCAATTCCGCCTATCAATTTTTCGACCCAGATATGTCTCCAACATGACCATCTTTATTTCTCAGACTTTACTAACATCCCTCTGTCTTAGTCCATTTCAGCTGCTATAACAAAATAACATAGATGATGTACTTAGAAACAGGAATGCATTTCTCACATTTCTGGAGGCTTGGAAATCCAAGGTAACAGTATCAAGAGACGTCGTGTCTGGTACAGTTCCTCTTCCAGGTTGCAGACTGCTGTCTTCTGTGAACTCCCCTGGTGGAAGTGTGTCATTGGGGTCTCCTTTATAAGGGCACTAACCTCTGTTTCAAGATTTTGCCCTCCAAAATCTTCCACCTCCAAACTTCAGTGGGGGCTAAGGTCTAACAGGAATATGGGAAGAAACAAACATTCAGTTTATAGCACCTTCTTTCAGGTCAAGACCCTCATTCACCAGGAATAGTACAATACCTCCCTGTAGCTACTCTTCGTCCTCTCCAATTGAGCTCCATTCCACAACCAGAGTTATCCTCTTAAAGCTTAAATCCATTCATGACCTTCTGCTGATTCTACAACTTGTAGTGTTATGTTCACAAAATCATTCCCAGATGTCTCATCATAGTCTACAGGGTTGATAACCCCTACTACTTCATCCTTCTCCCTTTTATGTTCCTGACATTTTGGGCTGATTTTACTTATCTCAAGTTCTTCCCAGGCTCAGAGCCTTTGCCCACATTTTCTTTCTCTTGCACTTCCTCCTGCTCTCTCATGATCTACTCTGTGGGACCCTTCTGTCTGCTGTTAGTCAGCGTGTTACCTTTTCAGAGAGTTCATCCCTAACCACTCTACCTAAAAGAGATCCTCAACTACTACACGCATTGGGTTTATTTTCTCAGCAACTTACTTTTTCATATCTCAACTAATAATTATTTGATTTATTGCTCTAAATTATTTTCTGGAAATAATAAATAACCATAGACTATGAAATGGCTTACAATGTTCTTTTTTCTTGTTTTGATCTATGGGTTTTTACAGAGATTAGTTTATTATGAATGGCCTTGGTCATGGTGTTTTTGAGGCTTTGGTACTTATTTAGTATTTTATTAGCATTATGACTGAAATAAAAATCTATAGTAAAAAGGAATAGGTAATAGGTGGGTTGAATCCTCTTAAGAAAAAATAAAGCAGAAATTTAGATGATTGTAATACCATAACACCCGGCATGAAAAACAATATTTGTGTTTGATTTAAAAAATTGATTGTTTATTTATTTATTGATTTATTTTCCCAAAACATAGCTATTGATCAACTACAGAATTCTAGGCACTGCCTCAAGTTGTGGGCAGTTTTTCTCATAAATTATACAGTTTACAGGGAGAATGCATGAAATAGACAAACATGTTAGTGGATGATAAGTGCTATGAAACAAACCAAAGTAGAAGAACAAGAATAGACCAAAGGTATGTGTGTGTGTGTGTTTAATAGCAATTTTTTTTTTTTTTTTTTGGTGGTGCTGGGGATTGAACCCAGGGCCTTGTGCTTGACAGGCAAGCACTCTACCAACTGAGCCATATCCCCAGCCCTTGACAGTATTTTTTAAGAGGAAAGAGAGGTTAAGGCATTGGAACAGAGATAGGAGGACATGCAAAGGAAAGGAACTAGAGAGAACAACAGCTCTGAAATAGTAAGGAAACTGGAAACAAAGTAGAGGAACAGAAAAGGAACAGTTGGTACCATAGGTAGGAGGTGAGTTCAAAGTAATAATCAAAACCTGGATCATGAAGGATTCTCTAGTAATGGCAAAGATTTTTGATATAACTGAACATTATATGAGAAGTCATTGAAAACTTTGGAGGAGACTTGCTGCATTTTGTATTCAGTGATCCATGCTTTAGAACCATATATATATGTATATATATATATATATATATATATATATATATATATATATATATTCTTTCCACCATAAATAGAGGTATGATGATTGATTTGGTAGAGTCCAACATTCTAAACATAGGTTGAAAAAACTCTGAACAGATTATTTATTAGAGATCTGTTTTTCTATAATCTTCACACCAAATGTTATCATTTGAAAATTTTATCTGTCACAGTGTATCATACATACACTGGTGCACCAGGTAGGGGATGTTAAAATTTCCATTCTAATTGGATGATCTTGATTTCTCTTGGAATGTTTTTTTGTGATTCTAGTAGAACGAGATTTTGGGAAAATACTCTGATTACTAGATTAATGTATTGATAAGAATAATATAAAACTTTTCATTTTGCATTTTAGAAGCTACACATTAAGGTACTGAATGTGAAAGGTACTAAAAGTGAAAATATTGAAATCAGAGTTTGAGACAAACTCAATTCTCCACTTCTGCTGGCAGGTGGGGTCTGTATAAGTTGTAGTCCTCCGCAGCTGAGAAAGCCCATTGTAGTTTTAGCAGCTAATCATAGCAGAGGATGCCTGCTGGTGTTAGCTTCAAGTGTGGTATCCGGCAAAGTCAGATTCTTCTTCACCTCTATCTCCACGACTATCCAGTGGCATGTTGCAACTCTCAATAGTAGATGGTAGAAGCAAACTGTCATTTTTTTTCTGTGTTCCATTCTCACAAATTTGAAGAATGAAATCCACAGACAAAAATGGAATGCAAGAGTGAAAGGAGTAGGAGTTATGTAGGTGAGAAGAAAAGAGACAGAACTCCTGCAAGGCACGAGGGGATCTGATAGCAAGTTACTACTTTAATGTGCTCGTCTAGGGGCTCATGTAGCTTCTGGGTGGGGACATTGCTAAACAGGTATTAGAAAAGTGTGAAGGCTGTTGGACAAAATTTATGCTAAACAGGTATTAGCAAAGCATTAAGTCTATTGATTAGCTCTTGAGTCTGTACCCTTTTTTCAGGTCTGTCTGGTCTCCCCATTTCTGTTACACCTGGACAAGAGAATTAGCTGGAATGTTTGGAATGTCAACCTCATGAAATGGCCCTTGCATTAAAAAAAGTCCAAAAAACCAAAAAACAAAACAAAACAAAAAAACCCACAAAACTTATTTGGGACCTGTTAATGACCCTATCTTATTCGGTATCACCTTTTTAAACTGGTCAGAGTGGCTTTTTATGGAAGACATTTTCATGGGTCTCTAGCATATTTTATATAATGCCAAATACTTTGCTAGTTAAAAACTACAAGTTTTAGTCTAATTAAACCGACTCACATTTATAAGTTAATCACAGTTAAGTGATTCTTTATTCTGTAAGGAATCTCTTATAATTTTAAGTGATGCATTATTTCTTCTACAAAAATAACTTACATATCTGTTAAAAGAAGTCCACTTGAGATGTGGCATTATATTAACACACGACTGATTCAAAAGTAGGAGAAAAGAAAAAAGGGAAGTCAAAGTAGTTTTGATGTCTTTGAAATTGACATACTATAATAAATTCAAGACTGAGGATTGACAGTGGCAATCAGAAATCATGCGGACTCTTTTAAGCAGAGTTATATTTCACCGACATAATCTAACAGGCTAGGTAATGGAGAAAATTCATAATAACTAATCGCTGCTATATCAGTTTTAATATCCACACTCATTTTGAGAACTGGATATATCCCAACTCTCAAGGGTATGCCTATAATTATGCTTTCGAGGTGTTCAAGTGCTTTATCACAGTGAGACACTTGAACTCCAATGTGAGAAGGTTAATTATTTAGAATATCCTTGAAAATATTCTCGGGTATGAGTGGATTATATGAAGACACCTTGAAGTGACTATAGAAGTCCCAAGAAAGATAAATGTAAAAATCAATGGTTTGTCTATGCTGAGTCTCAAAGGACTGCTTTATAGAATATTAACTTTATTAGCTACTAATCCTGTTTTCAGAAACTGTTTAAAAATATTATTTCTCCTTGTAACAATACATGCCTCTGGAGGATTGTGCTAAATTGAGCTAAGATTTTAAATTTCCTGACTTTCATTATGGATCAGTTCATAGGAATTCCTTTGGTGATGAATAATCATGGCTGGTCTGCCTTGTGTTTCTCTTTGTGGACTTCAATGTATGATTCCGTGATTATAAGACTTTCAAATCATTATTACAAGGAACTGTTATTGTTCTGAACAACTAGTTAGAACATATTGCATATGGACCACGCTCTGTGTTTAAAAGTCTCATGGGAGAAAAAAACCATTTTATTGCCATGAATTGAGAAGAAAATTGAGGTTGTAGTAGTTTATTTTCTGTCTCACCTTTTATAATGTCAGGAAATATTTATGGAATGGTTGTCCTGGGGTTCAGGAAATGGAATGTTAAATTCTTATGTACATTTTTTCCTCCTTTATTTTAAGTCTCCTTTTTTCATTAGAGATAAGAAATTTCCTCTAAAAATACAAAATTTGCTTTCTTTATATAATGATACTGAAGTCTATTATCTCCTTCTTCATGCACTCTAGGTTTTAATTCCTCTTTGTCTTCAGTGTTATCAGTGGTCCAAAAAAAAAGCCTTCCTCTTTCATTGCCAGGAGCTCCTCTCCATGGAGTTGTGGTTCTTTCCACATTGCCAGTTTGGCAGCAAGTGCAACTCAACTAACTTGGCTCAGCGCAAGTAGCAGATTGCATGACACCACTCAGTCAGACAGTATCTTACATAATATATTAAAAAATATGGCAGCTCCATTAGCCTAGGCATGAGGGGAAAGTATCAGGAGGATACAGACAGACTTCACAGAATCTTAATTTGAACAATCAGGATCCCTGAAATAGATTTTGTGGATCTTTGCTTTATCACATTGATATTTATATGATTTTGCTCCCTTGACACTTTGTTTCTGTAAATGTTGGTGAAAATGACAAATTCCCAGGAGAGAGAATTTGACGGGTTAGCTTAGTGTCTGGTAGCCAGCTCTAGTCAATTATCTGTAGTTATACACAGCATCTTTTAAGAGTGTTACAGACTCATACTAGTGGAGTCCCTGAAAAAGGGAAGTGATAGGCTGTCAGCTTAGAAGTCTGTACTGCTCTCTTTCTTAGGTCACTATTGCCTTTGACAGAGAACCTGGAATACGTCAGCCCTGAACTCCTCATCTGTGGCAGTGCAACCCATTACATTCCACAGCAGATGCTTTCTTACATGCTACGCCTTGCTCTCCTATATGATCATGAACACAATTTGCATAAAGAAGATTTTCCTGGAATCTAAGGGTAGTCCATACGTACCTTCTCTTGTGATGGCCTTCCAGGCTTAGGTTTTCTTTCGCTTCTAGTATGTAATCACTTTTATTTTTTCTATTTGATTAATTAAACAGATATTAATTGTTTATATGCTGAGTGTTGAGCTAGGAGCTGGGAAGGTCCATTCTGGGACTACAAATGCTTCCCAGTTACAAAGTACCTTTCTTCTGTGTTGGTTTAATCTTTTTCCCCCTGATTTTTACATGAGATACCAATTGCTAACTAAATGCAAATGGTACTTTGCATTTTATCCAGACTTCATGAAAAGCATCTTACTTATTCCTCTGAGATCTGTACACTAGATAGTGTTATTCTTACATAGAAAAGGATGCTAAAGCTTTGGGAGGTTAAGCACTTTATTTGTGTTGGGAATTTTGTATTGCAGATTGTGTTTTTACCACTCTCACCCTCTGCTACTGGAAGATGTGCTAGCATCGAGCACTTTGAAGATAAAGGAGTGTGAAATGAAGGAAGACAACTAATTGTTGTATTCTATACCTACAAGTCTACAAACCTGTCCCTGAACTATTTAGAAAATAAGTGAAATGGAGTCACAGATTTTGTTGTCTTTACTGTAAAATTGGAACACTGTCAAAGCCTAATGAAAATTCATTAGGTTTGCCTTTGCTAAATAAATTTAAGGAAAGCATATTGAATAACTTTCAATCTTATTCTAAATTTTCTGATGATTAGATGGTCTTTATCTTTGTTTAGAAATGTAGTAATAGAAATAAGTCACTATCCTATGTCCTCAAGGAAGATATATGTAGCATATTATATTATATATTATATATAACAATGTACTATGAATGTATATACATATACACACATAAAGACTCTATCACCTTAAGAACTGTCTTTTCATATGGTCTCATACCTGTGTTCCTATTTTAACTGTCCCTAAATAATTATATGATGTTGGAAAAGTTTCTCAGCTTTTTTAAGCCTCAGTTTTCTCTCTGGAAAACATAGACAATAATAGTACCCAGATTTACTATGCATTCAATGAGATATAGCTACAGCATGGTGTTTAAAATGCAGAAAGTGCTCAATAAATATCACTTGTTAATTATACTAGCTACTCACCTACACTTCCTTTTACATACATTTTCCCTGTGACTATCATTGCTACCTTGAGAAGATTTTTATATGCAAATTTGCTGGTGATGGACAATTAGTACTTGTACCAATTACCAAGTTTTTAAATCACTGGGTTGCCTAAAATCTTTGGAATCCAAACATATTTGCTGAGTTAAATACTATTTATTTGAAAGAATATAAATTCCCACAAATATAAAAAGTAAAAATTTCCACAGAAATATTTAAATGGTTTTCATGATGAAGAATGATAAATGATTTTTTGAAAAACAACATCTGAGTCAGTGTCTCTGTGTAAATGTTAGCAAATGACATTTGAATTAGCAATATTTATTAAATATCTGCTATGTGAGTGACATGATATTACATAACTGGGAAGCTAAAAAATAAATAAGATAAATAAGAATAAATGTCATAAAGTTCTTTTTAAGAACTCTGGTACTTTGATTTGGTGAATAGTGCATTGAAAGTCAAATATATAGTTTTCCTATAAACTCTCACATATGATTTGCAACATCTCTGTAACATTTACAATTTGAAAATTGTTATAGAAAACATCATGGGGATAATTTTTAAAAACTTATTGCTGATTCTCCATTATGAAAGTATGTAAGGATTTCTGAAAACAATTTAATGAGAACTTTCCATTACCACTTCATGTGCCCCCTTCCCCGTGTTTGCTCTTCACATATACTACTACCTGCCATTCGCATTTCCCAATGGAATTAACAGCTATGGACCATTCAAAATTCATTCATTCATTTATTTAAATTAACATTTTAGAGTCTATTATGTACACCACCTGTGATAAGGCTGAGACCTAGTCCAAGGTAAAGAAAATGGTGAAATTTTATTGAGTTATTGATGGTGAGAATGGGAAAAGTTGATAAATTTGATCTACTTGGAAGACATAATTACTCTTTCATGTTGGTAGATGAATGTTGAGATATATCTGTCTTCTGCATCTTGGTCAGTAAATTAAATATATTAGTTGCTGAATAAAATTTGTTCCACAAGACCAAATAGATTTTAATATAAGCATTTGAAAATTGTAATAGTGTTCATGTTCCCAGAAGCCTTATGAAGGTAAACATATTTTTGAGATGCATTCAATTTTTCTGATATTTGTTTATGCATCATTATGAAATGTATACAAAATATGCTCAACATAAACCTTTAATATTCACTTACAAGAAAGCAAAACAAATTAATCAATAAGCAAATAGGTTGTCAAAATAAATCTGTACAATGTCAGATAAAATTACATATGCTGAACAAAATTTTTTTGATATGTCTTTTAGGGCTCCATTTTCAAACAACTACTTTGTCTTTTCAAAGTGTTCCATTGCCACTGTATATTTTTATTGGAGAGGGATATTTTTACTAGTAGTTACATTGCTACCACCTAATTTGGGACAGTCCACATCAGCACAGATGTTCCTCAAACAGCCAGGTGGGGACTTCATGGACGATTTGCACTTCTTCCCAGGAGCAAGTGTCAATCTGGAGGAGATTTGAAATTCTGCCAGTTAGTACCAGGTCAAAGCACTCACTTGATTTGAATCTTGCATACTGTGGTTATCACAATGTGGGGACCTTCTTCTTGAGCTTACCAGGCAAACAAACACTCACTATGAAATAAAATGGTGTCTCACAATATTTTTTATTTAAGTGTGTATATTTCTATTATTTTTTTCTTTTTCATAAGAGGACTACATCCCTTGGCTATTTGTAATATTGGGGTTCATTTTGATGTAATCCAGCAGGCATGGAATATAATTTGCTCCACTTCAGTCCCCCATACTTCCCTTTTCTCTCCCTCAATCCCCATATTCTCCTTCCTCTTCTCTACTGCTCTTCCTTCTATTTATTTATAGTTTTTTTAAAAAAAGTTAGTGCTTTATAGATATACATAAAGGTGAAATTCACTGAGGCATATATATACACACACACACACACACACATATATATATATATATATATATATATATATATATAGAGAGAGAGAGAGAGAGAGAGAGAGCATAATTTGGTCAATTTCATTCCACTTTTTCTGCCTCCCTCCCTCCCTTTCAATCCCCTTCCTCAGCTCCACTGTTCTCCCTTCTATTTTCATAGGATACCCTGTTCCCCTTTTCCCCCTTGTTTTGGTCTATATTCTGTACATGAGAGAAAACATTGAGTCTGGCTTATTTCACTTAGCATGATGTTCTCTCAAATGTCACAATTTCATTCTTCTTTATGGCTGAGTAATACTCCATTGTGCAAATATAACACATTTTCATAATCAGTTCATCTGTTGACAGGCACCTAGACTGGTTCCATAGCTTGACCACTATAAACTTTGATGTGCCTGTTTTTTAATGAAGTATTTTAGACTATTGAAATGCCTAGTGTTTATGTAATTAACTCTTTGGAATGCAAGACACAGCTTTAAAATACAACTTGAAAAGGATATTTGAAGAGACCCTTTTCAGACCACATGTCTCTCTCTATTAGAGGTCATCATTGTTTTGAATTTTGTGTTTTCAGTTCCCATGCAATGATATATACACATATACATATAACATATATGTGTATATATCATTGCCTTGCCAGGGTTTATACTTTAAATAGTTTACAAATTACTAATAACTGTCTCTCAAATCTGCATCCATTCTTCTACATTCTGTTGTACAATGTTGGGGCTGGGACTCCACAAATTACATTATTGCTTCACTAGCTGGTTGGTTAGAGTCTGCCAATAGAAGCACTAGAAGGAGATGGAAGGTTGGAGAAAGAAGGCACTTGCTTCTCATTTGCTCCTGATCCTTGTGTGTTACTCTTCCTTGTTTGTGACCCTTAGCTTAGCAACTCTTCATCTTGAAAGTAGCTATTTCATCCATTAACAATGGCTGAGTCAGCTTGCACTTTTTAATAAGTCTAGAACCAGCCTTATTGCACCACTCAGACATGCCATGGCCCTAAGGTCCTGGATCCCAGCTTCACAGATGCTTTAAAGGTTTTTAGTCAAAAGCACCAGTCCCTTAGGCCTCTTGGTCTGAGGTCTGATTTTCAGCATAACTGCCATGGCTCTGGTAGATGTAGCTGTTTCTTGCATTTACCCCTCTGTGATTCCAAGAGTTTCCTTTTGGCTTCTAGTAACTTAGTTTACTAGTTATAAGGTGTTGCTGTAAATTCATTCTCTGTGTGCCCCCACTCTAATTCAAGTGAAATATAGGTAATATTCCCTTTTTAAAAAATATCTTTTAGATGTTGATGGATGTTTATTTCATTCATTTATTTATATGCAGTGCTGAGAATCAAACTCAGTACCTCACACATGCTAGGCAAGTGCTCTACCACTGAGCCACAACCCCAGCCGCCAGGTAATGTTTGTGAATGTAGAGTTTTCAGCCAGATTTTTGTTTCTAAGATTAATCTATTGTGTTAGTGAAATAAGTTTCAGGGATGCAGAGAATCCCATTACGTACAGGCCACAGTTTATTCAACCTTTTTGGAAAGGGTTATTTAAAAAAATAGTGCCATAATTATTTTTATAATGGCTCAGTGTGAATGTTTGTTGAACATTTTGTATATTCACTAGAGATTTGAAGAGCAGTTACCAACCAGTGGATTTATTCATCTATACAATTTGTGTTTTTTTTAATTTCATAAAATATTACCACGTTGTTTTCCAAAGTAGTTACGTCCATTTACAGTCCCCAGAACAGCACATAAAGACTTTCATTATCCCACTAGGCATTGTCTCGTTCCTTAATATTTAATGTGAAGTAGGTATTTTTAATGTGGTCTTAAATTTGCCTGAGGTCAAACATTTTTCCAAAACTTTATTGACCATTTGAGTTTCTTCTTTTCTTGAATTACTTGTTTATATGCTTTGCCTATTCTTCTCTTGGGTTGTAGGTCTTTCATTGATTTGATAATATTCTTTATATGTTTTGGATTCTAATCTTATGTCTTTAAAATTGATATTGGGTATTTCCCCTCAATTTATGGCATCTCTTTTCATTCTTTTAATGAAGAGACAGTTTAATTTTGAATATAGTGGAATTCATGAACCTTTTCTTTTCCTCCAATTTACAGTTTTGGGGATTGAACCCAGGGCCTCACACTTGCTAGGCCAATACTCTACCACTGAGTAGCATCTTCAGCCCCAAATCCATATTAATACTTGCAATTTTTATTTCTTGTGGTCTTGTTAAAAATTCCTTTTAGATCATGAAATTATTCATTTATATCTTCTTTTGAATATTTTAAACACTGCTTTTTATCTTTCTGCACTTATTCTACTTAAGATTCTATATAGGCTTAAATTTTTTTCCATATAGATAATCTATCATTTAATGAATCATCTGGCATCTCATGAGTGCTCTGCAACGCCATTTCTAATACTTATCAAATTTCCACATGTGATAAAGACTCCTCTGGGTTCTCTTGTTCTATTTGTCTGTCACTGGGGCACACGATCTTCACTGTTTATAGCTTTATAGGAAAATTTGATTTTTTTATATGATAGGAACCTAATCATTCCCATACCACCATCACCACCTGTTCTCCTCTGTCAAAATTGTCCTGGCTTTTCTTGGTCTTTTTCTCTCATATTGAATTTTTATGATTAATTAAATTCCATGAAAAACTTTGGAACTTTGGATTATCATACTGGGTTAATTGGGAGTGTTGGTAGACTTTGATGTCTTATCCTTCAATGATAGGGTATATGTCTTTATTTATTTAGGACTTTTTATTATCTTTAAATACCTCTTAAAATTTTTCCTTATAAGATCTTGTCTTTCTTTTATAAAGAAATTACTTTTTAAATATCTATTTAAAATGGTCTTTTTCTAAAATTATATTTTTTGTTTGTTGCTGGTAATAGGAAAACAATTAACTTTTATATATTTATATCTGAAGAACTTACTGAACTAACTAATTGTTAACAATTTGTTGATTTTTAAAATATTTCCTGTAGAGGCCATCATTAACTTCAAACAATGACAGCTTTTAAATTTTGTATTGTTATGATTTTAAATCACCTTACTTTTTACTACTTGGTTAACTGGGACCACCCTCTGTACAATATTAACTAATCAATGACAGAGGACCACCTTCTGTACAATATAAAGTAATCAATGATGGAGAGCAACATTAACTAATCAATGTTTCCCGCTTGAATTTTGGTGAAATATTGTTAAGTTTATTATTCTGTATGTTTTTTTTTTTTGTAATTGGTACTCTCTTTAAGGTTAGGGAAATGTCCTACTCATAGGTTACTTAGATGTTTATTTTCATAGCGTGAATGATTATTGAGTTTCATGGAGAGCTCTGTCCGCATTAACTGTGATTATAACTATTGAATGGGAAGAACAAGACACAATAGAGTATGATCGGAAAAGAATGTAGTCTCTTCTCTCTCCCTCCACTTCATACCTACCTAATGCCCTCGTTCATTTCCTACCTTGGATGAAATGTAATGCTTCCTGTCACTCCTAGCTTTAGAAAGTGGGAGTGGTAGCTGTGAGATTGGGGCACATCAGTCTCTTTTAAATCCAGAAACACTCTCATTTTCTTAGCAAAATTGACTTTGTTGGGGCAACCTGAAGTCTTAGCTTTTCCAAACCAGAGTTATGTTTTTTCCCACTTCCAAGGTTTTTTTTTTTTTTTCCCCACTTGGATTTTATATAGATCCTGGAAGCTTGAAGTGGGATGAGGAGCATAATCATCTTCTTTTCTTAGAACTTTGGCTTCTCCATTGCTCAGACCCATCTGAGTCAGATCTAGAAGAAAGGAATTACTCTAACATTAGTAATTTCTGGATTTGACAGACATGCAACACTGCTCTTTTCTTCCTGGAGATCATTTCTGGAGTATCCAGAAGCTTTTCACTCATCAATTCTAGTTTTTGTTTATAGGCTAAATACCTTTGTTTGATATGTATGACTCTGGCTTCCAGGTAAGATGTTTTTAGGAGTCAGATTCCACTGGGTAGAATTTCCATGCTGGTTATATCTTTGGGGAGAAAACATGCCACCCCTTCTTATTTCAGCCCAGTTTTTTTAGGTTCTGTAGTCTAGAGCTACAAAATCTCACTTCTTTGTTTTCCAGGAATGTTTAAGAAATGCATCTTCTCTGCATTCCAAATGCCCAGGTCATGTGTGCCAAGTACTCCCTTGAATTCCATCTCTCTTGGATTGCAAAGCCCTCTACCTGCTTCCCCTGGCAGTTGTCAGGAGGAAGTGCATAGTATTCAAACCACTCTGAAGGAATCTTCTCCACCAGTCTTTTCAACTTTCTGATCAATTTTGTAGCTACCATTATATATCCTTTTATGAAGCAATGAGCTGAGGTTAAGCAAACCAGATTTATGCTATTTGTTTGCAAATTATTCATGGTGGACTAGACTTTGGCTAGTTTCATCCCTGTTCTTTGTGGCTTCAGAAAACCAGAAAAGTCTCCTATTTTAACATGCACTTCTAAGATGACTCAATTTGTTTTTTAATTGCTTAATGTAGGGAATTGAATTAAGATTTCTAGTGCCTTTATTTTATATGTTTATAAGTGGTTATTCGCAAAATATTATCTACACATAAATGAATTTCCATTCCTATGCATGTAGCTGATTTGTCTCTCATCTCTGGCTGCCCTAATTTTTTTCTTTCTTTCCTTTCTCTCTCTCTCTCTCTCTCTCTCTCTCTCTCTCTCTCTTCTGTGTTGTTCTATATTTTCAGTATGGTATGTCTGAGTGTGGTTTTGTTTTCTTTTGGAGATACAATTTTTCTGGAATTTGAAGATTTGTGCTCTCCATCAAATTGAGTAAAAATCCAGCTATTGGTTTTTCAAACTTGCTCCCTTTCCATCTGTCCATTATCCACTGGAACTCAAAAACTCTTTTCATGACTCCTAATCGCTCCTTTATTTTTTTCTTCATCTGTCTTCCTAAATACTTATTCAAACCTACTTTTTTCCTGTTCAAGAATAAAGTTTTCAAAGATTTTGAACTTAGTCTTCATATGTTCATGGTATTTTTAATTTCAAAGACCATTATTTTTTCACTTTAAAATTTGTTTGTTTCAGGTGGTGAATGTTTTTCTGAAAAATTGGATTCACGCTTCTGTTCTTTCTAAAATTTCAAACATTTATATGAATTCTGGTGTATTAGTCAGGGTTCTCCATAGAAATAGAAGCAATAGGATAGATAAATAGATAAATGGTCTGGAGGATTTATTAGAGGAATTAACCTCACGTGGTTATGGATACTAAGAGAATCCACGACAGACCATCTGGAAGACGGAGAAGTAGCATAGCTTAACACAAGTCACACAGCCACATTAATGTTTATAGCAGCTCAATTTACAATAGCCAAGCTGTGGAACCAACCTAGGTGTCCTTCAACAGAAGAATGGATAAAGAAAATGTGGTATATATACACAATGAAATATTACTCAACCATAAAGAAGAATGAAATTATAGTATTTACCAATAAATGGAGGGAACTGGAGAATATCATGCTAAGTGAGATAAGCCAATTCCCCCAAACCAAAGGCTGATGTTATCTCTGATATATGGATGCAAACACAATAAGGGAGGGTGGGAAGGGGAAGAATAGAAGTTCACTGGAATAGAAAAAGGGGAGTGAAGAAAGGGAAGGAGGGAATAGGAATTAATTGGACATAACTTTCCTATCCTTGTATTTGAAAACACCACCAGGGTAACTCCACATCATGTATAACCACAAGAATAGGATCTTAATTAGAATAAGTTATACTCCATATATGTATAATTTGGCAAAACACATTCTACTGTCATGTGTATCAAGAAAGAACAAATAAAATAAAGTTTAAAAAAGTCTGAAGGCCCCAGAACCAGTGAAGCTGGTGATGTAACCCTCTGAGGCTAAAGACCTGAGAACCTGGGAGCCACCGGTATAGATTTTAACATATAAAGAACAGGGACATCTCTGAAGGATGTCCCAGCTCTGGAAGAGAGAAAAAGTTGGCTTTTCCTCTGCCTTTTTGTTCTAACCCAGGACCTCGGTCAAATGTATGGTACCTACCACTACTGGGTGAGGACAGATCTTCCTTCCTCACTCCACTATTCCAATACCCATCTCTTTTTTCTTTTACAGACATACCCAGAAATCATACTTTACCACCTATCTGGGTATCCTTTGGTTCAGTCAAAGTGAAAATTACAAGTAACCATCACATGTGGGTCTTGTAATTCCAACCGACTTTAATCTCAGTTGAGATCATTGGGAATATAATTTGCATTTTATTATCTGATAACTTTATTTCATAGTGTCTTATTTCCTCATATGTTGTAGTATGATTTTGACTCAGGACTCCATATTTAGGGCATTTTAAAAAGTCAGTATTTATCTTGCTAATCCTATATTGAAAACATAAATGAAGTTCTCTCAGTCAGGGAAAACTTTAATTTCTTAGCTAAGGGTTTTCTGAAAAGTGCCAGTCACATATGTTTGTATTCCAAGCCCTTACAAGGACAATACTGTGTCTGGGAATTTTCAGGACAGACATTTCTCTTTTGCTTTCCAGAGTCCTGTCCATTTTTATTTAGTTGGAGTAGGCTAGAATTTACTATGCGAACAAACCCTGAATTCTCATGGACTTACTACAACAAATGTTAATTTGTTGATGATGCCGAGTTCCAAGTGATATTTGGGTGATATTTGTTCTTCACCTGGTAACTTTGGATCCAGATCATTTTATCTTGTAGTGCCACTATGTCAATACGTGGCTTCTAAATTTGTGTGGCAAGGAAGATATTTGCACTTAAAGGATTGCTAACATAGGAATCATATTGACTTCTTTAGTATAATTCTTTATATGTAATATAATTTTTGGGGGGTGCTGGGGATTGAACCCAGGGCCTTGTACATGGAAGTAAGCACTCTACCAACTGAGCTATATCCCCAGTCCCCTTTAACTAGTGTAATTCTTTATATGTGACTACTTAATGTTGTTTGACCCTCAAGAAAGAAAATGAGCTTTCCATGCTCACCAGAAACAAAAAATTTGGTAAAGACTTATTATACACTACTGTTGAAGCCAGCCCAGTAATCCCCATTGAGAATTGGCAGTGGAGGCAGAGTGGTAGAGTGGTTGCCTAGGAGGGAGGAGCCCAGGTGGCAAGCACAGGCAATAGTTGTGAGGAGCCAGCCAGTGAGCCAGCAATAAAGTAATCCAGGGCATGTGGATCTGTCACACCAAGACATCCCAGCCCAGGCCAGTGCAGACAGTCACTCCATATAGTGCTGCAGCCTGAAACCTCTGAGCATTCACTGTTCAACAACCTCAAACTCCGCATTCCCCAAGAATGGCACAGACCTGAATGGATTGCAGGGCTAACCTATAGTGTTGGTACTTTCTCAAACCCTGATTCGCATAAATTTGAACCAATAGCATTGACTCAAGTGCTGTATAAATGCCTAGACTAGCATGCTCAGGCAGCAACTCTTATCAGGGTCCCCTCTTGCCCCTGTTTCTATTCTTTATACTTGAATGAATCCTACTTCTTTCACTCTTGCCTTCCATTGTCCCATGAATTTCATTCTTTGGATTTGTGAGACAAGAACCTGGAAAGAAGTTGTCAGTGAGATGCTGGGTTCTGTTGCAACACCGGGGCATGGTCTGCCATTTAGAGCTGCAACCAACTGCAGCATGCCACTCAGTGGTCCTGGAGAAGGAGCTGGCTTTGCTGCTGTGACCCTTGTAACTGATGCAAGTAGGCATCCCCTGCTTTAATTAGTTACTAACACTAAAAGGGGCTTTCTCAGCTGCAGATGCCTGCAAATTAAACAGGTCCCACTCACCAACAAAAGTGGAGTCAAGTTTCATCTCAAACTCCAGTTTCACTGTGATATACACATACATGCACACGTTTCTAAACTATGTATATATATATAAATATATACATTTATATATACTTATTTTATGTGTATACGTGGTATATATATGTGTGTACACATATATGTTATAACTATGCATATGCATGGAGTAATTTACAGCAACCCAATATTCCTTAACATATCTAATGTGAGATTACAAAAAAGCTCTAAGTGTAGAAATGGACTAGTAGTTGTAATGAGTGAGTGAATCTCATTTCTTTTATTGATTATTGATTTTCAAGTAATATTTTTTTTGTATCAGGGATTGAACCCAGTGGTGCTTAACCACTGAGCCACATCCCATGCCTGTTTTATTTTTTATTTAGAGACAGGGTCTTGCTAAGTTGCTTAGACCCTCACTAAGTTGCTGATGCTATCTTTGAACTCATTATCCTCCTGCCTCAGCTTCCTGAGCTGCTGGGATCAAATAGCATTTTAATTAAAGTACTAGACTAAGGCATTATTATTGATCGTAAAGCTGGTCCTTACACAGGTATTTTAAAGATGTCAAGATACATTAATATGTGTTCTATAATCCTATTTATGTTCTTTTATCTTTATGTCCAATATACTGCTGAGCCCTGGTGCTTTCTAAAATTTTTATAATGACAGTTAATGCTGCCTCATTATTTCCTTTTCCTACTGTTAAAATGTTAACTGAGACTATACTCTATTTTGGTTTGAGTAGTGACAATTGCTGGACAATTTCCAGCTATCTGTAGCTTTTCAATTCTATTTTTCTACTGTCTTCAAACTTAACTTCTTGGTTCATTGCTTTTATCTTCATAGTTGTTATGTTTAAATCCAGGGCATCCTAAACTGTGTTACTTTCCTTATCCAGACTTGTTTGCCATATGAGATAAAATAAATGTTTTATGAAAAAATTATAATAATAATTAGATGCAGGTAATTTGGATTTTATATCAATAGTCGAAGTAACTGCATTCCTCTCTTTTGTAATTAAAAAATATAATTCACAAGAATAGGATCCTGAATCCCTTTAGTTGAAGCTTGACTATAGTGTATTTAAATTAAAGGGGCTATGATATCTCACCATATTCACAGTAAGTAAATTATTCTACCAGGCTAAAGTGGGTCTAAGATCATCAAATAGAATGGAAGTCAAAGGAAACATTCTAATCTTGCTGAAAAGTTGCATATATTATAGAAGATTTAGTTTTTTTATTTTTTAAAAGACAGTTGAAATGGGAAAACTATGATGTTCAAGTTAGGCATAGCTTTTGGTAGGGATGTTAAAGGTAATAAAATATTAATGGGACAAATTAAAATGATTTCTTCTCTTTTAGAGCAGTGTTCTTCAAAAGATCCATTGATATACTTTGCCATAATTGTTGACTATCCTATTCTCTTTATATCTCTGGAAACTTTGAATTCTCTGTCCTTTCATTTAATGACAAGTTTCTATTGCCCTATCTAATTTTTCCCCTTCAGTCCAAATCTGCCCTGACTTTTCTGAACCATGACCCTGTAGAACATGTATGTTCACTCACCTTCTTTGGCTTTCCTAATCCAGCTCTGTGCTTATCTTTGTGAATACATACCTGCTCTGAAAACAGTGAATATATTGTAGACTTCCTTATTCTTCTCATCCCTTAAAATGTAAGCAATAATTGAGATTTAGCTCAGATTACTGATCTCTTTATATATTCTTCAAAGTGCTCCTTCATTTTCACAGTTTCAAGTTACCTCCATCCTGTGCCCTTAGTTTCAGGCTATCTTGGACTGTTGTTATAACTAGTTGACTGAACACTGCCTACAGCTCTTTAAATTATTGGATTTGTAGGCTTCTAAATGTTCCATTATGGGAAAACCAAAGGAAATCACTAGGTGGAAAATTAATTTTCTGGAATATAGCAGCAGTGGCTCTCATGGCTGGATGAAATGAAGCTGTAGACTTCATGCAGTCTCAGATCAGAGCTTTTTAATTCTCTGAAGGTTCTGAAACTCTTTGATGGCCAATGAGGAAGAGTGATTTGAAGGAGAGTCTGGAGACTTCATTTGAATGAATCCAGATGCTCTAAAAGAAAGTGATTTAAAAATTTTCTTATCTTTCTCTTTTCCATTTCCATTTGCTCAGCAGTCCTTTCTTCAATTCTTTTTCCAAGGCCTCTTCAAATACAATGCCAGCTATGAATAGCTTTCCTAGGTCTTACTATTACAGTGGGATTTTAGAAGAACTTGAGTTTCACTGTGAAGCTTCTGGCTTTCCTCTCAGAAGAGTATCAAGAGATGGCTTTGTCTCCCTACTTACAATGTGTCTCTAAACTGAAAAGTACTAAAAACTAAAATCTGGTGGGAGTAGATAATAGGTTATACAGTAGCTATTTCATTTACTTGTGTAAGTTTATAATTTTTGCTTCAGTAAAACAGTGTGTGGAAATATTCATATTTGTGTAGAAGTTCATAAATCTGTGGTCACATTTATTTAATCATGAATACAGTTGGAGAGGCAAGAATTTTGGAGGGAAGAATCTATAACCCCTAAAAGGAATCAAATAGTTAACACAGTAGGTCTATAATCCATTATTTCATTGGGTTGATTGTGGGGTGTGTGTTACCCTTAGGAATAAAGGGGCAAGTGACCTAGTATAAACTCCTTATAAACAGTTGAAGGACTGCTGTAGTCAGCTATTTTCTTGCTGTGACCAAAAGACTTGACAAGAATGATTAAAGGAGGAAAAGTTAATTTGGGGGCTCACAGTTTTAGAGGTCTCAGTCCATAGGTAGCCGGCTCCATTTATTGGGAGAGGTAAAGCAGAACATCTTGAGGAAGGTATGTGGTAGAGGAAAGAAGCTGGGAAATGACACCAGGAAGCAGAGAGAGAGAGCTCAAGAGCTATGCCCACCACAGACAAAATATAAACCCCAAGGGCACATCCCCAGGGAGCCACTTCCTCCAACCACACCCTACCTGCCTGCAGTTACCATCCTGTTACTCTCTTTCAGGGGATTAATGCACTGATTAGATTAAGGCTCTCATAACCCAATCATTTCATCTCTAAACTTTCTTGCCTTGTCTCACATATGAGCTTTCACGGGACACCTCACCTCTAAACCATAACGAGGATAAACTCTTGGCAGACAAAGTCATGGTATCTGCTAGCAGGGAGGCTTCATCTGTGGAATGCTTTCTCTGGATATAATTGTCTAGGATTACTTATAGTAAACACACTGATGGATTTATGAGGATGTCTTCCTTTACATTGTCATGTAAACTATGTAACTCTCTGATATGACCCGTTGTGCATGATCCTCTTTACTGTTTGAAATCTTGAAATTTAGTAAAATTTGATACTGTGGCAGATCTCTAATTTTTGTGTTTGATGTGACAGTTTTGCTTTTTGTGTAAATGTAGTTTGATTATATACATATTATACCAAGTAATACTGGCTTTGGGAAAGATAGGCCTGGATTCTGTCATTTATATTTGTTATAGTACTTCTTCAACTTCAGGTGTGTCTAATCTTTATAAAGTTTAACCTGTGAGAGGTTTTACTACTATTAGATGGAAAATTCATTTATATCACCTGCCACAGCAATTGGTACCTGTCAATTTCAACTATGATGAATGGTATGATACTTGCTGTAGTTTGGATCTTGGATATCTGTTATGGGCTCTTTGTTAAGGACTTGGTCCCCATCCCGTGGTACTTTTGGGAGGTGGTAAAAGGATTAGGATGTAGGGATCTGGTGAAAGGAGGTTAGTCATTGGAGGCATGACCTTGAAAGAGAAATTGGGATTCTGGCCCATTCCCTTCCCCTCATTTTGTTTCCTGGCTGACATAAAGTGAAGAACTTCCTCTATCTTGTGCTCCCACAAGATGGGATATACTCCCTTGCCACAAACCATGGCCAATTAACCATGGACTGAAACTTCTGGAACGTTCAGCCAATCTAAACCTTTCCTCCTTATAAGTGCATCTCAGTACTTTATTTCAGTATCAGGGAATTGATAACACCCCTGACCTTATGCATTATCCAGGTCATGGTTGACACTCTTTTAACAAAGGACAGGTTGACGAGGAAAAAGCATAGCAAATTCAGTTAACCAAAGTTTTGTGTGACAAGGGAGACTTCTGAGTTGAAGACACAAAGGCTCAGGGAAAACTGTCTATTTTTATGTTTGGGTCTGAAGAATAAAAAGCCATATAGAAATGGGACTGGACAAAGCTATAAGACCTAATGTTGATAGAATGAAGTGGGAAATCCAGAAAGCCTTGTCTGTCTAGGCCATGAATGATTCTTGGCTTCTCTGTGTGACACTTCTTCCTAGGTATGTGGAAGTACTCCTTTAAAACAAGGGTCTGTTATCAGACAGGTAGGTCAGAGAATTTCTTTATACCCAGCTCCTACACAGAATGGTAGAGAAAGGTTAGAGGAATACATAAAGATTTTGTAACCTACCCAGGGAAAGAGGAATTCCAGTTTTTGGATCACTTTGGGGACAGAAATAGGGGGTGGGGACAGGAGGACAGAAGTCTGAGATTCTTTGAGCATCCTGTGATTTAAATTACTCAACATGCCAAAGCTGGGGTATCATTTTCTGAGATCCAGTACATCAAATAACTTTACGTGGGTCTCCTAAAAAACAGTATTATGTGCTATTATAGATTTAGAAATATGACAGGATTTAAAGTCACAGATTTAGCAGATTAGAAGTAACAATGTTGAGTGTTAACTAGATTTACATGGGCTTGCAAAGACCTTGGGCCTGGACAGGTGTTCTTTGGAAGAATTTTTTTCTTTCATTTGGAGGTCACCCAATTTCCCTAGCTAACTTATTTCAAGGATTTACCATTGTGAAATCAAATTCACAAATAAAACAGTTTAAATCTAAATTTAGTTAAACAGAAACGGACCATTAAAAAGAAAAACTTCTTTTTCATTTGGAGAGGGTAAGAAATACTTGCCCTCCGTAAAAAGCATTCTTTTTTCAAACTCAGAGCTATCATAACTTTTGACAGGGCCAACATTTTGAAGTTTTTCAAACTTTAAAATGGCTTTCTTTTATATTTTATCTATAAAAGGGACCATTTAATTTTTTAGAGCAAATTTTATTTTTTAACTTTCGAAATATAGGATCAGTTGTTAATATGCTACATTTACATAATGCTTTGGAACTAGAAGTCTCCCAGTGAGCCTTACAACCTTGGGTATACTAGAAAAGCCTGCACCCACCAGAGAAATACAATAGCATTCTAAACAGAGCACATTATAGTCTTTCAGTCTGCAACATGCAGAATAATAATCATTTCTGTGATTTGTGAGGGAGAGCACAGTCTGAATCCTTTCAAATCATTTTCTTTCTTCCTTCACCAATTTTTCTTCTTGAGTCAATTAGTACTTTTGCTTGACAAGAGATTAATGAGGGAAATTTCTAAGATTCTCTTGTCAGGTTGGCCATTAGCATGGCAGTCTACTTTTTTTGTTAATTTATTATTATTTTTAAGTTAATGGTGCATTTGCCTATACAGTCAGATGTAGGATTTTGAACAGTTGAGTAATACAGAAAATGAAAGGGTTTTGTTAAAGCAAGGGTCAAAGTGGCTAGATAAATTTTATCTTAATTGCAGTGACAAGTTCCTCTGTATTTCAGCTTTTATTTCTTTTGGAATAATGATGTTACTGTCTTTATAAAATACATTACCAATGCATTACAAAGTGTTCGAACTACACAGAAAAAGAATCTCAAATTTCACCTCCCAGAAATAAGCATTTTGTTAATATTAATTTTAATTCAGATTTCTTTCTGTGCATGATAATAAAAGAAAACTAGATAGAAATAATAATTTTATTAAAATTGATGTGATGAATGCTGATTAACAATACAATACATTAATTTTAATTTTACTTGATTTTGCAGAAGAAAAAAACATGGACATGATAGGAATAGCTAACCTTATTTTTATAATATGAATTATTAATTTCTAAAAGATCTTTTCTAAGTAAAGAAAAAAATATTGGCAGACTATATTAATGTACTATTCAGTTTTACATCTTCGACACATTTTTAAAAATGTAAATAACATACTTCTGTTCAATTCTATATTCATATACATTCAGATATGTTTTCCTGAATTCTTTCATGTTTGTAAAATGCCTATGTTCTGAAGTACAATTTAGTTGGGTCTAAAATTTTTGGTTCACATTTTATTTACCTTTGACATTTATAAATATTTTTGCTATATTATTTTTTGGCATTGCATGTTTTTTGGAGTAATCTGAGGCCAGCTTAAAATTTCGCTTTTTTAAGTGACTCATATTTAATGCTACTTCGGTGTCTCAAAAATATTTATTGGTCTGGAAATAGCAGTATAATTTTTAAAACTTTTAACAATCACGGTTGATTTTTCTGTGTTAATTTTTTGTGTGATATGCTGCTGTACATCTCTTTTAGTAGACTGCAAATTTTCTTTATTTAAGGAAAATTTTTTATTATGCATTTAAAAAATTTTAATCCTCCGTGTGAATTCAGTATTGCAGGAAGACTAAATATCTCTAATTGAATCATCATCTGTCTCTCTCAACCACTTGATATCATCTGTATTTGTTTTTAATCTGTCATTTTCCTATACATTTACTAAGACTTGATCATCTCCGTTTTATTCCTGTCCTCTAACTTAACTAACTTCAACTCAAGCAGGCTGCCGATTAACCAGTACTCTCTATATTCTGTTTTCTCTGTAGTTGTTTTGAAGTTATTGTTTTTCTTTGGATCTTTTCAGTGATGAAGAAAAGAAAGATGAAATAATCTGTAGACCCATATTAGGAAAAAGAAGTTCATGATCCTACATCAAAATACAGGCAAGAAAACTTACACTTGTATATATTAAAGTAAAAAACAAACAAACAAACAACTCCCTCCAAAGCATAGTGCATTTATATGATAAATTGTTTCTGTATTCCTGAACAACACGAAATTAAATATGTATTTTAATGAACTCATTTTTCCAGTTCAGTATTATATTTATAAGATTCCTCTATGTTTTTGAATATAGGCAGAATTTCTTTTATTTCATTGTTTTGGATCTCTAGTTATCCGTCAACTTCTTGTTCCCTAAGCAAATTTGTTTTCTCGATTCGCTTCAGTTCTCCTAAGTCACAGTTTATTGCTTCTTGTGTGGTTATGGCCTTTTCCAGCCCCATCTGCTCTTTTCCTAGCCCGAGAATAGCATCGCGTTTATCTTGCTCTATTGAGATGTGGTAATAGAGGGAAACCTACATGTTTGGTGGTTTACTATTCCACAGAGTGAAACTCCATCTTGGAGCTGCTTTTGTCCGATGGACATAAGGAAGGGGCATGAGGATTTTTTTAATGATGATTCTTAGGATTTGGTTGATTCATATTCTTGTCTTAGTATAAGTTTAGTATTTGTGAGTGTGAGAACAAGATTTAGGATAGATTAAATTATATCAGAATCATCAACATGCAAAGTTTATATCATGGAGTTTGTCCATTTTTTTGGTTTTTGTTGCTGATACCTTTGTTGAATATTCTCCTTTTAAAATAGACAATGAATTTCATTTACTTTTGAGAGGAGGAGCTTCGGATTTCAGTTTTATTTGCCCCTGTAAGAAGCATATTTTCCCTTGAGGATTTCTTATGTGACAAATCCTGGATTATCCTCTTTGCTTCTTATATCTTTAAAAAGTTCCTAACTTTGTTATTTATATAATGAAAATCTTAATACTAAATTGATTATCAGAGTGTTGCTGTGAACCTTCTGTTATTAGTCATAGCTAAAACAAGCCATGATCATATAATCTTTTAATTAAGAAGGTAATGTTAAAACTTCCAAATAACAGTGTTCAGCATATCCATTAGTCTTAATTTAGGATTCATGCTCCATATAAATATTTTATAATAAGAACCCATAATAATAGTTATCTAATTCTTGCTATGTGTCTGGGAATGTACTTTGTAGTTTATTTAATTCTGATTTAAACTCTACGACATATCCTCTGATGTAAAATTTAGGAAACTGAAGCTTAGAGAGAAGAGATTTCCAGGGTCATACATGGCATGAAATTCAGTCTGGCTCCTTAGACTGGTCTCCTAATGACTTTGCTGTATCTTCTCTTAAATTTCAGTGGTTCCCTACCTTTCTTCATACCTTAGGTACTTTTAAGCCTTGGGATAGGAACAAATAATCGTGGTTCTTGCACAAGTCAGGTAGTAACTAAATGAAGTATTTTAGAGCTAGGGAATCTTATTACTTGGAATTTTCTTCATGGCACATTGAATAGTAAATGGTCCAGATCTTGCCTTCACTGATGCACATATAATAGTTGTTTGCTGTCATATCAAGTCACTTTCTTGGTTGGGGGACCTCATTCTGAATGTGATCATAGCTTTCCACTGCTGCCTTGTTCAACTGAGGCTAAAGTTTTTTTTTTTTTTTCTTTTGCTGAGTGTCATCTTTACCTCTGCTTCTACTTTCCGACTTGTCATTTTCTCAATGGTGGACTTTTAAGTCAATAAAGTTTGTAGGCCATGGCAGAGATTTCCTCTCTCAGAAAACCTCTATTTCCTTCCCTCTCTACTTCAGAGTAGTAGTGACCTTCAGACTGCCTCTTTCTTGTGCTATACTGACCTTACTGAAAACTCTAGGAAATAACAAATACACCCTAGAATTCTGGATTTTTCCTTTCACTCTTGCTATTTTATATCCTTAATTGGGACTGCTGGAAACTTAGGACTATATTTTAAAGTAAGGCAATAATTGAAGCAAATGTTTTAGGGTCATGAGATTAAGATTCACCAGTTTCCTTGACTGGGTGGTATAAGGGCCCATTTAATTCTGCCTTGCCTTCTGTATCAACCAATTCCTCATTTTAGGGTCTATAATTTAATAGCCTCTAACTTTAAATGTGTAATTTGGCAATACAGTTTGTAATCACTAGTGATGAAGACCCCTCTGGCTAATTTAAACCAAAATGGAGTTTAGTAACGAAGACTGTGTAGATCACAAAATCTCCAGGACTTGCATCACATTCCACTGAACTGATCTTATGGAGCTGCCACTTCTGACTTATTTCTCAAGATGTCAATCAGTACTGTCTTTGAGAGTTGGATCTAGCATTCCTGTACCTATTGTTCCCATCACCAGAATAAATTCTGCATGTTACTAGATCTGTTTGGAAATCTGGGATGATTATATTTGGGAGGCAAATGTTTTAGCATGTTACATCTCAAAACTTGTCTGTTCTCTTTAAATAGCTGTATCTTGTAAAATAGGAACCAAAAGACAAAACTACTTTGGAGTTACTTCAAGTGTTCATCTATGCAGTGTCTTTAGCATCCTGCAGATGAATCACATAGATGACTTCACATTTCTTTCTTCTTAAATCCACTAGGACAGTTTTAGAGACCCAAAACAGAGGAAGTATCCACAGGAAAATAACCTCACATTTAGGGAATCAGTTAATATAGTTGAGAGATCATACCATTTCACTCACGAGGCGGTAAAAGCTCACAGGACTGTCTTGTACCCTGGATAGGGAAGAAATGATGGGTAATCTCAGCTTTGACATAGGAAGAGAAGGGACAATTTATATCATCTTTTTTTTATGGTGGGGGTGGAATTCAGATGGAAAAAAGAAACTATCATTATCTTGTATTTAGTAATTTATCCTTATTCTCAAACTCATAAAAATAATGTAGGTCCCAGAACTACAGGATTAAGCAAAGAAAAAATAATTAGAAATAGGCAAGACATTGAAGTAAGTTTCTTTATCATTTCTGTCTCTTTTTCCTTACCTTTCAAAGTTATTTCAACCATCCAGCTAATAGTGATTCCAGTTTCAGGCAGGTTAAATATAACCAAAATTCATTTGATTTTGGAAGTCAGTCCTTCAGTTGTATTGTCCTTCCCCAACGTAGTAAGCATATTTTAGAAATTGTGGTAAAATAGCAGACAGTTGTTGTTGATACTGGGGATTGCACTATTGAACTCAGGGGTGTTTTACCACTGAGCTACATCCCTTTTATTTTTATTTTGAAACAGAGTCTCACTAAGTTACTTAAAACCTTGCTAAGTTGTTGAGGTTGCTGGATTTGCAATCCTCCTGCCTCAGCCTCCTGATTTTCTGAAATTACAGGTGTCCCACTGTGCCAACTCTCTTAAAATTTTAAATGTGCAGAACAGTATTGTTAACTATGAAAACAGGGTTGTAGAGCAGATCTCTAACAAAGTTTTCTATCTCGTATAACTGAAACTTTATACCTATTGAACAGCAACTTTTAATTTCCCTCTCCCACATATTCTGGCAATTACCATCCTACTTTCTCCTTCTATGAATTTGACTTCTTTAGATATTTCATATAAATGGAATCATGCAGTTATTTGTCCTTTGATGATTGGCTATTTCAATTAGCATAATGTTCTCAATGTTCATCACATATGACAGAATTCCTTTTTAAGACTGAATAGTACTTCATTGTATATATATCCTTCATTTCCTTTACTCATATCTGTCGGTGGATACTTAGATTGCTTCTGCATCTTGGCTATTGTGAACAATGCTGCAGTAAATGTTGGAATATAAATATGTCTTGGAGTTCTTGTTTCAATCTTTTTTGATAAATACCCAGAAGTAAGATTGCTGGATTATGTGATATTTCTATTTTTAATGTTTTAGGGACCTTCATATAATTTTCCCTGGCTGTGCACCATTTCAAATTCCCAAGAGTCAAAAGGATTTTCAGTTTCTCTACTTCCTTGTCAACACATTTTAAAAATATAATGGCCATTCTTACATGTGACATCTCATTGTGATTTTTATTTGCATTTTCCAATGATTATTGATGGTGAGCATCTTTTCACATACCTCTTGGTTGTTTGTATGTCTCTTTTGGAAAAACGTCCATTAAAGTCATTTACCAATTTTTTAAGTTGAGGCTGTTTTGTTTTGTATTTTTACTATTGGTTTTTAGGAGTTTCTTAAATATTTTGGTTATAATCCCTTATCAGACATGTGGTTTGCAAACACTGCTCTTTTACATTCCACAGGTTGACTTTTCATTCTTTTGTTTCCATTGCCCTTCAGAAACATTTTAGTTTGGTGTAGTCCCACGTTTAGGACTACACTACAAAAGTGTGATCTCAGAATTCATTGGAATGACCAACATCATGAAGATTTTCCCCATATTTTCTTCTAAGACTTGTAAAGTTTCAGGTCTTATGTTTACATTTTTATCTATTTTGATTTGATTTTGCATATGGTATAAGATAAGGGTCCAAGTTCATTATTTTGTATCTGAATATCCAGTTTTTTTCAGTTCTCTTATGCTTGGAGAGATTAGCATTTTCCACGTGTATTCTTGACATCCTGTAGAAGATTAGATAACTATTTATATATGGGTTTATTTCTGGGATTTCTTTTCTGTTGTTTTATATATTTATTGTATCTAGTACAATATGGTTTAATGACTGTAGCTTTGTAATTTTTTAAATACAGGATGTAATATACTTCCACCTTTGTTCCTTTTTTCTTCTCATGATAGTTTTGGCTATGCAGCATCCTTTGTGATTACAGAGACAACTTAGAATTGATTTTTCTGTTTCTTTAAAACGTGCCATTGGAATTTTGGTCAGAATTGCATTGAATCTATATATCATTTTGGATAGTTTGGACATTTTAGCAATATTATGCCTTCCACTTACAGAACAAAGGATGTCTTTGCTTTTATTTGTGTCTGTTTTAATTTCCATAATCAACATTTTGTAGTTTCAGTAAGTCTTCCACTTATTTGTTTACATTTAATCCCATGTGTTGTTTTATTATTTTTGATAGTATTATAAATGAGGTTGTTTTCTTAATTACTTTTTCCAATTGCTGTTAGTGTGTAGAAACAACTGATATCCATACATTGATTTTGTATCTTGTATATTTAGTGAATTGGTTTATTAGTTCTAACAGGATGTGTGTGTGTGTGTGTGTGTGTGTGTATGCATGATTTATAGGGTATTTTGTATGTGTGTGATTTATAGGGTATTTTGTATCATGTCATTATGTCTTTGTAATTTTGATGACTTTTCTCCTTTTTTGGCTTAATTTCTCCAGCTAGGAACCCAGTATTATGTGGAACAGAAGTTGTGGGCATCCTTGCCTCATTCCTTACTTTTCACCACTGAGTATGATGTTAGTTGTAGGCTTTTAAATATGTGGTCTTTATTATATTGAGGTAATGTCCTTTGAGTATTAACTTGTTGAGTCTTTTATCATGAAAGGGGACTGACATTGTTGTAATGTTTTTTTCTGCATCTGTTGAGATGATCATGTGATATTTATCATTCATTCTGTTAATTTGGTAAATCACCTTGATTGATTGGCACACAGTGAACCATCCTTGCATCCCAGGGATAAACTCTATTGGTCATGGTGTATGGTCCTTTTTTATAACTGATGAATTAAATTTGCTTGTATTTTGTTGAAGATTTTTACATCTATTTTCATTAGGTATTTTAGCTTATAGATTTTTGTTTTCTTGCAGTATTTTTATATGGCTTTGTTATCAGAGTAATGCTAGCCTCATGAAATGAGTAAAAAGTGTTCTCTCAAATTGTTTTTGGAAGAGTTTGAGAAGAATTGACCTTAGTTCTTTAAATGTTTGGCAGAATTTACTTTGGAACATATTTGGATCTGGAACTCCTTTGTAGGAGGTTTGTGATTACTGATTCAATATCATTACTGGTGACTTGGTTTAATTGATATTTTCTATTGGTTTTCTGTACTTTACTTCATGTATCTCTATTCTAATTTTTAAAATTTATTTCCTTATACTAACACTAAACTCAATTTGTTCTTCTTTATCTAGTTTTCTCTTTCTCTGAGGTATAAAGTTAGGTTGTTTTTTGAAATCATTGTTTTAAAAAAATTTTATTGTTTACCATTATAAATTCTCTCTTTTAAGTTTATGTTGCATTCCTTAAGTTTTGGTGTGATGTGTTTTCATTTTTATTCAAGAAATTTTCTAGTTTCCCTTTTTATTTTTTCTTTGGTTCACAGGTTTTAAAGAGCATGTTGTTTCATTTCCATATAACAAGGTTTTTTTTTTGTGTGTGTGTGGGGGGGGGGTGGGTACTGGGGATTGAGCTCGACCACTGAGCCACATCCCCAGCCCTATTTTATATTTTAACTAGAGACAGGGTCTCACTGAGTTGCTTAGTGCTCACTTTTGCCGAGGCTGGCTTTGAGCTCACAATCCTCCTGCCTCAGCCTGCTGAGCTGCTGGGATGACAGGCATGCACCACTACACCTGGCTGACTTTACAGTTTTTTTTTTTTTCCTGCTATTAATTTCTAGCTGTATGCTCTTGTGGATTGAAAAATATTTTGTATTATTTCAATTTTCTTAAATTTTCTGAGTTCCTTTGTAACATAATGTGCTGTGTTTTAGAAAATGGCCATTTTCTATCAGTTTGTCAGTTCTGACAACACAGAAACCCATCTCATGGACAGCCCTCTGAAAAGTCAGAACACTGGACATGGCATTCGGTTCTCTCCTTATCCCCCCAGGGGGAAGCTGAGAGTTGGGGGCTTCTTCCCAATCATGTTTGCTGTGCCAGGAGGAAGGCTTATGGTGAGAGGGTTCCATGAGTTTTCAATTTAAGCTGGTTTTGTGCTAGCACAGGATTCTAGAGCCGTACAGCTGATCTCCAGCTACTTCACAAAGGAAATTAATCCATGCATTGCTGAATTGGTATCCCCACTGGAGGAATAAAGGGGGGACTTCACATTCTGCCATGTTTCTGACCTCATCCCTTTCTTAAACATATGTTTTAATTGCACATTTCAATATCCATTAAGTTTATTAGTTTGTGGATAGTAAAATATATGATAATTCCATGTGATGCCTTCACCCACTGTTGTGCCATACTTGCAGTAACATGGGCTTCTTGGTTAGCAATACACAATCATTCCTCAAGAATCTTTGGAGGATTAGTTCCAGTACTTCCAGGTGTACCAGAACCTGTGGATACTTTAGTTCTTTGTAATAAGTATTGGCATATAACCTATAGTCCTATATAATCTATAGTCCTATAACTTATAGTCCCATATACTTTAAATCATCTCTGTATGGCTTATGATACCTAATGCCAATACAGGTGCTATGTACATAGTTGTTTTAATACATTACTTAGGGTAATAAAGACAAAAAATCTGTACTTGTTCAGTCCAGCTGAAATTTTTTTGAATATATGCAATCAGCAGTTGGTTGAATCTGCAAATTAGGAACCCATAGATATTGAGGGTCAACTGTATATGTGAGAGACCCAAACTGAAATAGTATTTTTTTCTTCGGGACTTCAATAATTTTATAAGCAATGATCGAATCATTTGGTTGACATATTCAAATTGATAATGCATATCTCTCCTGGCCAAGAAACATCAGTGTATAGCTGATGTGAAGAATAATGAGTCATGTATTGGACTAGATCTTCTCAATAAGCAACCCATAGTTGCTCTAAGTCTGTGATGCTAATATTAAAGAAACAATGACCAAAACACTTTTTATTATTTTTTGAGCTTCTTAGTTTCGATAGAAGGGTGTATATATTTTTGTTGATTGATCAAATACCTCTGACCACTCATTTTATGTATATAAGAAACTACTTTCAAAGAGCCAATGATACATATTTTTCTTGTTGTTTTAATGGGTACCGGCCTGCTCCATTTTGATTTCTTTCATTTAGAAGTTCACAAAGTTTTTCCTAACAGACTGAAGTCCCTCTTGCTGGACATTTAAAGTTGACTTTCTGTACCACATTGCCATTCCACTGGATTCTGCTTAAGAATTAGAATAAATCCATTTGTTATTTTTATTATCTGATTCCATGAAAAATACAACTCTTAATTATGCCTGCATAATGGATTTATCTTCAATCATAGTAACATGATCAACTAGTTACAGTGCAGTTGACTTCCAGATTTAGTTTTGGCTTTATAACCTTGAGCTACCATCCTTGGACCATGTTGCTTTAGAGGTCTTTCTGCTAATACTCTAATCCAAATCCTTGACACTGGGTGACAGTCATTAAATTTGCCCAAGATTTGAATTAGCTTGAGTTTGATAGTTCCTTGTTTTGAGTATCATTTTGAATCCAAGCCTTTATCTGTAAATGTCAGATGGATGGGTTGGAGCATGGGCCACCAACATGTGCTGCAGCTGCATTGGAGCCTGCCAGGCCAGTATGCGCCCAGGTGTGGTGAACCATCCAACAAGCCAGGGCACACCAACCTGTCAGCCAGGGTGTATTGACCTGTCATCCTGAGGCTGTGCAGCCCAGCCCTATTAGTGGGAGGGTGGGGGTGGAGGGAGGGGGGGTGAGGGAAGACCAGAATGGATGAAAGTTACTCAAGGGCTGACCAATAACATCGATACTTTCCAAAACCTGATTACCATAAATTTGGACCAATAGTGTTGACCTAAGAGCAATATAAACTCCTAGACTAGCACAATCAAGTGGAAACCTACTATTGGGTCCCTTCTTATCCTGTGAGGGTTTGTTTCCTCTCTTCACCCTTGAATAAATTCTACCCCTTTCACTCTTGTCTTCCATTGTATGTTAATTTCATTCTTTGAATTTGTAAGACAAGAACCCAAAAAGGTTTGATAGTGAACTGCTGGTGTTTGCTGCAACACTGGGGGCATAGCCTTCCATTAAGTACTGCAACACATCACCTCATACAATAGTGCAGAACAATCTAGCTTAGCCAGCTGCAACCCTTGGACCTGATACTGGCAGACATATCCTGTCTTGATTAGCTGCTAACCACTAAAATGGGCTTTCTCAGCTGCAGAGGCACCAAACTTACAGACTCCACTTCCCAAAAGAAGTAGAGAATTGAGTTTCATCTCAAACTCTGGTTTCAATTTGAGCCTCCAGCTATAGTGAACTTCTGTGAGTCAATGGCCATTTGAAGATTCAAGAAAGCCTTACAGTAAAAAGTGTTATTTTAATTAAGCTTTTCTGCTTGTGAATAAGGGCTACTAAAATTTAGAGATGTAATATAATTTCTTCAGAAGTCAATCTTTGTAACTATTATTTTAATTTTGGAGTTTGAAAGATAAAAATTCACTGGGGTTCCTTGAGGAATGCTGCTAATAGTTTCAGTCCATATAATTATGAGGAATTTTAACATTTATGTGGGACCCTGTATTTTAGCTGGGTTGACTGGCTACTCCCTAGTGGTCAGACAATTAACGAACACTTAGAATTCATGTTTAGCTTAATTTTTAGGTTTAGATATCAACATTATATTATTGATGCAATGAATAACATTTTTTATTAAACAATATAAATGCTGCTATTTGAAGGTTGTAGCAAGAGGCAGGATAATTAAAAAAATTTCCATACAAGCACAGAAAATGTATACTGGAGTCTATTTCATACAAATCCAAATTTGATTTTGATTTTCTTTAAAATAGAAATCTAAAGGAAGCATTAGTCAAAATGATCACAGAATACCAGTCTCCCTTAGCAACTTGAATTTTTAACACTATATCAAGCATAGATAATGCTATTTGACTCCTCTTTATTCAATTCTTTTAAGTCTCAAATTGTCTTCCAGCATCCATCAGTTTTTCTCATGTTATACTGAACAATTAAACAAGGAATTTGTGGACACTATTCATCTGCATCTAACATGTTTCCAAGATGAATTTTCTTGATGCTTCGTTCTTCATCCCCTCCAGGTATCTATATTGTTTTATGTTAACCACTTGTAGCTTAAGATAGTTGTAAGCATTGCCATCTAATATGCCCAATTAAGAAAGGCTGAAGTGCCGGGCGCGGTGGCACATGCCTGTAATCTCAGCATTTGGGAGATTGAGGCTGGAGGATTGCAAGTTCAAAGCCAGCCTCAGCAACTTAGTGAGGCCCTAAGCAGCTCAGTGGGACCCTGTTTCTAAATAAATACAAAATAGGGCTGGGAATGTGGCTCGGTGGTCAAGTGCCCCTGGGTTTAATCCCAAGCACCAAAAAATAAAAAATAAAAAGACTGAAGAGCAGATTTTTATGACACCCTTGTTCCTGATGGTTTGGATACAGCAATAGTCCCTCATTCATACATCCCGTCTGTTTCAGTAATACATTCTGTAGGGGTGATGCAACAAACCAACATAACTTCCATTTATTGACTTTTTCTTTGAACCACCCTTTCCTTTTGAATATTTTACCATATCTTGTTAACTTAGGTGCATCACCATTTACCTTCCCATTAGTGGACTTAGCTGTAGTAGTATATTGTGCAGTGTGCAGATGCCAATAGCGTTGCTTTACTACTGTGAATTATTGGTTTACATAGTACTTTAGTGTCCATTATGGACTGAATGTGTTCTCCCCAAATTTGTATATTAAACCCTAAACTCGGATGTGATAATATTTTGTGGTGGGGCCTTTGGGAAGTAATTGGGTTTAGATGAAGTTATAAGGATGAGGGTCTCTGTAATGACACTGCGCCTTAAGATGAGAAAGAAGGTTCTTCTCCTCTCCCTCACTCATCCCTGCCATGTGAGGACACCAAAAGATGGCAGGTATCTGCAAGCCAGGGAGAGAGGCCACACTAAGGAACTGAATTGGTCATCACCTTTTTGTCAGCTTCTCAAATTGTGAGAAATAAATTTCTGTTGTTTCAGCTACCTAGTCTGGGGTATTTTGTTATGTCAGCCTTAGCTAAGATTGTTGCTTGCAGGAAATTGGACCAACAGTCCTTGGCTATTTTGTCATTGAAAAAAAATCCTCTTTTTCTAACTCCTACTCTTTTACACAATACTGCCTTGGAAGAGACTGCAGATTTAGCTTTTATGTCATCATAAGACTTTTAGAATTCATCAAGGTTGATTTAAATGAAGCGTTCAGTAAAGAAGTCTGATCACATAATATCTTAGTGTGATCCATTATAATTTTAGTAACTACTGCATTTATCACTTCCTTTTCCACACCCTTTAATATTAACCATGTGAATACACCATAGAGTTTAAGCATGCTTTTTAATTTTATCCTGATGTTATCATTTCTCTTGAATGATCCTAACACTTTTCATCATCCAACCCT
This sequence comes from Glaucomys volans, assembly GCA_020662805.1. Lineage (NCBI taxonomy): Eukaryota > Metazoa > Chordata > Mammalia > Rodentia > Sciuridae > Glaucomys > Glaucomys volans. The sequence goes on from JAJEJO010003853.1 coordinate 55,015, forward strand.
ACTTATGGAATCTGAGCCAGGAGGTCAAAGGCAACTTCTGTTAAATAATCTTGCTCAGCTGTTAACAGAGAAATCTAAGACCCAAGCATTTGTAAACTATTACAAAATCAATCATCCTTTGAGAGTAAGGCATATAATTAGGGAATAATTCAATTTCATGATATAACCAATTCAAATTTGCAGATGTTTTCAACATTTTAGAAACTTTAGGAGTGTTATTTCATTTAGTGTCTAATTTTACACTTGCTTTCCTCCACTTCTACAAATGGATTCTTTCTGATACATTTGATACTGTTCACTCTTTTCTCTCTTTTGAAACTTTCTTCCTTTGACTGGCAGGATGCCATTTGCAGGAGAAAATTGTTTTCTGAATTCCTGGAGAGTTGGAGGAAAAAATAATGACCAAGAAGACTTGATGAGTAATGACTTCCTTCACACCATGATGATATGGCCTTCTTGGTGCCGAATTAAGTTCAAGATTTAGGCTTACCCGATATTGAAAACATTCCTTTATGTAGAAGTACAATGATTGTAAGTGAAATTTCTTAGAAAGGAGCATGAAAATGAGTAGCATAGCAAAAAAAGTGTATGTTTTCCCAATTTTATTTTCCCAATTTTAATTTTATTGAGGATAAGGCAAACAGAACTGAGGCAGAACCTATCTAGTAAATTTCTGTATTCTTTGTTCAATAAATCTGGAAAGTGCATGTTTAGATTTTGGGGGTACATGTCTTGGTGGTGGCAGAAGAATGGAGGTACAGGGTGTGGGATTGCTTTGAGACAACCTGTCACTCTCCTAAAGGGTGGTACTGTCTCCCCTGGATGTCCTTGTTTGCCCATTTGGTGTATCCTCTTTGTAAACTTCTGCCATTGTAGACTCTACATCTAATGATGCTCCAAGACAGGTTCTTAAGGCACAGATGGCCTGACTCTCAACAGAATTTCTTTGTCACACTTCACCATGTCTTTATACCCATACAAACACTCCACTAATCTATCCCATTTATTTAAATAGGAACAGATTTTCTACTTTCATTTTAGGATAATGAAATCACACAGAGAGGAACTGATAAAGGCAGAGCCATAATGCTATTCTCCTGAAACTCTGCTCAATTAATCCCTAAAATGTATCAATGATGTCAATTGGCAACTTGCCTCTCATGTGAATTCCAAGCAGTTTACCATTTTGGGGACTTTTCCTTAACATCAGGGGCAAAGGTTGAGTGGGTCAACAAAGTCTTCACTGTTGGGACCCAGGTTTTCCTTAGCAAGGATAAGCAGCAAAGCAGGAAAATAAGAGGCAATTGAGAAAAGTATTTGTAGCATGTTGGTACACTTGGAAGTACCATATCCCTCCTTTTGTAAATAGAAATGAGAACCTACTGCTGGGGAAAATGAAGAGTTGACTTTCCATGAGATCTCTGGTGGTATTAAGGTATAGTCACTCTGCAGGAAAATGTTCAATATCCATTGTCCATTTAAGGTTCTGAAAATTGTGCATATCTATAAAGAAGAATATCTAGTTTCTCTTTATAAATGATGGTGATGATATAATTGTTAGAGAACACATCTTATTACACATTCACAATGCTAGGTAAAGTGCTTGCAATAGGGGTAATGTGCATTTAGAAATTAACCACATATCCAAAAATATTCTGAAGACAGCTGTACCGAAATTGAATAAAACTATGTGCCCTGAAGATTAGAATCTAGTCACACTGAGAGGATTCTATTGCTTGAAAAGATCTTATAACTCTCAACTAATAGTTGGGATGGTCTGAAAGGAATATTATAGCAATTCAACAGAATAAAATTTATAGATCATGGAAGGAGACTACCTGTACAGGATTTATGTAAGCAATCAGAGCAGTTAAAATTAGAAAGTACTGGGCCCTATGTTGCTGAGGAACTTTTGCCCAAATAAGCTTACAATTTTTCATAGAAGACAGTTACTAATAATGTTATGATGAGCAACAGCAACAACAAATAAGTCAATTAAAATATAAAGTATAAATATGCTTAATAAGAACCTGTAGTATTTTGGAAATAATATAACTTTAAAACCAGGAATTCACATTTCTGTCACTTAGTAGCATAAAGCTTTGGAAATGCTTAGACTTTGATGATTACAACTCTAAATTGTGTTATAGAAATTATTTTCTACAAAGATTGATTAAATTTAAACAAATGTCTAAGTATTGTTAGTGAACTTCAAAGCACACCATATCAAGGGACTCTTAATGCTGACTTAAAATTTACTATTATGAGTGGCACCACATTTACTCATATCAATTCTTATTCATTTGCCAGTAAGAGAAAGCTGCCTTAAACTGGTTGAAATTAAAAAAAAAATGATATCCTGAGAAATCCAGACGCAGTTGATCCAGATTCTCAGATGATGCCTCCTGTTTCTCAGTTCTCCTTTCTTCTGTGTTGATTTTATCCTTAGGAAGTTTCATCCAGGCTGTTTTTGAAGCTGACTTTAGCAACCTCAAGAAGAAGAAGAAGAAAAAAAGCTACTTCTTTCTAATAGTTCTAGCCAGTCTGGAACTGAGTTTTACCTCATGATCTCTGAGTATTTAAAATGCCTTACTATGGTTTGCTCTCAGAATACTCTTATTGAGTGTGTCTTGGTCAAGAACTCATTCTAGAATGTGGGTAGAGTCCGTACCATTGTTCTACAAAGAGAAATCTAGCAAGGGCAGGCAAAAGAGTGGATTACGCTACATCCATGTCATTGTATCTTTCCTATAATGGCCACTTTCTAATGACAAAATAAGGTTTTCCTCTTACTTTTTCATGATTTATCTGATAAGTAATATTGACAACAAATACAATATTGCTATCAAAGATGTGAAGAGTACTGTTTTGTGTGCTTAAACATTTGCTGAGAGTTATATCGTAAGTATTATTATCACAAAAAATAAATAAGTAGGAATCACAAAAATAAACATAAAGATAGGAGAAAAGTTCTGAGGCGATAGATGTTTTAGATAGATTAGAGTGATGGTTTTATGGGTATATACTTATCTCCAAACCCATCATGTTGTACACATTAAATATGTATAGCCTTTTTATATGCCTGTCCTTCCTCAATAATAAAATGGCTTTAAAAAGTATCATTTGGGTTCATGGATTCAATGTGAAAAAGCATGGTTTTGAATCCAGCTCTCTTTGATTCCAGTGGTTGAACAAGTTAGTGAGTTAGGGTTTTGGATCACAGTCCTGGGATTTCTTTTTCACAATTCCACAAGTTAGGAGAGATACTTCCGAACTTCAGTTTTTAAATTATGATAAAATTGATAACATGAAATGCACAGAACTTGAGTATAATATTTCATAAATGTTAGTCATTGTATGTGCCTTTATAATCAATATCCTAACAATTAACACCCCAATCAAGTTACTATTGTATGTGCCTTTATAATCGATATCCTAACAACTAACACCCCAATCAAGTTACTGAACATTTTTATATCCACATTAAGTTCCTTTGTTCTCCTTCCTAGTGAACTGCATAGCCTTTCCCCATAGGCACCATTATTTTATCACCATAGATTAGCGTCACCTGTTCTTGAATTCAATGTAAATGTAATATAATCTACTTTTCTTCACTCAATAGAATGTTTTTGAGATTAATTCATATTGTTGCTTGCATCAGTAGTTCATTATATTTCATTTGTATGATTACACAATACCTATTCTCTGTGGACGTTTGGCTAGTTTCCAGTTTGGGGCTATTGTGAATAAAGCTGTTGTAATTATTCAGTTCAAGTCTTTTCTTTGACACATGTTTTCATTTCTCTTGGGTAAATGTCTATGAGTAGTAGAGCACTTATATGGGATTAATATCCTTACAAAAGAGACCACAGAGAGCTCTCTAAATGTCTTGCTGTCATGTGAGGATACAACGAGAAGAAGATAGTCTACAACTCAGAAAGGGGGGCCTCACCAGAACACAGCCATTCTACCACCCTGATCTTTGACTCCCAACTTCTAGACCTGTGAGAAATAAATTTCTATTATTTATAAGCCACCCAGTCTATGGTGCTTCATTACAGCAGCCTGAACTGATTAAGATGGAAATTGTCTCCTGATTATCTGGCTCTGTGCCTTTCTGGCAGAGTAGAACTCACATCAAGAGGTTGTTGTGACCTTTGCCAATTTCTTCTCTAGTACATAAATTATTTTGATTTGTGTTTTTTGCGTTGATGATTTTCCCCTAATTATTGCCTTATATAGATATGGTATCCCATTATTTGAGAGCATGTATTATCCATAGTATGTTAGATACATACATAGTATGTTACTGCATATTATGCTGTTTATTATAAATTATTGTTTGCCATCCTCCAGCATTTTGTTTGATTGAGGGCTCAAATTTCTCAAAACTGTGCATGTTTCAAAGTAAATACTTTTTTTTTTCTTTGAAGATGATTAGAAATTGGCAAGCCCCCCAGTAGGGAGGGAAAGCAAACACATACATGCTCATACGCTTACTTTTAAATGTATACATACAACCTGAGAAGGGAAGTTATTTTAAAGAAACAAAACGTTATAAATAGGATAGTTGTAAAGTGTGGCTTTGTAGAGAAGAAAAGATCATGGGGTGTGAATGTACATAGTTCAATTACTATTGTGGAAATGTTCCAAGAATAAACAAAGCCCCAGTGACAGTTCAGTCTATCAGATTAAACTATTAAAATATTCAAGGACCTTAGTATCTGAAAGAGAATTTTGGATAGCATAGCTGATATTGTGTAGGTGATAACACCTTAACAACAACTGTGAACTCAGCATACAATGGCAGATGATATTACATTCTCTCATTTAGTATTTTATGAGAAATTCAATTTGTTGACTGAGAGTTACAACATCTAGTGCTATTAAAATGTTCAGAACAAAGTCTTTCCAACAGAAAATTATGTTATTTGGAATTGAAGGGAGAATCTCATATTTACAAAGCATGAGTCTCAGATGGATCTTTGGCACCTCAAACTAGACCTCAAACATCCTCACTACTCAGGGCAGGAGCCTGAGATCTCCCTGGGTGTAGCTGACAGACAGCTCATGTCAGGTAATCAGGATCAGTCAGATAAAGTATTTGGGGATTCTATTACAAACCCATGGTTTGATTCAGATCCACAAACTTAAAAGTCCTTTAGGAACTATTCGTTGAATAAATGAATGGAAGTATGGTGATAATAGAAAGGTAGTACTTCAGATAGATGACTAATATCAAGAAAATCATGCAAAGGAATTTAATTAATGGCCATTGGGAGGATGGGAGACAGATTCCCAAAACCTAGCAGCAGTGCAGTAACAGAAAGAGGAAACCAGGTCAGAGGCTGATGAAGCAAGCCTTAACATGTTGTTATGAGCTCATAAATTAACATGTGCATTCAATCTGAGTAACGTACTTAACAGTTAAAAGAGAAAGTATCTAATACATTGGTAATTTTGAAAAAGGAAAAGAAGTGATAATTTGGCATAGGGTTTCTTTGGGAAATTGCATTTCAGATGTAATGATTTCTGATGAAGTGACCTAGAATCATTTTGAGTAGAAGGTAGTATAGCATCAATGTGTCACTCTAAATTATAAGCAGTTAGTTGGCTTGAATTCCTCCTGCCTTTTGTCAGAATTGGCCCTTGATTGTGGGGTTATGAGCTGTGGTTGCAAGTGCAAATAAAGAAAAAGGAAAGAGTGTCTCGATTACTTTTAAAATTTTCCTCATATTTTCTTATGGATTCATAAATAGGACTAGAACGTTTTTATATATCAATCTGTGATAGAATTGAAAATGAAAGACATTCCCACTTTAGAGAAACTCCTAATATACTTCATTTTGAAATATTGAAATGAATAAAACAGACCTAGAATAAAGCAGAGCTGCTTTGGTGGGACTTATTTTGTAACCAATCCCAAGTAGCTGGTATAAGTTCACTGGAGAGTTTCCCTGCCTCAATACCAGGAAACCTAAAAAAAATGATAGCTATTGGAATTTTTAAAGAAGGTCAAAAGAATTTCTGGTAATAAGTTAATGGCAATAATGCGTAAAAAATTTCTAGTAGCTAAAATGTTATAAGAAATACTGATGGAATTAAAAAGAGTCTTGATGTGTACTTACCCATTTGGAGAGGCTATTTCTACTTTTCAATTTATTTTTAATATAAATACATACAAATTGTACATAATAATGGGGCCCTGTAGGATGTTTTGATGTACATACATATTGTGTAATGTTTAAATCAGGTTAAACATATATATCGCTTCAATCATTTTATCATTTCTTTATATAGAGACTTTGAAAATCCTTTATTCTAGCTCTTTGAAAAGTACAGGACTCTTTTGCAACTCTCATTGCTCTAGTCTCAATAGCACATTGAAATTCTTACTCTTGTTTAAGACAAGTATAAATCCTACTTTGTTCACAAATATTTTCTGGGATGAGCCTGAAGAGGTTTTTTTCTTGTCTGGATTCTAACATTATTTGCCGTTTGTGTATAAACATATGACGGTCCTGAACCATCTTGTGGCACCTTTTATTTGCTATCTCAGCAGGACATTTGATGTAAATATATTCAAAAACAGGTATGTTTTCAATCTTTTATCTAAAACTAGAATGTAAACTCTTTGAGGGAAAAAGTTTTAATTTTTGTTTTCTTTGCAGCACATAAAACAGTGCTTTGAAATTTGTGTGTTCCTTAAATACACGTGGATTCAAGTGAAGAGCTTAGAGTGATAAGAACAAATAATGATATTGTGTGGGTTTTGCCAGCCATACTGTGTTTAATCTGACTGCTTATTCCCATGCTGAGCTCTGAAAGACACAGATTTAATGCGGTAATTCCAATCGATTTAACGTAAAATGAAAGTACTGGGAACGGAAAACTGTTGGCACTTGATAATAGCATGTAATAAGTTTATAGACTTTGAAGTAGTATTTTTAACCTTGGCATTTGTTTCAGAATGTGTTTTATTTCACACTACTTTTGCTAACTACTGGAGGAATATTGGATTATTGAACTGAGGATTTCATAATACTCCCATCATTTGTCAGTATAGTGTTTGGGAAACATGGTATTAGTAGGAGAAGTTGTGATTTATATTGCCAGCTTTTAATCTTCACTGCCACAGTCTTCTGGAGACTGTGAGATGTAAACCAGTAGCAGAAAATTAAGGTAATTCTCAACATTTTATTCAGAGAAAGGAGATATATAACCGTAAAGTCTGTCCTGCTATTTTTTGCCATCTTTCTGTATGACAATTTTTCTTATTATGCTAAATAAAGATTAAGGTTATTACAACCTTAGTGTTAGGTAGTATGAAATTGCTGATATTCAAACTTTTTTGACCCATTAAAATGGGAATGTGATTCAGTTTACCCAGTATTTAGCTATGTACATTTCATTTTTGTGCGTATACTACTTAAAAATATAAAAAAGATCTTTGAAACAGTCTTTTTTACCTGTGACTCCACATTTAGTTTGATTAAAAGTGTGTCTAGCTGGGGATATAGCTCAGTTGGTAGAGTGCCTGCTTTGTAAGCCCAAGACCCTGGGTTCAATCCCCAGCACCGAAAAAAATAAAAAAAAAAAAATTAAAAAAACAAAACAAAGCAACAAACTATGGCTGTTAGATGATTATTGAGTTTTGTGCTTTTTTACTCTTATGGGTGGAGTGGTTCGTGGCAGGATGCTCCTGCTACCAGTCTGATACACACTTAGTGCACTTTCCTTAAAGCCCACCTTTTGAATATGGTTTTTAGAATCTGTTGTCACCACCAATGCCATAAACAGCTCAGAAAATCCCCCAGCTGGGAACCAATGATATTAGAAGTATTTCTTTTCTTATTGTTTAGTTATTGCAGTCTAAGCTGCAATATGATGATGAGGAAGCATGAGGGTGAAAGAGGTACCTTATGTCTATATGTGATTATAGGACATTAAAGTAAATATGCAGTTAACTAAAGGAAAAAAAACAAATGCTAATGTTGAGGGTTGCTTTCAGGACAAATCATGAGGATCAGGTGGCAGTAATTCAATGACAGAAAACAGGTAGAAATGGTTATGTAGATATGCAATGGTTATGTAGAGGAAATAAAGGAAAAGGTGACAGATCTTAGTGACAGGTTAGGCAATCAGCTGGAAGAAGAAAAACTCTGCCTCAGATATGGTATAAATAAAGATTGACAGGACTGTGCATTACCATGTTCTCTGGGTACAAGCTGTGTACACACAGGAGTTTAACATCTGGTATGGCCTGAGTGACCCATGTGTTTGTTAAGTCATTTTACCTGGAAGAACAGATTTACATGAGTAGATTTTTGGGGGGTTATGTTAAGAGATTTGAATTAAACAAAGCAAATATAAAGGGACTAAAGCATTTAAACTCGTGCCATCAGTTTGGTGGTGTGAGGAGATTAAAGTCTCTATTAAAGATGAAGAAACAATTGTAGACTATGCATATTGCATTCCTAAATGTCACCAAAATCCGACAGTTGTAAATGAAAATCATTTACCATAGATTTCACAAGGCAGCAATATCTAATCAACTGCACAATAAAAGCAAACTCTTTCCTCTTATTTTTGGTGAAATACAACGATTCATAACATATACTTTAAAATATGAGGCCGTATCTGATGAGTGCAAATATCTCCATCAGATGTGCATACAGGATTGCCTATCATCTGATGTCTAAGAAGACATGTTTGTTCAGATTTACTTTGATATGTATGTAATACTCATTGATTCAAGTAAATATTAATATAAATATTTTAATTAATCTAATCACAGTTATGAAACATTTTAAACATTTTTTCTAGGCAAGAATATTGCTTTCACTTTTTCCAATTATTATTTAGATTTATCATCTTAAAATAAGATAAGGTTTTCGTTATGTGGCATTGTAATAGCAAAGGTGTAAGTATTTAAGTAGGAGTGTGTTCAGGAATGAGGCTGTGTGTCTTCAAAACCTGGCCCCTTAAGTTGCCACAATGTGCCCTTGAGCAAGCTATTCAGTTTCCCTAGGAATTGGTTTTCTCTCTCTCTCTCTTTTTTTTTTTTGTAAAACAAATAAAATTGCTTACCTTATAGAGTCTTTATGAGGATTTAATGAATTTGATACATGAAGGCTCTCAGGACATTGCTGAGACTATACCAGGAGCAAGCATCAATTATTATTACCACTTACTATTCTCAGAAAAAAAAGTGTTTTTAAGGCTTAAGAATTAATTATGCTTAAGGATTGCTTTGGCTCCTCTTGGTCTCTTATTTTTGCAAATGAATTTCATGATTGCTTTTTCAAGTTCTAAGAAGAACATCATTGGTATTTTAATAGGAATTGCATTAAATCTGTATAACATGTTTGGTTCTATGTCCATTTTGACAATATTAATTCTGCCTATTCAAGAGCATGGGGGATCTTTCCATTTTTGAAGGTCTTCCTCAATTTCTTTCTTCAGTGTTCTGTAGTTTTTATTGGAGAGGTCTTTCAACTCTTTTGATAGATTGATTCCCAAGTATTTTTTTTTTGAGGCTATTGTCAATGGGGTTGTTTTCCTAATTTCCCTTTGAGGGGATTCATCACTTATGTATAGAAATGCATTTGATTTTTGGGTATTGATTTTACATCCTGCTACTTTGCTGAATTCATTTCTTAGTTCTAGAAGTTTTCTGGTGGAATTTACTAGACCTTAAACTATACTACAGAGCAATAGTAACAAAAGTGTCATGGTATTACCACCAAAATAGACATTTAGACCAATGGTTTAGAATAGAAGATACAGAGAAAATCCATGTAAATAGTTATCTCATACTAGACAAAGGCACCCAAAACATCCATTGGAGAAAAGATAGCCTATTCAACAAATGGTGCTGGGAAAACTGAAAATCCATATGTAACTAAATGAAATTAAACCTCTATCTCTCACCCTGCACAAAAAGTGAATCAAAGACTTAGGCACTAGAACAGAGACCCTGTGCTTAATAGAAGAAAAAGTAGACCCAAATCTTCATCATGTCAGCTTAGGAACTGACTTCCTTAACAAGACTCTTAAAACACAAGAAGTAAAATCAAGACTTAATAAATGGGATGAATTCAAACTAAAAAGCTTCTTCTCAGCAAAGGAAGCAATTAATAATGTGAAAAGAGGGCCTACAGAATGGGAGAAAATCTTTACCACATGCACCTCAGACCACTAATCTCCAGGATATATAAAGATCTCAAACATTAACACCAAACAACCAAATAACCCAATCAAAAAATGGGCTAAGGAAAACATACACTTCACAGAAAAAGAAATACCACTTATTAACAAATATGAAAAAATGTTCATCATCCATAGCAATTAGAGAAATGCAAATCAAAACTACTCTAAGATTTCATCTCACTCCAATCAGAATGGCAATTTTCAAGAATACAAGCAACAATAAATTTTGGCGAGGATGTGGGGGAAAGGTACACTCACATGTTGCTAGTGGGAATGCAAAATGGTGCAACTCCTATAGAAAGCAGTATGGAGATTCCTCAGAAAACTTGGAATGGAACCATCACGTGACCCAGCTATACCATTCCTCAGTTTATACCCAAAGGGCTTAAAATCAGTCTACTACAGTGACACAGCTACATCAATGTTTATAGCAGCTCAATTCACAATGCCAAACTATGTAACTAACCTAGATGCCCTTGAACAGATGAATAGATAAACAAAATGTGGTATATATTCACAATGGAATATTACTTAGCCTTAAAGAAGAAAGAAATTATGGCATTTATAGGTAAATGGGGGGAACTAGGGAATATCATGCTAAGTGAAATAAGCAAATCCCCAAAAAACCAAAGGCTGAATGCTTTCTCTGACAAGCAAATGCTGATCCATAGTGGGGGGTGTTTAGGGAAGAATGAAGGAAATTTTGATTGTGCAGAGGGGAATAAGGAGTGGAGAAGGATGGTAGAATGAGATGGACATTTTAGCCCTAAATACATGTATGATTACACTACTAGTGTGACTCTGCACCATGTACAGCCAGAGGAATGAGAATTTGTGCTCCACTTGTGTCAAAATGCATTCTACTGTCATGTATAAATAATTAGAACAAATTAAAAAATATAAAGGTTAAAAAAAGAATTATATTTCAAAGTAAACAAATTTTAAAACACTATTCTGTGGTCTTCAAATACAAACAGAAAAATAAGGACTAAAGAGTTTTGGGATTGGAAAAGTAGTGGATGTTAAACACATACCACATAGGAGTACTTTAGGGATGCTATAGACTGAACTGTCCTTCAAGTTTACATGTGAAAGCCCTAACTCCAGGGTTACTGCCTTGAAGAGGTAATAGGGCTAGTTGAAGTCTTGAGGGTGGTATCCTTATGATGTAATTAATGTCTTTGTGAAAAAAGAACAGAGACCAGAGCACTGAGGTTTAAGCTCCCCTCCCCGCCCCCGCCTCCTGCCCTCTTTCTCTGCTGTTGTGAGGATATAGCAAGAAAGTGGTCTCATCTGCAAGCCAGGAAGGGTGAACTCACCTGGAACTGGATTAGCTGGCATGTTGATATTGGACTTCCTAGACTCCAGAACTGTGAGAATTACATATTATTTAAACCATGGGGTCTATGGCATTTTGTTATAGTAGCTCAAACAAACTAATACAAGGGATAAGCCAAACATTAACTCACGGACTTAACAATCCAAATATTCTTATTAGACACAGAGAAACTTCTTCAATATAATTTCCTAACCATGCATCAAATAAAGGGATTTTTATCTTATAAATTATGTCATTGTGAGATAGAAGTTTAATTGAATAGCACTCTTACAATTACAATAAAGAGTATGAAGCCATCAAAGGAAGACACCAAATGAGTTTTTCCTGAATACCAATATACTACTTACGTTTCTTTAGAAGTTAACTTCAGTTCTTTGAAAAAGAGATTTAGAAAAATATTCACTGCTCTCTGATAGGTTTGCCTAGAAATATTACATTTTTCATCATCTGCAAAATTATTGGCATTTTTTATAACTGAGATTCCAGATAGGAACTCTTTATTTCCTAAGAAAAGTAATTAAGATTAAGTCACTAGAGTTAGGATTTGGAATTTTTCACTTGTAGACATAATTTATCTGCTCCTGTTGAATGCTATTTATTTGATTTCCTCCCTTTGCAATTTCCAACTGCTCTGCACTGTAGTCCATAGGATTGCTTTTGAGTTTTTTTTTTTTTTAATTCGCAATTTCCAAACAAATACAGAATTATAAACCACAAATTCTGAATGATACCACTATCAAGAATAGAATTTCAGGATGACATTATGAGACAAAACATTTAAAATAAGTTGGGCAACTTTTTTGATCCAGACTTAATACTTTATTACTGTCTTTCCAGTAGTGATATAATTTTATAGACCTAAATTAGAAAAGCTTATTTTTCCTTCCCCACAGAGCAATATACAATCAAGTTATCAAACAGGGATTGTTATTTGCTAAATAACTGAAATGAATATCATTATGCAGATGTTATTGATTCTAGGTTTTATATTTGAACTTTAGTTGTTTAACAAACGACTTAATCAAATACTGAACAAAATATTTAAACTATATTTAACATTTAACATATTTAATAGACATTTACATACAAAATTTTGCTATTTAAGTGCATTTGCTTATGGAATTTTATAGTCTTATAGATAATTTTTTCTTTTACATAAAAGAAGCAGGTAGTATATTATAGTGTACATGGAATTCGCATCAGCAGAAAGACCTAGTGTCAGACATAGGCACAAAAGAGCCGGGTATTTTATTTTCCCTTATTTTATATATCTGTAAAAGTAAAATATTACAAAATGAGAGAATGTAAGATTCTAACAAGTCTAAAAAGAAAAGAATGTTCATAGCTTCATTAAAAGGACAAATGTAATTTTTCATGATAATTTTACTGAAAAAAATTTCAAAATGTACTTATTAAGGAGCTATGTATTATGATCTTAACCATTTTTAGTTAGTGACTTATAGTTATACATAATTGTGGGGTGCATTTTGGCATATTCATAAATGTATGTAACAGGAGTTGCTCCATTTTAATTCCCAGCATTATCCCTTTCCCCTCCCTCCACTCAATCCTCTTCCTCTCCTCTACTGGTCTTCCTTCTGTTAATTATTGTTTGACTGGTGCATTTTAGTTAAACATAAGAGTAGGAATCATTGTGATATATTCATACATGCATATAACATAACTTGGTCAATTTCATTCTGCTGTTCCTCCCCTTGACCATTCTTCCTCCCCCTCCCCTCGTCCATTCCTCTCCTGCCTCCCCTCTATCACTTTCCTCTACTCTGCTGTTACCCCTTCGCTTTTCATGAGATTCCCTCTCTGACACATTTAAAAAATTCTCTCTCTCTAGCTTCTGAACATGTGAAAGAACATTCGAGCCTTGACTTTCTAAGTCAGGCTTATTTCATTCGGCATGATGTTCTCCAGTTCCATCCATTTACCAGCAAATAACAATTTAATTCTTCTTTATGGCTGAGTAGACTCCATTTTGTATATATACCATATTTTGTTTATTTGATTATCTATTGAGAGGCACGTAGGTTGGCTCCATAACTTGTCTGTTGTGAATTGCACTGCTATAAACACAGGGGTGTACACATTTCCTGTAGTATGCTGATTTCAGTTCTTCTGGATAAATACCAAGGAGTAGAATAGCTGGTGGTGGTTCTATTCCTATATTTGAGGAATTGTCACACTGCCTTCCAAAGTAGTTGTACTAATTTGAAGTCCCCTCAATAACACGTGAGTGTACTTTTTATCCCACAAATTTATAGCATGTACTTTTATTTGTATTTTATTTTATTTGAGGCTATTGTGAATGGAATTTTTTAAATGATTTCTTTCTAAGCAGATTCATTATGGAGTATAGGAAAGCTATCAATTTTTATATGTTGCTCTTGTAACCTGCTACTTTGTTGTTTATTTATCAGCTCTAGAAGTCTTTTAGTAGAGTTTTATGGGTCTTCTAGATATAGAATCATGTCATCTCACAGAGATAATTTGTGTTCTTTTTTCCTATCTGTAAAGGAAATAGGAAAAGGGGAGGAACAGCAGAATGAAATTACTATTTCCTATTTGTATAATTTTCTTCTCTTGCCTGAATATTCTGGTTAGAATTTCAAGAACTATATTGAATAAGAGTGGTGAGAGTGAAAATCCTGTTCTTGCTTCTGATTTTAGATGAAATGCTTTCAATTTTTCTTCATTTATCATGATGCTGGCTTTGGATTTGTCAAATATAACCTTCATCATGTGGAGGCATACCTAGTTTCTCTAGTGTTTTAACATGAATATGTGCTGAATTTTGTTGAAGGTATTTTCTACATCTTTTGAGATGATAATGTGATTTCGGTATTATTTCTGTTTGTACAGATGAGTTACATTTATTTATTTGTGCATGTGGAACCCATCTGTCACTGGAATGAAGCCAACTTGGTCATGGTGTATAATCTTTTTTTTTTCTTTTCTTTTTGGTACTGGGGATTCAACCCAGAGGCATTTTATCACAAAGTTGCATCCTTTTTCAGTTATTTATATGTATTTAATTTTAAAATTTTGGGACAGGATATCACTAAGTTGCTCAGGGTCTTGTTAAGTTAATGAGGCTAGTCTCAAACTTATAATCCTCCTGCCTCAGCCTCCCAAATCACTGGGATTACAGGCATATGCTACCATGCCCAGCTCAAATACATTTTTTGTTTACTTATTTTTTAATTTGCTCTTTTTAGATACATATGACAGTAGAGTTTATTTTGGGATAATCTTCTTAATATGTATTTCAATGTAGATGGTTAAAATTAAGAAATTTTATGTTTATGTTCATCAGGGATATTGGTCTGTATCTATCTTTGATATGTCTTTACCTGTTTTTATTATCAGGGTGATACGTCTATAGGTAATAAATTTGGGAGTGTTTCTTCCATTTCTTTTTCACAAATATTTTGAGGAAGACTGGCATTATTTTTCCTTTTAAGGTCCGATAGGACTCAGCTGAGAATCCCCATCTGGCCCTGGGCTTTTCTGTCATTAGAGACATTTTATTATTGTTTCAACTTTATTGCTTAATACTGGTAATTTTTGGTTTTCTATATCTTCCTGGTTCAATTTGGTTAAGCCATGTGTCTAGAAATTTGTCAGTATCTTCTGGATTTTCTAATGTATTGGAATATAAATTTTCAAAATAGTTCCTAATGATCCTCTGGATTTCAGTAATGTCTGCAATGATACCTCCTATCTCAGCTCTAATTTTGTTAATTTGGATATTTTCTCTAGGTTAATTTGAATAAGGATTCATTAATCTTGTTTATCTGTTCAAACAACCAAACTGCTTGTTTCATCACTTCTTTGTATTGTGTTTTTATTCTCAAGTTCATTAATTTTGACTCTAATCTTAAATATTTCTGGTTTTCTACTGGTTTTGAAATTAGTTTGTTCTTGTTTTTCTAGGGCTTTTTGATGTAACATTAGATTTTTTTATTTGGGATATTTCTGGTTTTTAATTTTTTAAACTGTAGGAACTCAATGCTATAAGCTTTCCTCTTGGGACAGCCCTCATAGTGTCCCAGAGATTTTGGTATGTTGTATTTCTGTTCTTTCTTTCTAAAACAATTTTTTATTTCTCCTCTGATTTTTTTCTTCTGTGATCCATTTCTTGTTCAAAAGTGTATAGTTCAATCTCCATGTTGTAAAATGTTTTCTGATTTTTATCTTATTATTGATTTCTAATTTCTTTTTTGTGATTGCTTAAATGTATTTTATGTCCTAAAATACGGCCATTTTTGAGAAGGTCCCATGTGCTGCTGAGAAGAAAATGGATTCAATTGTCAATGGAGGATATTTTCTATAGATGTCTGTTAGATTCATTTGATTGATAGTAGTATTTAGGTCTAAAGAGTCTTTATTTAGTTTATGTCCATATAATCTATCCATTGGTGAGAGAAATGGTGTTGAGGTTACCCAGTATTATGGTTTTGGCATCTATTTGGGACTTCATGTCAAGTAGAGTTTATTTTATGTAAGTAGGTATACTGACATTTGAAGCATAAATATTTATGATCCTTATAACTTTTTGTTGGATAGACTTCTTTAACAGTGTGAAGTGACCTTCTTTATCTCTTCTGATTAATTTTGACTTTGGAGCTTGTTTTATCAGATATGAGAGTAGCTGCTACTTCTTGCTTTTGGTCTCCATTTGCATAGTATTTTACTTCCCAATATTTCACCTTTCCTATGTATTCTTTGCCTGTAAGGTGAATCTCTTGTAAACAGCATATGGTTGGGTATTGTTTTTCAATCTACTCTTCTTTTCTATGTCTTTTAATTGGAAATTGAGACCATTTCATTCAATGCTATTATAGAGAGATGATTATTATTTCCTATCATTTGATTTATTTCTAATGTTTTATTCAGACTTGGCTTTCCTTTACTAAACTACTTTTCTAGAGAGATTCAATCATTTTCTCTCTCTGAAGTTTGTTTTGGACTTCTTCATTAAATATTTCTTTAAGTGTTTTCTGTAATGACAATTTTGTAATCATGTATTCTTTTCATTTATGCTTATCATAGAAGGTTTTTATTTCATCTTCAGTTCTGAAGGATAGTTTTGTTGTATAAAGATAACTTTGTTGGCCATAGTTATTCGTTTATAGTATTCCCAAGCCTTCTGGGCTTTTAAAATCTGGGCAGAGATCAGTGGTGATTTGTATTGGTTTACCTCTAAATATGAACTGCAATTTTCCTCTTGCAGTTTTTGGAATTCTATACTTGTTCTTTATGTTAGATATTTTTATTATAATGTGTCTTGGTGAGGATCTGTTTTGGTCTTGTCTATTTGGGATTCTGAATGCACCTTGTATTTGGATACCCATCTTATTCCAAAGGTTTGTAAAATTATTTTCTAATATTATTTCACCAAAAAGGTTATGCATGCCCTTAGTTTGCATTTTACTTCCTTATTCAATGCCAGTGATTCTTATATTTGGGCTTTTCATATTGTCCCAGATCTCCTGAATATTCTGGTTGTGGACTTTTATCATCTTTTTTGCTCACTTTTCAAGATTTTATATCTTGTCCTTGAGTTCTGAAAATCTGTCTTATATATGGTCTAATCTATTTGTGATACTTTCCATTGAATTTTTTATTTGATTTATTAATTTCTCTATATTCAGGTTATCTATTTGGTTCTTTTTCAGAATATCTTGTATTGAAATGATCTTTTATCTACTGTATTTTCTCTCTCAGTTCATTTCTTAGATGGTCTTTTAGTTTCTTAATCATTTTAACCATCAACTTTTTGAAATTTTTGTCTCATATTTTATCTACTTTGACTTTTGGGATTAAGTTGTTGGGGGGGGGGATTGTAGACTTTTTGAAGGTGTTTTATTTCTTTGCTTTCTCATGGTGCCTGTATTTTGTGTGTTGAGATTTGCCCATCTGCTGGGATGGGTCT
Source organism: Glaucomys volans (assembly GCA_020662805.1). Lineage (NCBI taxonomy): Eukaryota > Metazoa > Chordata > Mammalia > Rodentia > Sciuridae > Glaucomys > Glaucomys volans. The sequence continues at coordinate 72,516 of JAJEJO010003853.1, forward strand.
TTCTCCCACTGTTGATTGGAAGACTCTTTAGTAGGTTGCTTTCACTTTACCATGTGTTCCAAGCCATGTCAAAGGGACAAAGTATTCTAGTGTTCTCAGTATTTTGATCAATCACTTTCACCCCTTTAAATGGAGCTGGGATCATCTCCAGTGGGAAAAACAATTCTGGTCCCAAGTCATTCCAGTTTGTTGTACTGTATTTAAATATCCTTTCTGCTCATACTGTGTATGTGTCTGTTGGTGAAGTTTGGAATTTTTGAGATCATTATGACTCCCCCACTCTCAGCATTCTGGAAGGGGATTTCTCTTCCCTTACCATGTAACTTCTCACTGGGAATTGTTGCAAAATACTATTATGCCCCCCATAATCTTATTTTTCTGAAAGAAATTTCTATTCCTGGTCTTTTATGGACTTTTTCCTTCCAAGGAGCTGTTTATTTTTAAATTAATGTACCTCTTCATCAATGTTACTTATCGTTATAATAATACAGTGTTTATATTCATAGCTCTATGTTTTGAGGAACTTCATTTAAATAAATACGTAGATAAGAATGCAAGTTTTGCTATAGTAATGCTATTCAAAACTTTGATGTGTCAGCAAGATTTTAGCAATCTACTAACTAGCAACACTGGTAGGCCCTTCTGAAATTTATTGAAAACAAAAAGTTAGAAATCCCCTGAATTGAAAAATTATATCTTACTTGGATTTGGTGTGATTCACTTTAAATTTGGGGAGCATAGTAAAATCTTTTTCAGAATGGATCAAATGACTTTTAATTACACTTGTCACATTTTCTCTTAGAGGCACTTTTTTATGTAGCCAAAATTAGGTATAAATTGGACAAAAACAATTCCATCTGGTTGGGAATTTCTCAATTGGCTCAGGCAAAAACATATATTTATCAATATTTTAATTTATGGACTCTAACGTGTCTTTATAATATGACAGTAAAACAGATACTGGAGAGTAATTATATGCAGTTAGATTGGTAATTTCCTTTTTGGGTTGAAAATAATTACATTTATGTATGCATTTGACAGTACTGAAACAGAGTATCAACATTAGAAAGAATAATTCTATTTAAATTACTATGGTGTTCTAGAATTCAGGGCATTGCATCCGTAATAACATTTTTTTTCCTCTGGAACATTTTATTAGAAACACAAATAAAATAATTGAAAGAATTTTGTTTTCATGTCTCATAAATCCTAATAAATTCTGGGAAGATTTATAGTTAATAAATTTTGAATAAAAATCTAGAACGATTTTGAATAAAAACCCAAGTATTTATACTTTTATGATTAAGAAGGAATTGGTACATATTTGGTTTTTTTGGTATTTATTATATTTAAGACAATTTATTTTACCATAGGATAAGCCTTTAAAAGTTCATTTAATTTTTGAAATTGAACAGATGATTTAGAATTACAACTTGCAAATTTGCTATAGTAACATACACTATTAAAACATTGAAGAGAGCTTAAGTTTTGGCATTTTTGTCAGTTTCAGCTAGTAGATTTACAAGAGACATTTATGGTCTCATGAAAGTCTTATTTCAGAAAAAATCTGAAATATCAAATATATTAAAATGGAAAATTTTAAACATCTTTAGCTTATGAACAGAAAAAAACTTTGTCAAATTACCTTAAATATACTTATTCACATGGATAGATTTATAAATACAGTGAGATTTACAAATCACATGTTAAAATCTAAAGGTTAACTAGATTAAAAAAAAATTTGTATGTTGAGCATGAATTTTAAAAATCAAAGCAAGGAAATCCACATAAACTCACATCCACTCCTACTCTCCCACTCCAGGCACTCACATAAAACCAGAATTCTGTCGAACACTTTGAGACCAGACAGATATGTATTTATATATTTATTTTGTAAAGATTTTAAAATTTGTTCTAATTAGTTACACTGGACAACAGAATGCATTTTGACACATCATACATAAATGGAGTATAACTCCCCATTCTTCTGGTTGTACATGATGTAGAATCACACATACCATGTAATCATATAGGTACATAAGGAAAAAATATCTGATTCAGTCTATATCCTTCTCATCCCATACCTCCTCCTCTCCCTTCACTTCCCTTTATCTCATCCAAAGTACCTCTATTTTTCCCTAGCCCTCTCCCCACCTTATTGTGAATTAGTATCTGTATATCAGAGAAAATATTTTGCCTTTGGTTTTTTTGGGGATTGGCTTATTTAGCTTAGCATGATATTCTCCAACTCCATCCATTTACTGGCAAATGCTATCATTTCATTTTTCTCTATGACTGAATAATATTCTATAGTGTATACATACAACATTTTCTGTTGAAGGGCATCTAGGTTGGCTCCATAGTTTAGCTATTGTGAATTGAGCAGCTATAAACATTGATGTGGCTGTGTCACTGTAGTAGGCTGATTTATGTCCTTTGGGTATAGGCCAAGGAGTTGGATAGCTGAGTCATATGGCTGTTCCATTCCAAGTTTTCTGAGGAATCTCCATAGTGTTTCCCAGAGTGGTTGCACCAATTTGGAGTCCCACCACCAATGTATGACTGTACCTTTTTCCTCACATCCTTGTCAACACTTATTATTGCTTGTATTCTTTATAATTGCCATTTTGACTACAGTGAAATGAAATCCTTGATTAGCTTTTATATTTGTTGATTAATTGTATTTCTTCTTCAGTTCCTTTGCCTTATGGATTGCATTATTTGTTTTTTTGGTTTTCAGTTTTTGAATTTTTTATGTATCTTGGAAGTTAATGCTGTATCTAAGGTACATGTGGTAAAGATTTTTTCCATTCTGTAGGCTCTCTCTTCACATTATTGATTGTTTCCTTTCTGAGAAGAAACTTTTTAGTTTGAACCCATCCCATTTATTGATTCTTAATTTTATTTCTTGCACTGTAGAAGTCTTGTTAAGGAAGTCAGGTCCTAACCTGACATGAAGATTTGGGCCTACTTTTTCTTCTATTAGGTGCAGGGTCTATGTTCGAGTGCCTAAGTTTGTGACCCACTTTTATTTTTGTGCAGGGTGAGAGATAGGGGTTTATTTTCATTTTGTTACATATGGATTTCCAGTTTTCCCAGAACCATTTGTTGAAGAGGTTGTCTTTTCTCCAATGAATGTTTTTGGCATATTTGTCTTGAATGAGATGACTGCTTATGTGGATTTTTCTCCATGTCTTCTATTCTGTACCATTGGTCTACATGTCCATGTGGGTGGCAATACCATGCCATTTTTGTGACTTTTGCTCTGTAGTATAGTTTAAGGTCTGGTATTGTGATGCCTCCTCCTTCACTTTTCTTGCTAAGGATTGCTTTGGCTACTCTGGGTCTTATTTTTCCAAATGAATTTTATGATTGCTTTTTTCTAGTTTATGAAGAATGTCATTGGGATTTTAATAGGAATTGCATTAAAACTGTATAATGCTTTTGGGAGTATGGCCATGTTGACAATATTAATTCTGCCTATTTAAGAGCATTGGAGATTGTTCCATTTTTGATTTTTGATTCTTCAATTTATTTCTTTAGTATTCTGTAGTTTTCATTGTAAAGGCCTTTCACCTCTTTTTTTAGATTGATTCTCAAGTTTTTTTTTTGTTTTTGTTTTTGTTTTTGAGGCTATTTCCAACAAGGTAGTTTTCCCAATTTCTCTTTCAGTGGATTCATCGCTGATGTGTAGGGATGTGTTTGATTTATGGGTGTTAACTTTATTCCCTGCTACTTTACTTAATTGATTTATTAGTTTTGGAAGTTTTCTGTTGGATTTTTTTTAATCTTCTAAATATAGAATCATGTTGTCAGCAAATGATGATAGTTTGGGTTCTTTTCCTATTTGCACCCTTTTTATTTCTTTTGTTTGTCTAATTGCTCTGGCTAGAGTTTCCAGGACATGTTGGTGGTGGAAGTGGTGATAGAAGGCATCCCTGTCTTGTTTCAGTTTTTAGAGGGAATGCTTTCAATTTTTCTCCACTTAGAATGAGATTGGCCTTGGATTTTGCATAGATAGCTTTTGCAACATTGAGGTATGTTCCTATCATCCCTAGTTTTGCTAGTCTTTTGACATGAAGGGGTGCTGTATTTGGCCAAATACTTTTTCTGCTTCTATTGAGGTGATCATATGATTCTTCTCATTAAGTCTTTTGATGTGATGAATTATGTTTATGGATTTCTGTATATTGAACCAACCTTGCATCTCTGGGATGAGCCCCACTTGATCGTGGTACACTATCTTTTCAATGTTTCTGTATGCGATTTGCCAGAATTTTGCTGATAACTTTTGCATGTATGTTCATCAGGGATATTGGTCTGAAGTTTTCTTTCTTTGATGTGTTTTGTCAGTTTTGGCATCAGGGTGATACTAGTCTCATAGAATGAGTTTGGAAGGATTCCCTCTTCTATTTCGTGGAATAATTTGAAAAGTATTGGTGTTAATTCCTCTTTGAAGGTCTTGTAAACTTGGCTGAGGATCTATTCAATCCTAGGCTTTTCTTGGTTGGTGATCTTTTCATAGCGTCTTCTATTTCATTGTTTGAAATTAATGTTCATATTGTGTATGTCCTCCTGATTCAGTTTGGGTGGTTCATATGTCTTTAGAAATTTGTTGATGTCATCAAGGTTTTCTATTTTATTAGAGTATAAATTTTCAAAATAGTTTCTAATTATCTTCTGTATTTCAGTAGTGTCCATTGTGATATTTCCTTTTTCCTCACAAATTTTAACAATTTGAATTTTCTGCTTCTTTCTCTTTGTTAATGTAGCCAAGGGTTTATCAATTTTACTTATTTTTTTTCAAAGAACCAACTTTTTGTTTTGCCAATCCATTTTTTGAATTGTTCATTTCATTTCAATATCATTGATTTTGGCTCTAATTTTAATTATTTCCTGTCTTCTTCTGCCTTTGTTGTTGATTTTTTCTTCCTTTTCTAGGGTTTGGGATGTACTGTTGGGTTATTTATTCATGGACTTTCTATTCTTTTAATGAATGAGCTCAATACATTTAACTTTCCTTTTAGAACTGCCTTTATAGTGTCCTAGAGATTTTGATAGGTTGTACCACTTTTTTAATTTACCTCTAAGTATTATTTTTATTTCATTCCTGATTTTATCTGCTGTCCATTCATCATTCAATAGCATATTATTTAGTCTCCAGGTGTTGGAGTAGCTTCTATTTTTTATTTTATCATTGATTTCTAATTTCATCTCATTTTTATCTAGTAGAATTCAGAGTAATATCTGTATTTTTTTTTGTATTTGCCAGGAGTTGCTTTATGGCATAAGATATGGTCTATTTTAGAGAAGGAGCCATGGGTTGCTGAGAAGAAAGCGTATTTGCTTATTGATGGCTGAAAAATTCTATATATGTCCATTAAATCCAAATTATTGATTGTATTATTTAGTTCTATAGTTTCTTTGTTTAGTTATTTTTGGTAAGATCTATCTAGTAGTGAGATAAGTATGTTAAAGCCATCCAGTATTTCTGTGTTGTAGTCTTTTTGATTTGTGAAATTGAGAAGGGTTTGTTAATGCTCCATTGTTTGGGTCATAAATATTTATGATTGTTATATCTTGTTGATGTATAATTCCTTTAAGCAGTATGAAATATCATTCTTTGTCCCTTGTGACTAACTTTGGCTTGAAGTCCACTTTATCTGATATGAAGGTGGAAACCCCTACTTGTTTACATGGTTCATGTGAGTGATATGTTTTTCCTCATCCTTTCACCTTCAGTCTGTAGATGTATTTTCCTAGGAGGTGAGTTTCTTGGAGACGGACCATGTTGTTGGGTTTTGTGTTTCTTGTTTTCATCTGCCAGTCTATGTCTTTTGATTGATGAGTTTAGGCCATTAACATTCAGGGTTACTACTGAGATATGATTTACATTCCTGTTCATTTTGGATTATTTCTGGTTTTTTATTTGACTTAGTTTCTCCTTTGGTTGTCTTCTCCATTAGTGTAATTCCTCCCTTTGCTGGTTTTTGCTTTTTTAAAATTTCATTCTTAGTAATATTTTGTTGAGAATGTTCTGTGGTGAAGGCTTTCTAGTTGTGAATTGTTTGAAAATTTTGTTTATCATGGAAGGATTTTATTTCACCTTCAAATCTAAAGTTTAATTTTGCTGGATTTTAAATTCCAGGACCTCCTAGCTTTGAGGGTCTGGGTTAAGTAATCAACTGAGATCCACATTGATTTCCTCCTATATTTAACCTGATACTTTTCTCTTTTGGCCTTAAAAATTCTACCCTTATTCTGAATGCTAGGAATTTTAATTATAATGTTCCTTGATGTGGGTCTGTTGTAATTTTTGCATTGGGGGTCCCATAAGCCTCTATATTTGATTTTTTACTTCATTCTTCAGGTTCAGATAATTTTCTGATATTATTTATTGTGCATTCCTTTGGTCTATATCTCTAAGCCTTCCTCTATCCTGATGAATCTTAAATTTTGTCTTTTCATGTTATCCCATAATTCTTGGAAGTTCTGTTCATGATTTCTTACCATCTTCTCTGTGTGGTCAACTTTATTTCCAAGATTATATATATTGTCTTCATTGCCTGAGTTTCTTTCTTCCAAGTGGTCTAGTCTGTTGGTGATACTTTACATTGAATTTTTAACTTAATATATTGATTCCTTAATTTTGAGGATTTCTGCTCAATTTCTTTTCATAATCTCAACCTCTTTATTGAAGTGATCTCTCACCTCCTGAAATTTATCTCTGATTCCACTCCTTACATCCTCTTTTATGTCATGGATCAGTTTAACTATGTACATTCTGAACTTCTTCTCTGACATTTCCTCTATTATGTTGTCAATGGTTTCTATTATTGGAGCATCGTGGTTTGTTTAGGGTGCTTTGTTCCCTTGTTTTTTTATGTTGTTCATGTGTCTTTGCATTTAGCAATGTGGATCTGTGTTAGTACAATTTCTACCCCATAGACTTACAATGTCCCCGAAGGTCTCTAGTACCTCAGGTTTAAAGGGGAAATCAATATTAACATCACCCAATGCAAACAATATGCAGTCTTAAACCAAAAGCTCCTATTAATGCATCAGGCACTTCTCTCCCAGTTGCTCCTGAGGCTGAGCACTGGGACTTGTGTGCCTATCACAGAGAGCTGTTCTGTTTTATATTGGAAAGATCAGGACCACACACTGAGAGCTGAGGGTTGACCATGTAGCTGTGAGCACTCAGTCTTTTTGGTCTAGGGAGGGTTTGGGAGTTTGGGGTCTTGGTCACTGGAGCACCCTGTTGGATGCTGGACTTATTCTGGGCCTGGTGGCACCAGGGGATTAGTGGATGCTGAAGTGGGAGGGAGTTGGGGACCATGTTGGTGCTGGGGACCTGGTGGTGCTGAGGCTCAATTAGTTCCTGAATGGGCCCCAGGAACCCAGTAGATGCCAGACTGGTTGACTGGGTGAATTGAGACATGATGCTCTCGCACCCTCATCCTGCCTTCCAACCTGCTGTTGTCAGTCCCATCCATCCCCACACATTTCGGGACTTGAGGAGTTGGGGAGAGTCTGGTTCTCTCCCACCTCTGCTGCAAGATGTTGGCTACTAGCACACCCAGCAGGAAGATCCTAGGTGCAACCAAATCTGCAGGCACCTTAATAATGGACCTCCAGGCCCCGGTTGGTGTCCTCAGTTGGAGGTAGCCATGCCCCGAGATGATGGCAGTGGCAAACCGGCAGGCACCCCAACACCAGTTCTTCAGGCCCTGGCCACTGTTCCATGACAGAGGCTGCCACATCTCAAGATGGCAATGGCAATAGCAGTGGGGGCAGTAGCAGTAGTGACTCAAGATGGAGGTAGCCATGTTCAGAGATGGTACAGCAGCAGTGGTGAACAGCGAGGTGGAGGGTGACCTAGATATGTATTTTAATGCCATTTATTTGTCTTGGAATCTTAGACAAGTTAATCTGTTAAATCTTAGTTTCATCATTTATAAATTGGATCATCATTTATAATTGGTATATAATACCTACATTTGTTCAAGAGCTAATAAAATAATACTTGTAGTACAACTAGTACTCTACCTTATCGTAGACATACACTTATAATAACCTCACATGACATAGCTTAATGAGATTTTGTCATTTTAACATTTCAATACCTATACATTTTACTATTTGAAATTGTTAGTGTTAGTAACTTCTTTCTTCTTATAAGTCATGTCATTATGTATATGTAAACTACATGGCATTTGTAGCCTTGTGTTTAATATAATATTTTGGAGTTTTTAGGGAAATTTTTCCTTCATAAACTTATAATTGATTTACTTTGCAAATTTAGAACTTTTCAATGTTTGTTCTCCTGACTAACTACATCAGAGATTGAAATCTATTTTTTCGATCTGGGCCTCTTATCCAAGAATGTGCCAAATGGAAACTAGATTATTAATTTTAGATTTTTAAAGGTAATTTCATAGAAATGTTTTTTAAGATGAATTAGGAAGAATGTAAAAAGGACTTCAAAAAGTATTACTAATTTTGGCTGAAAATAAATATAAACTCTAAATGCAAAAACAATTTTGGTAAATATTGTATTTGACGGATGATAGTGTTGGAGAGTAAGGAGTTTGAAGTTCACTGCTCTTTAATTTCTATTAAGAAAAGAGGGGAGATAACTGGTTAAAAAGCAATATAGTAATTTAAAGTTAACATAAAGTGGAAAGTTAAGTAAAAAGCTATATTGGTTTAGCAGAAAGTCTTGGCTTCTTGTTACAGGAAGAAATGAAGGATAGCTTCAAAAACTAATAGCAACATGTCAACTGGGAAAGACCAAGAGCCTGTAGCTGAAAGGACAGGGTACTTTGGGTACCATTTGGCTTATTTATTAAATTGGTTTTTGTACTTTGATTGATCAAATGTCACAGTGCAGATGTAATACCAATAAAAACTATACATGCTACGAAGCATGGCAGATATAATGATGTTAGACTCAATGATTTTTTTTAAAAGCAGAATCTTCCTAAACATTCATGAAAACATATCAATATATTTTGCCAAGGCATAGAGTTTTAGAATCATTGAGTTAGTAGAGATACTGAAGTGAATTTTTCTTCTCAGTTTGTATTGATACACAAGAGGATTATAGCTTGAGGATCTGATATGAAATTTTATCTCATATTGAGATAATTAAACTGTCCTAACTTATTTGCATATTTAGTGACATACTTTATTTCAAGGACTTCTTACTTACATCCCAGCTAGTCTTTCTTGCAGTAGTTTAGACTCTTGGTTTCTATTCTGTCCGCAGTTTAGATGAAGAATAACTAATAGAAATCCACATTATAATCTGAATATATTATTTTTCTATTCTCTTTTATCCTTAATCCCAGGATAGAGCAATGGTTTTTAAAATATTTTTCTTATAGTATCCTTTTCTGCACATCATGTGTTATTAGAGAAATGTAAATGGAAACAATAAAGAGATACTAGGACACAACTATCAGGGTGGTCAAAACCCAGAGCAAGGACACTACAAAAGCTGGTGAGACTGTGGAGCAACAGAGACTCTTCCTTCACTACTAGTGGGAATGCAAACTGATACACATAATTTGGAAGACAGTTTGGCAGTTACTTATAAAACTAAACATCGTCTTACCATGTGAAATAGCACTTGCACTCCTTGATATTTGCCAAAAGGTCTGAAAACTTTTGGGCACACAAAAACCTTCACAAGGATGTTTAGAGCAGCTGCATTCCTAATTACCAGAACTTGGAAGCTATGAAGACTTCCTTCAGTAGCTGAATGGGAAAAGTGTGGCACATCCAGACAATGGGTTATTATTTATACTAAAAAAGGAATGCATCATGATGCCATGAAAAGACATAGAGGAAACTTAAGTGCATTTTACTAAGTGAGAGAAGCCAATCTGAAAAGGCTCTATACCATATGGTTTCAAACATAGTGCATTCTGGAAAGGGTAAAACTATGGAGATGGTACAATTGATTAGAGTTTACCAGAGGTAAGTGAAGAGGGAAGGGTGAAGAGGAGAAGCACAAAGGATTTTTAAGGTAGTGAAACTACACTGTCTGACACAATGATAGGTACACATCACTGTACGTTTGTCCAAACCCATGGAAAGCACAACTCTGAGCGTGAACTCTGATGTAAACTACTGACATTGGGCAAAAATGATGTCAGTGTAGGTTGATCAATTATTATACTTGTGCCACTCTGGTGAGGGTTGTTGATAATGGAGGAGGCTATGAATTTGTGGAGCTAGGAAATATATGGAAAATCTCTGCACCTTCCTCTCAATTTTGATGTGAACCCAAAGTTGCTCTATAAAAATTAAGTCATAAACTCCATTGAATGCAAGTCTGAGTAGTGGTAAAACTGAAAGCAATCATTTATATTGCATTTACATTGGTCAAAGATCCATCCCTAAGGTGAAAGTCAAAGTCAGTTTATTTTGTAGAAAAATACTTATTCATTAGCCTTTTAAGATGACATTTCTTCAATAATGTTTTTTTCTTTGTAATGTAATTTATGGAAAAGGGATTAAAAATATATAGGCAGGGCATCATTCGAATGCAATGATTTTCACTTATGCAAATAACACCTTAATGCTACTTCAGAAAGGTGAAGGTTAAGTGCAGTAAATACCAGTAATAGCGATATAGTTTGCAAGTGAAATTAGCAAGAAGATTTTAATAAGTCTCTGAAGTGTGAACTAGAGATAAGAAGAAAAATGTTTCAAAATAAAAAATTTCTTGAAAGGTCAAGGTCATAAAGTCAGAGTATTTATAATCATTTCTCATTGCAAGATGAGTTTATCTGTAAAACTTTTGATAGGTAAAAGTAAAAGACATTAAATGACAGCACAGGATTTGGTGGAGTGCTTTTATTATGATAAATTTCGGTCCCATTTCTCATTCAGTCCTCACAAATATGCCATTGGATTGATTTGGAAAAGATCAAGAGGATCTGAGAGATGCCTTCAAGGAAGTGCTGTTTGAATTTAAGGTTTTGAAAGTCATGAAACAGTGCATCCTCTGTGAAGGCATTTGCATAAAAATATTTTAAAACTTCCAGATTGTTCAAGAACATGAATGGAAATGATATAATTAACTCTGGAGAAGGAGAGGAAAAGACAGGAAGGTGCATTAGATGTGTCTGCAACTCTTAATAATATTCTGAAAAAATGGTTAAATATTTACACGTATTAATCCTGTTACATTATTTTCCATGGAAGTCTGTGTGTTTGAACATTGGGAAAATAAAGAAAATTAAATATATAGCAAAACATTTCAAATTATAAACATGATGTACAATGCAAGAGCTATCTATAGAAGGAATGCTAGATTTGAATAAGTAATTGCTGAAACTCCTGAGCACTTAGTATAGTAGAGGAGTTCTAAATATTTTACTTGTATTGTCCATTAAGTACTCTCAAAAACCACATGAAGTAGGCACTATTATAGGCCACCCCTTAGAAAGATTTATAAGGTTAGAGAAGGTTTTTCTATTTTGATAGTTTGCTTTACTTTGGTATCTAGAAAAATAGCCAGATTTTAGGACATTGATAAATACTTAAATATTTGAATACAAAAACTATTTTGTAAAACAAATGCATATATTCAGTTCTATGGGTGTAACAATGACTAAAACAACTGCTTCCCTAGGATTATTCTGGAAGGAGAGGCAAATAATTTAAAAAAATGAAGATTAGAGCTCTTATTTTGGGGGGAGGTAACCAGGGATTGAACTCAGGGGCACTTCTATTTTGTATTTTACTTAGAGATAGGGTCTCACTGAATTGCTTAGCACCTTGCTTTTGCTGAGGCTGGCTTTGAACTTGTGATCCTCCTTTCTCAGTCTCCAGAATTGCTGGGATTACTGGTGAGTGCCACTGTGCTGGGCCAGATTAGAGGTTTTATGAAGAAAAAAATAGGTTAAAATGGAGAGAAAGTGAATGAATTTACTTGCCTGCTAACTTGAAAGGTCATTAATATTCCTCTATTAATATTTTGAAAGTTTAATTTTTTTAAATTATTTTTTCTATCATTATGGTCTCATTGGCAATGACTGAATTTCTCAGATATGTTATTTCATGACTACTAAATATAGCCAAACTTTAATACATATTTTCTAGTATTGAAATAAAACTCATTTTTAAATTAAAAGTGAAAGACAACTTCACATATAATTTTAATTCATTTATCCTTTCCAACTCACATTGATACTGATCCAGATACTACATGATGCTGATGAGACAATGGATATTATGATATAATATCTGTCATTGAGAAGTTCAGTATGGCTTCTTTGTTTCTGGATTTATTGGCCAATGATTATGAAAAATGTGCTCAGGATTGCTATTGACAGCCTAATTATGAATTCTTTGGCAATCATTGCCAATCTTTTTAAGGGAACTCTATTATCCAATAATAGACCACATAAACAAGAATACTTGTATGAATGGCAGTGTATTCTATAGTGGCCTTTTATGATTTGTTGAACTCCATCTTAAAACCTGTGCATAGATCTAGTATAAGGTCAAACAAGCCTTACTTTAAAAAATTTTTAATAAATACCAAATTCACTTCTTTTGCTTCTGGCTTTTCTCATCTTGTTATAGTGCCTATTCTTGCTCTATCTGTATCTTAGTCCTGCCACAGAGTGTGGACCAATCCTGATGGATTTCAGGGGGAGGATGTTAATGGCTGCCAAGGTCCAGCCTTAGCAGGGGTCATGGCACAGCTTTGTGAGGGGAAGGCGTCGGCAACGAGAATAAAGCGACACAGACTCGAAGATCTGAGGCTTAGTTTTAACTTTACTGTTACATGGTTAAATTCTAAGTTTTGCTACTGTTTCACACACGATCTATATATACCTATACATTCAGCTTGAGTACATTCTTTTGAGGTTACATAGAAGGGGAGGTGGTAAAGCTCTAAGGAAATGTGGTGGACAAGTATAATCAGAACAAATCAAGTTCTACTTTTCTAAACAAAACATCACTAAACCACTAACTGGTTCTGGTTTTTGTCTTACTAGGAACGATAAGAACCAAGGCTATCCTTATAGGTTTAACAAATCTTGATTTAAAGTTATGTCAAGTATAACAGTTGTATTTTAGACATCTCTGGGAGGCTGATATGCAGCATAAATACCTTTTGACCTTTCTATAGTATATAAAGTGGAACTTCCTTTTGTTAATAGTTAAATGACACCCAAGATACAGCTTCCCATCAATCTTATATGCAATCCACTGTGGTTCCCTGAACTGTGAAAACAGTTTCACTAAGAGGGTGGCACATACTGGTTTGGGTTAAAGCAGCCAGGCAGTCTGGCTGCTAAGCTAACTGAGAGCAGTGGACAATAACTCTTGTTGATCTGACTTACAACATTTTTTCTGTTTGCTTAAGGTAATATTGATATGAAATCAATTAAGGCTTGAGCGGTGTTATTTTTATGTTCCAAATCACTTAATGTCTGATTATTTACTGAAATCTTTACCAATAACAATAAGAAATAGCATGAAAACAAGAAAGAGCATGCCAAGTCCACATTTCCCAGAAGATTAGACCATGCAAGAATCTTCATTATTCCCAGTGGAACCCTGTCAAGCACTGAGGGGAATAGTGGTGGGTGAGGCAAATGGCCTTTGCTTCTCAGCTTGAAATGACCCATCAACTATGAGACTTGAAAACCCTGACTGTCAAACTCCTATGTTCTTTCCCTGAATCTTCTATGAAGCCAAGCAAGCCAGGGAATGAGTATCAGGAACCTAAATTTTCCTTCGAGGTAACCTTCAGCATTTTCCCATTATTTGCACATATTGGCTATTCTGTAGAATTGAATTCACTTTGATCTTTCTCATCAATTCACCTTGGCAGCTTCGGTCCCGTGAAAATCACAGTTGTCCCTCAATCTTAAATGAGGAAGGAGAACTAATTTCTAGATAGCTTTGGTTTGTAAACATATTAACTGTATAATTTTCTTACTTTTGTGCTATAAACAAGAAGCTATTCATATCAGCAACCTTTTATGTTGTTCAAGTTCTAAAGTAAAAAAATCTCAAAATAGACTTTATTTTAAAGTTAACATGGTATAGTGCTATAGTTTAGTGCTTATACTGTTATATTTAATCCAAGGTGCAAGTTTAAAAAAGATGTTCACTGTTAATTTGAATGACAAGTAAGTTTTTTCTTTATTTTTCTAAAGTGATATGGCCATCTGTTTATCTGTTTATTTCCCATCTGTCTATCTACCTTCATATTTTTATGATGTCTGTGTTTTAGCAGAGCAAATTTAGTTTAATCATTATCTTCTAAGTCCATGCATATGAAACCAGGAGAAAAGGGCAATAAATGGTTCAATTATTCTTCTTATGTATTTGATATTAAAAAGCAAAATTAATTGATATGAAATATGTACACAATGTCAATCCCGTATAATTTGAATTTGGAGTTAGACTTGGCATTAATAAAATAAGCATTTCTGCCTGTTGAGATTTATAGATTTATTTTCTTGAACTATGTCTGACATTTAGCTTAGCTTGGGAAAGGTAAATAAAATAGTGCCTTATGAACAGGGGAAATTGTGCTTTATGCAGGTTATAATTGTGAGTGCTTGTTAAAATGTATAATAATAAAATACTTAAAAGAAAGAAAAACTGAGCTTAGTGTTTAAGTAGAGAGGATACAAGTAAATTAAAAATCTGAATTTATATATATGAAAAGAGTCAGTGTAAAGGCTATTTTTTCAGCATAGTAAAATTGAAGTTGTACTGAACTGGAGAGGATTCACCTTGCATTTTCAATCCTCCTTATAAATACAAGATGCACTATAGCTTCACTCCAGGCTTCTATCTTGACTATAGTCTGTCTTCAAAACAGTGTCATCATGACTTTCAATGCTCTTACCCACATTATTTTTTTTCTGTTCTCACTCAAATGAATCCAATCATCCACTTCCTCTGTTGCCACACAGATTACACATCAGTAAAACCATAAATTTAGTACTTTTCAACCTCTGCTTAGCCTTCAGGATTCTCTGGAAATCTATTTTATTTTCCTTTCCAACTCCCTTTTGAATTTCTAAATATCTAGCCAAAACTTTTATTCTGAATCTTATTATACTTTCAATGCAATCACACCCAATAGAATCTTATTTACAGAGAAAATAAGATTAACAGGTGAAACATCCCATAACTTCGTGTTTCCTGTTCCAAACACTCCTATAATGATGTGCATCATCTCTTCTGACCCAGAGAGGGAACTTCAAATGCAGCTGTGGGAGACATAGGAAGAGCCACTGAGGTATATGCATCCTTGCGGCTGCAGAGTGGGAAAAATCCTGTGGAACACCCAGGATTGCCATGCTTGGGAAGCACACTCATAGTGATCCCCCTGCCTAGATGGCAGTGCCTCAGGAGAGTCTCACCCCATCCTCTCCACTGCTTTCTTCTTCCACACTGTGCAGTTTTGGTTGGACCGCTCTCATAGGCTCTCGAATTTACGCCTCTTTGTTCATTAACTCCCCTCCTGTATGAAAGATTTGTGCTGAGATTGTGTCCCAGAACCTGTCTCCCGGAGTCGATTGGTCCACAGTCGCCTCACCCCCTCCGAGGGAAAAAATCCCACATTCCAGACATGTAGCTGCTTCACCCACACTGCAGTGACTGTGTCCTATTAGTTCTTTGAAATTGCCAGGCTTGTTCTCCAGAAATCCTTTTCCCTCAGCCTATTAGTAGGCACAAACATCTTCCCTTACTTTTTATCCCTCCTTCAAGTCCTACCTACTTTGTTTGCTTACTCCAAATCTATCTGCTGTTGTAGCCAATACTTCCTTTTTCAGATTAATTTCTAGTTATTCATTAGTTACCCTTAACAAGCAGGGGATGTTTAGTGCCTGAGGAAGTGGCTCTTCCTCCAGTCACCTCTTATTGCCAATGAAGCGTCTTTTTGAACCTCAGTTTACTCATCTTTTGTGTAGCACTTTACATCATTGAGCATTTTCCCCTTGAGGAATTCCACCATTAGTTTTTAGGATATTCTTATCTCAAAAATTTAACTCAAATTAAAAAGTCACTTTTCAAAGTGTTCTTTAGTAGCTTCTTCTCCTTTAGATTTTTGTTTCACCAGAGTTCAGCTCCTTGATTTCTGTTTTTCTTACTGTTAAGGTTTAGGGATGAGGTACCACAAAAGCTTATGTGTGAGACAACGTAAAAATGTTCAGAAGTGAAATAATTAGGATGCAGGAGCTAACATAATCAGTGAGTAAATCCACTTGTATGGATTAACTGGCTGGTAACTGTAGGCTGGTAGGGTGTGACTGGAAGTAGTCACTGGGGGCATGCCTTTGGGGTTTATATTTTGTCTCTGGTGGGCAGAGCTCCTCCCTTTCTCTTTCTCTCTTTGTTCTCTCTGATTCCTGGCTGCCATGTCCTCAGTTGCTTTCCTCCACCATGGCCTTCTACCATGATGTTCTGCCTCACCTCTGGTCTAGAGCTATGGTCATCTGAAGCCATGAGCCAAAATAAACTTTTCCTCCTATAACTTGTTCTTGTCAGGTATTTTGGTCACAGTGGTGAAAAGCTGACTAAAATGCTTACTTTAACATCACCCCTGGGTCACCCCAGATTTCCATGCCTTTAATTGGGATCATAGTACTTAGATAGCCAATTGCAATGTTATTTTCTTTAGCTTTATCTTCTATTTTCAATTGCCTTGTCAACCTGTATGTTCTGAAGCTACTTCAAAATTAATGTGTTAAAGTCATTTTATTATTCTTCCTCTTATACCAAGTTTCTGTTCTGATATTTTTCACTGAAGTACAAGTATCACAATCCACCCTCTCTCTTAATCTGGAAGCCTGGGGGAAATGCAAGACTTTTTACTATGTCTTCTCCACTTCTTAACCTACTTTAGAAGTCTTTAAATCCTGCTAATTCTAACTCTGAAAAATCATTGAATTTTGTTCTTTTCATTCTTTCTTACACTTTTTGGAAACCTTCAGTATCTTTCTTTGGACAATTACAATGATCACTTTGTCTGGTTTCCTAAGTCTAATCTCACCATTATTTAAACCATTATTCACTCCATGTCTTGAGTTATTATTATTCCTTAATCAAAAATCTTCCAGGAGGAGGAACACGAGAAGGGAGGAACAGTGGCATGAGATTGACCACATTATGCTATGTACATATGTAAATATACCACAGTGAATTTTACCTTTATGTATATCTCTAAAGCACTAATTAAAAGAAAACTATAAGTAAATAGATGGAGGACTAGTAGAATAGAGAAAATGAAAAAGGGGAGGCCAGAGGGGAGAGAAAGAGGAAGTACTGGAACTAAAGCTGAGCAAATTATTTTCCATGTATGGATGATTATGTCAAGATGAGCACCAATATTATGCATAACTACAATGCACTTATAAAAGCATTTCAAAAATTCTCTTTGGACACAGTAATGCCCACAAGATTAGGCCCAAATTCCTCACCTTGACTGAGAAAGCCTTTTACAATTTAGTCATACCCCAGTTTTTCAGTCTTACCTTCCACTAGCCTCTGTGTGCAACTTTATTTCAGCTAAGTTCACTTCTTTACCTTTACTCACGTGGCTCATTATGCTCTTGAGTCTATTTTGTTCCTTCTGTGTCTTATGAATTCTTCCTTTTTCAAAGTTCAGCTCAAATTTCTCAGTGGTGTGTTTTTAAACTCTTTGGTGATGCCTCAACACAGGATATTAATTTTGGAAATCAAATAAAAAATTTAATAAGTATTTTTGGAAAAAATGAGTATATGGCTAGATATAGCTTTAACTTTGCTATGGATTTCTAAGGCTCTTGGTTTCTCTTGAAATTTTGACCTGCCTTAGCCAAATATAAGGAAATGTTCCCTTTGACATTCTCCCTAAACAGAAACTTCAATCATGAATTTATAGGTTGGCTGGATCATGTTGTGGTGATTTTGATTGGACTTACCCATCTTCTGTGGTGACCTGAGTTGAGAGAGGACAAACTGATGTAGATGATACTGCTGCAAGGAGTTGGAACTGCTTCGAGTGTTACCTCATCCTCCAGAAGACTAGCCTGAGCTTGATCTCATGCTAGAGGCAGAGGAGCCAAGAGAGAATGGAGATGCACAAAGTCTTTCATGGCCTAGGCAGGAAGCAGACGCTCTTCCATTTTATTCTCCTGGATAAAGCATGTCACAAAACCTACCCAGATTCAAGGAAATGTTGAAGCAGATTCTATTCTGTGGAGCTGCAAAACAACATTACAGGAAACAGTGGAAAATTTGGGCCATTTTTTTAGTTAACTTACCATAACCTGGAAGGGACATTTAAAATATGATATGCTAGTCACATAATAATCTGTAACTATTGAATATTTTTTAAATGAATGAATCAATGATGAATATTGCAAAAAAGGGAAATAGGAAAATTTGTTGTCATTATGTTATATTGTGCTATGTTATGCATGCTGTAATTCTGGGTTATCCCTTCGATTTCAGACATCATAAAACTGTGAAGCAATAATCATTAAGACAAACTGGAAAAATTATACGATTAATTAAAGTTTGATTTTAATAGTAAACTCTAAGATTTAGAAAAGATTAAAAAATAAGATATGAAATAAAAACCTATCATGGGAATAAAAAGTTACACTAAAAAATTCATCTTCAATATAATATAAAGGAAGTTGAAAATAAAATATCATAGTTTGAGAAAGCCAAAGAGAGCAATCTCAGACTTCTTTCAAGAATATTGTAGATAGAACTGCTAAATAATTTTGAGAACTTTCCTCCAGCAGGTCTGTGGAAATTGCCTGCAAGCTGACTGGCTGCAGTTGATATTGTCATTTTGTTCATGGCATGGCTCCCAAGTACGGAGCACCCGAAGCTTGCACTCAGCTGACAGAGAGGCATGCTTCACTGAAGTGGCCTTGGAATACAAATAAATTGGACACCACTTAGAAGCCTGAAATACCACTGTGAGATGAAAGGCAAACCCCACTGAAAGTGACAGCAATGTTTTCTTTCTGGCTAGGGAAAATACATAGGAAGAAGATGAGAGACCTCTTTAATGGAATAAAGAAAAATAATAGTGCTTCTATAACCCAAGTGCCATGGTTCTTAATACTATTCAGTAAATGCCTTAAAACAGAAGTACATTAAACTTCCAGGCAATCAGAACAGAGCTATTGGATTGTCACAATGTGGAAAAGGAAGCGATATCTGAAGGTGGCAAAGATACCTATAGGAACTAGGAAGCATCAAATATTTTCGAGCTGTTTGACAGTTTCTATGAGGGTACATATTGAGTCGAACATGTTGTCATCCTCATTGAATACTTTTTGTGTGTTTCAAAGTATACCTAATGATAGATTTCTTTTCTTTCTTAATAAATTTTTAAATTAATTGATCCCAAGACACTGACTTCACATGAAACTTAAGAATCCTGACATTTTACACACATATGCCACAGCCTGCTAAGTAGTCTCATAGAAATGCACCCTTCACTTTTAAACTAATCAAGCATGACTTTCTCATTTCTCAAGACATGGTGGCATATTAAATCCCTAAAGGTTTAGCCATTAAGCTTTTGAGATGAGTCTCAAGTAGTTGGTGGGAATGGCACATTAGCTGCAGGAGAATAAATCTCATTTGAATCTTATTAATGGGAATGTGTGATTATCATTTTAATCATGAAATTCTCATATAGCTATTTTTAATACTTCCATTGTCTTGTTTGACATGAGGCACATTTCACATCTTTATATTTACATAAGTAATTAAGGACTTAAATAATATATATTCTATATACATCTTACTTGTTTACATAAATCACATTCTTATCTCTGTTCATTTATATCAAATTAATCTTAATAATTTCTCTATCTTTTTAATGTGAAAAAAATTTCTGAAAATTTTATAAGTATTTCTATATTGTTTAAATAACACAAGGATTCACCAACATACCCTAGCATAACAATAATTAGACAAGTTTTACAACTGCCAATATTATTTGTTTTCCTGCTTCTAAATTTTAAGCACTCAAGCTTTATATGTACACAAGAAACATATCGACTAAGTTTAACTCTGTATATTAAATGTAATTTTCATAATTTTGAGAATATTTAAAATTTTTAAACATAGCTCTCCCTGTTAGTGGACCAACATTTATTGTACAAAAATACTTGAATTGTTACAAAGACATAAATAATTAATTGACTATAAAATTGAATAACTGCTTTTTCAGGATACAGACTTCTGGCAGTGTCTCAAGCCCTTGTGTGGTTATAGGGGCTGATTAGGGGCAGGGCTGGAAGGTGATTTCCAGGCTTCCCAGGTGACAGCACCTGGGTAACCAGCCACTTACTCCATCTGCATAGGAGAGCTAATAACCATGGTATAATCCTTAGCTACTGTCATGCTCATAACTCTAAAATTAGATTTATTTCCTGTTTCAAGACAATTTGATCAATTTCATTTTTACTTCTTCACATTCTTCATTAACGTATGAAGAAAGATTTGTAAAACATCAAAAGTTTAGTCATGATGGTCACTGCATAGGGTGGTAGCTGTGTTTCTGAGTTTCATTGACCAGAGTGGTCATCAATAAAACTTGCATAGTGTAAAGACTCTTTAATTGCATTAGTGTCTTTTCTAGAGAGAAAGATGTTTAAAAAAAATCTCACATAAAGTCTGTGGAACCAAGACCTAGAACCTGAAACCTCGTTTTTCTCTCTGTGTCTGTTTCTTTCTCTGCCTCTTTCTACACACACACACACACACACACACACACACACACAAATACACACTGCAGAAGGAAATAGGGAATATAGGTGAATACATGGGTGATGGTAGCACTTTCTATACAATGCTGGATTTTTAGCATACCTCATTCCCACTACGAGGTATAACTTACTGGCACATTGAAGTGTCAAATTAAGTTTTGGTCCAATGTGGTTTTATCCTGTTTAACTCATTCAATCACATCTTACTCCTATGTGGAGAAGAAATGCACGTGGAAATTATTATTGTTTTTGATGTTGTAACACACCTGGAGTGTAAGTTAAACTTGGTTACTATCATTATACCTCCATTCTCTCCCATGTTTTCTTTTTTCTCTACCATTCGTTTACCTTGTAGTATTTTAGGCCTTTTCTTACTGCTCTCTGCTTCTCTTCATCTTACTCATGTCTTCTTTTTGTTGTGATTGTGGGAGAAAATGAGAATCAAGACTCAAGAAGATGAAAGATTAGTCAGTTTTCTATCACTATAACAAAATACTTGAAATAATTTATAAAGAGAAAGGGATTATTTTGGCTCACATTTTTGAAATGCCACTCAATGACTAACTGGCCCTGTTGCCTTGGGTTTTTGGTAAGGCAGTGCATCACGGTGGGAGAGTGGCGGAGTACAGTCACTCACTGCTTGGCCAGGAAGCAAAATAGAAATAGAGAACCAGGCTCCCACAACCGCCGTTGGGGAGCTATTTTAAGACCTATTAGGCCTACCTCTTAAAAGTGTCACTGATTCCCAATAGCAACAACCGGGGACTCAGCCATAATATAGGGACTTTTGGAGGTCAGTTAACCCTCAAACTATAGCAGACGTTAAGTTTCAGAAGGGAAGTGGAATTAGCCATTAACTACTACCTCCTCTAAAGAGGACATAATACTAACAGGACAGTGAATGTCCTCTTAAATTAATGGTTCCAACCTGAAGCCTTGAATCTTCAGGATTGTGCTGGAATAGTAATAATAAAGAATCACAAATTTTGAAAGATAGCTACTAAGTTCTACCATAGTGGAATCTAATGCTGACTTGCAAAGGTTTTGAGTTAACAGGACCTATTAACAGTGGAGTTTCATATGATTTCCTTCTTAGCTTTTAATAACCAGGCAGTTGATGAAAATTGTATTACAGTGGACCCACCTTAGAATCTCCTAGGGGGTGTTTTGAACAAGTAATTGGAACATACCTCAGACCAATGAAATTTGAATCTCCAGGAGGCATGGCTAGTTTTAAAAGTTCCACAAATTATTTTGTAGCTGGGTTTAAGAATCATTGAATTCGTGAAAGTAAGCAGAGGTGGGAGTTTTACCCAAAACCTCTCCCAAATGCTTAAGAGAACAGATACATTTTTGGTTTTCTTTTTTTATTTGTTCTATTTAGTTATACATGACAGCAGAATGCATTTCGATTCATTGTACACAAATGGAATACAACTTTTCATTTCTCTGGTTGTACACAATGTAGAGTCACACATTTGTACAATTATATGTGTATATAGGGTAATGGTGTCTGTCTCATTCACCATCTTTCCCACCCTTTGCCCCTTCCTCTCCCCTCATTCTCCTCTGCACAATCCAAAGTTTCTCCATTCTTCCCTTAACCTCCCCCCCATTATGTATCAGTATCCAATTATCAGATAAAGCATTTGGCCTTTGGGGATTGGCTTATCTCACTTAGCAAGATATTCTCCAACTCCAACCATTTACCTGCAAATGCCATGATTTTATTCTTCTTTAAGACTGAGTAATATTCCATTGTGTATATATACCACAAAAGAACTGATACATTTTAATATTTCACAGTGTATTCCTATTAAAATGATAGCAATTTTTAATGCATTCAACACTCCTAGCCACAATCCTCTTATTCCAGCAGATGATCTATTTAGATAAACTGTAGTTTTTAAGCACAGAAGTCTTAGACTATCAGGTTTCCCAATCACATAGGAAGTACTTGATCCAGTATGCTAACCCCATGGCAGAAAAGAGGCTCAGAGAGCCAAAGAAAGAGCAGATTATCTGACAAACTTTTTATTTAAAGTTTCTTCCTCTCAGTAATGGGTGCTTTGAATGATGTTTCTCTCCAGCTCTCTCAGTTGCTTCTGCCAAGGGATAAAGACAATGGATGGAATGCAGAGAGGAGGAAGGTGTGTGCCTTGAACACTGTCCACTCCTGGCTTTTTACATGAAGTTGCCTCATGTAAGCATGAGGACAAGGAAGTAAGGGGTGTCCATTTTGTTTTTACCTGAACTGAACCCCTATAAAAATGTACTTGCTATAAGTGAACAGGTAGAATTGGATTTTCATGTCTCACTGAAGGCCTTACCAATTTAAAAAGTTATTTAAATTCTATGGTAATATCTTTCATAATTTTATATAATTATAAAATTTCCCATAATAGTTTTTAAAAGAATGAGCATGTTAAATAGCATATAGATGGTGCCCCTACATTAGCATATATATGTGTATATATAGATGAAGTTACAAGTTATATATATATATATATATGTATATATATATATATATATATAAACACATACTGTATTAATTTTCCATTGCTTGTATAGTGTTATTATAATATTGGTGGCTTAGAACAACACAAGTGTATTTTGTTCTATATTTGTGAGTTAGAAGTTCAACATCAAGTCACCAGACTAAAATCTGGGTGTTGGTGGTACTGTGTTCCCTTTGGGAAACTCTAGGGAAGAACCCATTTCTTTTCTTTTTCCAACTTAAGGGGACTACTGTACTACTTGACTTTTGCTTCCTCCCTCCATCTCTAGAGCTGGTAATGAGCTGAGTCCTCACATCACACCACTCTTTCCACTGTTTCTGTCTTCATTTCCCACTTTTAAGGACTCTTGGCAGTACAGATGGCTTCACTGGACAATCCAGGATAATCTATCTCTTTTAAGGTCAGCTGATCAGCAGCCTTAATTCCCCCCACATCATAAATTCTCCTTGGCCATGCATTTTATTCATGGGTTCAGAGATTAGGCCGTGGATATCTTTGCTGGGGACATTATTCTGACACACACACACACACACACACACACACACAAATATTCTAAAGATATACAACATACCATTGACAGTAGGTGACTGAATTATGCTGATTTTGTTTTCTTCTTTATATCTCTATAATCCAGATTTCAAAATAATGAGTGCAATTAGAAAAAAGTTAACAAATGTTACTTTTAACACAAGCCTCTAAATTGCGTTTGTTGCTCATTTACTGGATATTAGTGAGACAAACATCATCCATCAAAGTTTATAACTTGGGCATTTAGAAAGTAATTTATTTTAAAAGTTGATGGTGCACTGAGTGAATATCACATGCTCAGAAGCTTAGGAATGAGGCCAACCAGGAGAGAAGATCTGGCCTCCTCAGCCATTGATTTCTGCACAATCAATTGACTTGGATCATGCAGTTAATCCAATTCAGTAGTTAAGAAAATTGAAAAGACCAGCTGTGTGGATTTTAGGTCCAGTATTTTTTTTTTTTTTAACAAGAGACACTGAAAAGCAATGTTATTTTTGTTAGTCTGTCTGGAGACTCAGAAAGGTGAAAAACAAAAAAGCAAAAAGCGTTTTTTACCTCTGCAGCAAAATAATATATTCTAGAGACAACAATAAAACATATATCATTAATTTTCATAGGATCACCATAAAAGCCAAAACATACTAATCTAAATTTCTGTGAATAATTAGCTGAAGAAAAATGTATTTAAGTCAAAATAGAGCAACCTGAATTTGTTGATGAATTTAAAAATAACATTTCATATCTGAAGTGAATTAATTCCATTTGCCCTTAAATAAGAACAAATATAAACAAGTCACACATTGAGTGCCAGTTAAGTGCTCTGGTAATGAATTAGGTCTGTATGTCACTCCTAATTATGATTTGATGAATAACTACATTCAAACACAATGAAAAAAGGAAAAAGAAATGGAACAAATCTTGTTCTGTCATTCTTGTAAAACACAGAAAATGGCTCAATTAGACGCTGCGCTACTGAGCGCATACTAACTACTGTCGGAATTATAACTAGTTTCCTCTTTGTGAAATTAATCCTTTTTTAAACCATAAAATGAGACCTTTATTTCTCTTTACATTCTTATTAATTGCACAGTACTTCACAGGCTCTTGTTGAATTGAAGAAGGAAAATTAGTCAAGAAAAGGTCACTTTCTTTCCTTACCAGTTGCATGCTAATTAGTTGGGAACACAAAGAGCAGCTTGTGAGGTGATAGAAAATGTGAACTGTGGTAGGTAAGAAATGATAAAAACATACATGGTGCAGGCAACATGGCAAGAACATGAGGTCCCATTATCACAGCTGGAAAGCTTTAGCTCCTACTTGAGGTTTAGTTCTCTTTTAGGATTTGCAGTCATTTATGGTTCTAAATCATATCTTCAATTTTGCAAAATATTTCTTATCTTATTGGATTCTTAATGATTATTGATTTCCTAAACTGTTCATTCATCCACCTCACGTATTTCCAAGTATGCCCAACCAGGCCCTCTTGCTGGTTGGGGAAGTCAGGTCACTTTGCTTTTCTGAGACTAATCTTTCCACCTAGATTATTTTCACTCCAAGATCCTTTAGGACTTTACCAAAGGCATCTTATCATTATGATGATCATGTCATTTATTATCCAAATCATTGCACCTTGGACTTTTACTGTTCAATATAGTGGCTGCTAGTTATGTGTAGCTAAATTTAAATTTAAGTTAAATAAAATTTGTTGAATCCCATTTGGAGACCTCAGAGCCACTGGTGAGTAGCTACTATATTGGATAGCCTGGAGAGGGGATATTTTCACCACCACAGAAAGTCTGTTGGACAGTGCCTTGATGGAGAGGGAAACTGATGACTATTAATAATGCCAGGGTAACAGGCATTAACTGGAACTGTCACTGACAAATGAGAAGATATGATAACCTTCTTTATCTTCAACTTCTCTCTCTGCTGGATCCTCCCTTCCTTTTTGCAGATACAAAAGTTGTATTTATTTATTTATTTATTTATTTATTTATTTATTTATTTGCCATGCTGGGGATTGAACCCAGGGCCTTTTGCTTGCCAGGCAAGCACTTTACCAACTGAGCTATATCCTCAACCTTCAAAAGTTGTTTTTATCTTAAAAAAATAAGAAATACTGACAACTATCAGCAGTCATGTTCCTATAGTGATCCTATTTGTGACACTAAATATTTAGCCAATAAAATAAACATAAAACAACCAAACTGTTTTTAAGCTGTTGGTTGATAAAGCAATTACTTGAATCAGTTTGTTTCTACTTTATCAGTGGTTGCTGTATGGCCCAGTATCTAGCAATAGGCCATTAAAGGTGTGTGATGTGCTTTGCATAGAAGTAAAAGCTTCATATTTATTATTATTCTTTTATTATCTAATTCTCATAATAATTCTGAAGTAGACGATTTAGGGCCAGTAATTGAGTTCTGGAGAGTCAGTCAGGATAGAGAGTCCGACCTGAGCCTTTCTGAAGCAAGTGGGGAATCAGGAGCATCCAACCAAAGCAGAGATGAAAATTGAGGAATGGCAGGAAATATTAGGAACAGGAGGAGCACGACACTGAAGATAATTCCACAAGAGAAGAACTGGAATCTTAAACGAATGATAGGGATGATATCAAGAGTCTGACAGAGGTCAAGACTGGGTTGAAGGAGAGAAAGTAGGAGAAATCTCAGATCATTGTTATGAATTTCATGCCTCTGCCTTGAATTAATGTTTCAGCAGGCATGGAACATGTGGGTTGTCAGATTAGTATAAAAACATTACAAGAGGTGATTAAACCCCATGAAGAAAACACCTGAATGATTATAAGTACCGCCAGGAAATTTCAACTCCTTCATAGTAATAAAGCTTGAACTGAACCCCAGTTTCCATCTATTTCTTAACATTGCCATTTGGACTTCATGGTTCACTCCTCCTCGGGCTGTTTGAACTCTCTTTCACAGCTACAATTATGCATGTAGATGTGATGCTGCAGTTTCCACTGATGAATCAAAGCAAGGTTTTTGAAACTCTTTTTTTTTCTTTCAAAGTAGTATTGTGATGCACAGCAAGTAATAAGACATTTAACGTTTTCTTGAGACAAAGATTGTAATGTATAAACATTAAAGATGAAAATGTGAACAAATATCAATACCATATAATTGCAGTTTCAGAATGCACATTGCTTAAAAAACTCCAAAAAAATATATGGGATTAAAAAGTGTTTAAGCATTGAGTTCTGAGCCAGGGTTAAAAATACAGGATAAAGGAAACAACTAGAGATTATTTCCGTCCTTTGAAGAAAACAGAAATGTGATTTGGGAGTTTTCAAGAATGGACTAATTATGTCCAAGTGCTCTATCACGAATCATTTGGTACTGTAAAACATAACTGTTTATAATTAAAGGAACAGGTGCAATATCATTTATATTAAAAAACATGACAGCACTCTGAAGGGTTGTTTTAAAAAAAAGGCAAGAAATTGAACTTACCTTAAGGGCATGGTTAAAGATAAAGGAGAAAGTAATAATTCTTTCTTTTCTTCATTATGCACCTAGGTCATTTCTTAGATTAACTTACCAAACTCCAAAGACTTACATTAACTTCAACAAATATAGAACTGACATCTTGATAATTTACCATGCATTAAACTTTTATTTATATGTGATGACATGATTCTTAGTTAATTTTCAAAAAGGCATGTGAGACGGTTACCTAGATAATCTTTAAAAACAAGAGAAATGAGGGCAGTCTTTTTTATTAGATAATTAAAAATGTAATAAAATTCCAATAATTGAGAAAATTATTTGATACTGGACCATGTTCAGGCAGACAAATGAAGCAAAATCCAAAGTCCAGATACAGTCCCAAATAAAGTAAGGTTAAGTAGAATATAAAAGTGACATTACAATCAGTGGATAAAAGATGAATTATCTAATTAATGGTGCTGAGATAACGAGGCAGCAACCAAGGGAAGTGGGAAGAATATTCAATAGTCATATTTTACCTGTCAATAGATTTCAGATGTATATATACATATATGAAAAAATGAAACCATAACTTCAATAAAAATAATAAGCAACTAATTTTGGAGGTAAAGAATTAGTTTATCAGCTTATTACAAAAACAAGTAAAGGAAAAAATTGATTTATTTACATAATTAAATATATGTCAAAAACAGCATGAACAAAACTATAAGATACATTATAAAGAAGAAAATAATTTTTATTACATATGACAAAAAGCTATGGTTTCAAATTATAAAAATGCTTTTTTGAATCAATGGTCAATTTAAACATCTATGGGTTGAACTTCATATTTTGTCCTAATACTTCATACTATGTAGCAACAAGAATATCACCTGCTTTTTCTCCAAAGATTTCCCCAGCGGTGACCAGCTTATTCCATTGCTCCTATCTCTTTTAGTCCAAGTCCTATTCCTTCTGACTTGGATTCTTACACTAGTCTTTTCACTGACTCTTTTCTTCCTAAAATTGCTGTCTCTTGGCACCCACAGTGACCTTTTAAAAGTTGAACTCATCATTCTCTGGTATAGAAATCTTCAAAAGTTTTTCCCTGCATATGGAAAAATAAAATTTATACCCTTGTCTCCTGCCACTACTCTTCCTGGTGCAAGGTCTTTGCCAAGACTGTTGTTTCTTGTAATGCTTTCCCTTCAGGTCTGCCCAGGATGACCAAATTCTCATTAATCATGCACAAGGATGTTTCCTCCTCATGAGATCTTTAGTTTCTACCTGAGTTACAGAAGTCTCTCTTCTGATTCTATCACATTGTATGTTTTCCCATTGTATTTCCTACTTCTTTTAATAACCTAATTTCTTTACTCCCCTCTTGATCCCCCCAATGTCAACTTCTTGAGAATAGGGTTAGGTTATTCTCAACTTCTTATTATTTTTTCCCTAGAAAAATGTCTGACATGTAGAAATTGATGCTTGGCTAAATATGCTGTAGAACATCTAAGCAGAGATGCAGAAAGTGTATATGTATAATAATGAGTGAAGGAATATTGTTATATCAAGAAAACATAATTTTGTTTGGAAAGAAAAAAATGTGTGTAAATACATACCGAAAGCTCCGAAATATACACAGTGAGGAAGGTATAATGCTGATCTTTTCATGATAGAAATGCTAGTGATTCTTTTCTCCTTTTCAGTGTAATTGAATTCTTCTTATGACTGGAAACCAAATAGTGTGTTCAAAACAGCTTTGCCGAAAAAATGTATATGGGGGTAAGAAGTAGAAAATAGCGTTTTGATGCCATCCCATTTTGAGCACTAGCTGTTTCATAGGTCAAAAGAACAATTTTGACCTCGTAATAATAAAAGAAATAATATGACACAATATCTTACAGTGGAAGTATAATCCAAAAGAAAGTGAAACATTATATAGATTTCTTTAAAAATTAAAAAGTCCTAATCTATTTTCTCTAGGATTCCTAAATAAAGTGAAACTGAACTCTATTTTTCATGCAATTTCTTTTCATGAAAGCTATGCAGAAAAGATTTAACAGCGTGTCTGAGACAGATCATCCTTAGAAAAACCTGCTTTCAAAGTTGGCTCTTATCTGACATCTGGAAACTTAGGTTTCCCACCATTAAATGGGAAGAGTGACTCACTATACTTAAACTGTTCTGTTTGAACCTAATAGGTTATGTGAAGAACCCCCAACAAAGAGCCTGGTCACTGAGCCTCAGATGAGCTTCCCTGGTTAGAAACATTTTGGACACATTACCCACTGCTAGTTTCTGGAGAGTTGAGCCAGTCTGTGCTACTCTTTGGGAGCCGACCCTTGGAAGCTTGTGCAAGGTTTCCCTGAACTTTGCCCAAGTGCTCTTTCTGCTTCCTGATACTACTTTGTATTTTTTTGCTGTAATAAATCATAACCTGAGTGCTGCTCTGTGCTGAGTCCTAGTAAATCATTGGACCTGTGGTGGTCTTGGGAACTCCCTGACACAGAAGCTAACTTTTACAGTAGGATCTTTATTTTAGCCCATCTTCCATACAATTATTTGAGCTATATTATGATTAACCTATAGACTATCTCCTATAAACATAATGAATCTATAGCACACTTCTATTTATGGTACCTTTGTACTCAACTCATTCTCACAGAGAGAATCTTCAAGTATAGTAAGATTCCATATAAGATTCAGATTTCCGAGTCTTCGGATTTGGCAGAGTTTTGGGTTGAATTGAAAAAGGAGATTGTTTTTTCTCCGGAGGAAATTTAGGTGTTGGTGATAGTCCCTGAGACACTATATATTGTTATTTAACTAAATGAAAGTCATATGTAGTGATAAGAAGAAGTAACTAAAATTCATCTTATATAGAATAGAATTGGTTGAATTATGCCATATTATTCATAAAAAAGAAGATTCCCCCCATGTTCAAAAAAATTGTTAACTAGGTCATAGTAATGAATGCCATTTTTGTCAAAAGCTTTCTGCCCCTTCTTTGAGATTTTCTGTTAGTAGAAAACAAGCTATTCTCTTTGTTTATAGAATTAAGCACAGAATAACATGGTATGAATTTCTGAAGACATTTTTTCTGTTCACCTTGTATTATTATAGAACGTGGTCAAGCACAGATAATGAGCTCATGTTCTGCTCTCTCACTAACTAGCTGTGTGACTGTGGGTAAGTTACTTAGCCTTTTAAGCCTCACTTTCCTCATTGGGAAAATGGTAATAACATTTTAATCTATTCTCTACGACTGTTGATAAGGAGATAATAGAAAAATAATGTTTAGATGGCCATTAAATAATGTTTTTTTCCATATGTAATGTAGATCCAACTGAGATAGACACAATAAGATCTAAGGAAATAAAGATTGTCAGCTGCATTAATGGACACTTCACTGTAGCACATGACTTTGGACTTGCAGCTAAGTGTGTTAGCCCGTACTTCAGCCCTGAGTCAGTCTTACTAACCCACTCACTGATGCGATGACAAGGCCACAGGCTTCCTCTGCAGGGATACTCCATAGCACAGGGCAATCCAGAGCATACCCATCTGCTTGGCAGGCTGGCTTTGGATGCACTTCAGCTCAGTTTTTCCAAACTCACCTATTGGAGATGTTATTTCTCTTCTTTGGCATGAGCCATTATTAATGAAAAGAGGAATCCAAAACAATGCTTTACTCTGATTTATGTCTCTCCAGAAGAGAGGAGGCTATTATAAAACAGGCCCAGTGCCATACGTGACGGGGGATATTTTTGTTGAATGTTCACTTTTATTTTCACTTATGAAAGGCTAAGGACCTGGAGGCCAAGGCCATGTCTGATTCACCTCGTATCCTGAAGATGAGGTGGCATCTGGCACTAGTAGATGTTGTGGAATGAATATGTGAATGAATGGTATGTAGAACACTATTATTACATGCCTTTATTCTGACTTTTGGAGCAAATTTAGTAGTCAGGAAACACAAACATGATTGGGGAATATAATTCTAATTCCCTTTGTGTAAGCTGGTTGTTCGCTTGTGAGCAAATCATTTAATTTTTTTATGAAGCTATGATGCAAATACTATCCCTGTTATATATTCCCTGTTATATATTTTACAGGAGTAAGACTGAAACAGTGGATGTGAAAAAGTTTCTTGGAAGATCTGTAAAAAAGTATTGTGCAAATGTTAGAAAATTCATAGATCTATTTTTGCTTAACAAAAGGAAGGAAAGAAAGCTGCAACATACTTACATTCTTCACATTTGTTTTTGACTGCTCATAGCATACTCTCAAAAGCCTAGTTTCAGCTAGGTATGGTGGTGCATGTCTGTAACCCCAGCGGCTCTGGAGGCTCAAAGGTTCAAAACCAGTCTCAGCCACTTGGTGAGACCCTAAGCGGCTTAGTGAGATCCTATCTCTAAGTAAAATATAGAAAAGG
The DNA here is from genome assembly GCA_020662805.1 of Glaucomys volans. Taxonomy (NCBI): domain Eukaryota; kingdom Metazoa; phylum Chordata; class Mammalia; order Rodentia; family Sciuridae; genus Glaucomys; species Glaucomys volans. The sequence goes on from JAJEJO010003853.1 coordinate 104,218, forward strand.
GCTGGAGTGTAGCTTAGTGGTCAAGAGCCCCTGGGCTTAATTCCTGGTACAAAAAAACAAACAAAAAACAAAAACAACCAGAAGAACAAAAAACCCACCTAGTGTCATGCATTTATATCTCTGCTTGTTCATCATTTCAATGAACAAAAGACTCAAATGACTCTATTTGGTACAAAGAGAAGTTAACTTTATTTCCTTTTATTTTCCATTTTTAAAAATGAGCATATGCTTTTTGAGAAATGGAAGTACAATAAAACTTGTTTATGTAAAAGCAACACTCTCCAACGGACCACCCACTGACTAGACATGAAAACCCAAATTCCTTAACACTATATTTGTGTCTTTCACCATCTGGACCCAGTTTTTCTTTAAGAATTTTAGTCCTTATTTTTTTTTTTGTTTTTAACATGTCCCATGCTCTCCAAGAAATTTGGTTCTACTTCATGTTTTTCAAACACAGTTTTTACCTCTACGTTTTTCCTCATTCTCTTTCTTCTTTCCTGAAAGTCATTTTACCGTGTTGGTCTCTTATTATTTTGTTCACTGAATTCTAGTCTTTCCTAAGCTCTTCTGATATCCCTATTCAAAGTTTCTCTCCCCCTTCCCATAGAAAGTGCACATTGCTTTGTGTATTTTCTTAGCTTCAAGTTTTATTCTTGCCTGCATTTGTATTCATCCCAGTGCCTAGTAGTGTGCCTTGCTCCCAGTACTTATTTTCTAAATGTTTATTGGTTTGAAAAAAGATACAATAAAATAAATGATCCAATGATGCCTCTCCCTCAGTGGTTTTACCCGAAAGCACACAACTATTCCCTCGGGATAGCATAATGTAGAAAGATGAAAGCAGCAAACATTAGCCTGATAGTTTTTAAACCTTTAAAAGCCAAGAAAATCTAATAATGAATGCATCAAAAATTTGTTTCTCTGTTTCATTATTTCTCTGTTCTTTGTACAGCTGATTAACTTGTAATCACCATGCTAATGAGGTCCCTTGTGGGCTACTTCACATCTTTAATCTATGCCCATAAGGTGAACTGCAAATATAGTCCTTAATCACAATTAGAATCTAATGAAATACTTTAAATGCAGCAACCTATTATTGTCCCCATTTCTGGAGGAAAAAAAAAAACTTAAAAGCATAAAATTGGGAAAATAGCATTATTATATTTATAAGCAAAAAACACTATTTCACTTAGTATCTTTGTGTATATATGATAGGCATAAAACAACCTGCTTGAATAATACTATTGTCTCATCTTATAAATATGACTTGAGATAGAGTTAACATGAAAAGCTATTATGGACCTTAATGTAGAACAATCATCACAGTGAAATAATGATTGGAAATATCCTAACAATAACCATTAGCAACACAATATACAAAATCAAAGAAAAGAAAATGTGATGCCACATGTATATGGCATAATATACCTAAGGATGAAGAAGAGTGCTCACAAATGATTTCTAAGTAGATAAACTGTCATGATAATATTTATCTTCGTGTTTTCTACATGGCATGCCAAAAGTAAGCATCACATTTAATATTTGCTGTTTTAAAAAAAGTTAGTGTTTATGTGACCTGACAATATTATATTTTCTTCAATATATTTTGCAAATAAAATATAAAAGATAATAAAAATTCATTTGGGATAGTTGGAAGCTAGGGTATTTTCTTACAAATATTTTAAATGTCCATGTAAATGAATTTCACCAATATAATCACAAACACCAAATGTGAAATCATTGTTAGTTATTACAAACTGCTTAGTGTATAAATTCCTGGCTTTCAAAAAACATGATTCCTGTACCTGTCTCTTGATATTAGGAATTTTGAAATAATAAAACAGCTAGGTAAAATTTCTTTATAACATGTTGCAGTTCTTGAGACAAACCTTGTAAATATTCAGTGTGCATGATCTATTTACTCATTTTTTAAAATATAAACATAACATGAAAGTCCTTCTCTAGTCAAAATTCTGTTTAAACTTTTCTTCTCATTATTACATTAGACAGCCTGGACAAACATTGTCACAGACATCCCCATCTGAGCTGATTTAATTTTATAATATCTAAAACAAATATCTTAATAAAATCATTACACAATAACAAAACTTCAAAGCCAATGAAATCCAAATAAAGAAGCTTAATATATGGGTTTGATGATATTATTTTGTAGGAACTCAGTGCTTTGAGCGATATGAATTAGTGTAAGCATGGTCAAATCCACATCTTGACCCCTGAGGTTCTAGTGATGACTGGATTTGGTCTCTACTCTTCTCCCTGTGAACCACTCTTAAAACGTTTTACTTTCAAGAGCACGTATGAACAACTCTTGGCCTTAAGCTGATGTGCAATTCATTCTTAATATAATAACTCTACTTGATTTGTCTTTCATAATCCTTGACAATAAATTTTTAATTACCTAATAGCAAGGAAATGTTATTCAACAACATGCAAACACACATAGGCACTGAAATCCCATGCTTCATAGGATGATCCAGACATGCTTTTATTTTCAGTATAATTTAAGAGGAATGTAAAATGAATTATAAAATTTCATTTGAAGGTTCTCGTAGGGAATGCTCAAACCTGGGGAACTTGTTGAACTCACTCCCTGGCAACAGCCATCTGCTTTCAGTTCTATCAGTTTACCTATTCTGGATATTTCATATCAATGAATCGCACAATGTGTGACCTTTGCTGTTGGCTTCTCTCACATAGCACAGTTCTTTGGAAGTTCAACCTCTTTGGAGGTTCATCCTTATTGAAGTTCATCCTTATTGCAGTTCATCCTTATTGCAGTGTTTAATACCTTTACATGGTTGAATAATATTCTAATTTCTCTACATCAGCAACAACTTCTATTTTTAATATTTTGAATATGGCCTTCCTAATGGCTACAAAATGGTGTCACATAATTGTTTGACTTGCATTTACCTAAATGAAAAATGATGCTGAGCATCTTCTCATGTATTTTGAGGCATTAGCAAATCTTCTCTGGAGCAATGTTACTCAATTCCTTTGCTCACTTTTTAACTATTGCTTGTCCTTTCGTTGTTGAGTCACAAGTGTTCTTTTTATATTTTGATATTAGATCCTTGTTATAAAGGGTTTTCAAATGTTTTTCTCATTCTTTATGTTTTCATATTCTGGAGAGCATATTTGTGAAACAAAAGTTTTTAACAAAAAATTAAATAAAAAGAAAAAAAGTTTTTAAAATTTCATTTTGCTGTTTTTATCTCTTGTTCCTTGTGCTTTGGGTGTCAAATCTAAGAATCTATGGTCAGAGCCAAGAGCATGAATGTTTTCCCTTTTTTCCTTCTAAAAGTTGATAGTTTTAGCTTTTATATTTAATCCTTAATTCATTTTGAATTAATTTTTTATGTAGCATGAGGTAGGAGTACAATTTGATTCTTTTCCACATCTCCCCTTGTTCCAGAACCATTTATTGACATGACTGTTCTTGCTCCATTGAGTGATCCTCACATCCTTGTTGAAATCAGTTGACCCTAGATGCATGATTTCGTTCTTAATGAATAGAAAACATGAAACACAGGTGGGTGTTTAGGGAGGTAAAGATGAGAAAGAACTCAGAGAAAACAAAGGCAACGTAGAAAACAGAAAAATCTCAAAGTGTTGCAGTGAATATTCGTGGAGAAGAATGAATATTGCACTAGTAAAACAAGAGAAATTTGGTGAATAAGAAAGAGCCTTTAAAAATTAGAAAGAGAACTGAATAAAAAAAATTCTGTAAGAAAAAGATGAGTATATCAGCCGCAGGGGGGAAAAATTACATAAAGATGAAAAATAAAAATAAGTAAGTTAGTAGAACCATCTAGAGCTCGGCATCTTTCAAAGGAGAATTCTGTAATGAGAGAAGGGCAAAATTTATCAACAAGTGATGCAAGAGTATTCCCCAAGAAAGATTATGATTTTAGAGATTAAAAACTCTTCCAATGTCTACCACAATGAATAAAAAGATGCACTTCAAGGCATAACTTTTGGAAACATCAAAATAGGAATGAAAAATAAAATGTTTTATTCCTAAAAGTTTCCAGGGTATTGAGATACAGAATAGATTGAAAATCAAAACATTACTGGACTTTGTAAAGACCATACCCAGAAACTAGAAGACAAAAAAGTAAAGGTCTTTAAACATCTTAGCAAAAATAATTTTCAATTAAGATTTCTGTTCTTACCTGAGTCTTCAAGTAAGTGCAGGGTGAGTAAGGATGAATTAGCTGTGCAACTGACAATGCTGAAATGACTTATCTTTCTGTGTAAAGTTTGGGGTTAAATTGTTGCTAAGTATAAAAACAGCTCAGTAGAAAAAAAAATGAGTCTATTAATAAAAGAAAGTTCAACTTATAGAATTTAATTTACCAAAAACAATAATGTGATCAACCAAATGCTTTCTACCCAAATAATTAATTGCATTTTATAAATATAGGAAAGATTCTGTGGGGTTCACTTTTGTGAGATTTGCAGTGGTTGCTTAGGAATACAGGGAAATGGGGATGGGTTCTGAGGAAAAGTTAAGTGCTGAATAATTATGAAGGCATTCTTAAGTATAAGCAGTTGGTTCAAGAAATTTGTTTGACTAATTGTATTCTGCATAGAAAAGTCCTCTTGGGATCTGTAAGAAACTGTTAAATCAGTAATAAGCTTCAAGCTGGTTGTTACTTTGATAGTAAAGTTAAGATCTCAGAATTTGCTATGAAGTAAGATTTTTATTTTTTAATTTTTTAATTTTTTTCTTGGTTTTCTCAATTTTATAGCCTTTTTTCTTTTTCTTATTTTTTTTTATATCTACAGACTTTATTTTGATTCCCTGTACACATATGGGGTACAAATTTTCATTTCTATGGTTGTACAAGATTTTTAAACACCATGAAAAAAGCTTATTTTAAAAACAACAAACTGCTTATATCATGCACTACTTTTATGATCAGAGGTATGTTGGTTTTAACAGAAACTGATGACAGTGGAGGATTCAGTGAGTGATAGAGTTGAATATCTGTGCATTTTAACCATCCAGTCACTAGTGATACACCAATTTTCTACTCAACAAATGCCTACATTAGCCTTTGGACTTAAGAAAAAGTTTGTAGATATGAAAATTTATTCATTTATTGGTTTTGAGTGATCATAGAGGACAGGCAAACAAAAATTATCATGGATGTATATTGCATATTGGTATATACCTGCATTTTGGTATATATATCATACATGTATTGGAAAGAATAAAAAAATTAAATGAAGCATAGAGAGCTGTCTTTATTAATGTAGTTCATTAATAAAGAGCTAGATGTCACATTTTTCCTATATTAAAGGAAATTTATTGGAGGAACTATTAAATGAAAGTCACATTTTTTCATTGCTATACCTATATGACCTATATGACCTATATGACCATGGAGTAAATTATTGAAAGGTGAAAGGTTTTATATTGAATATAGGGTGAATGATAATCAGCTGTTCTTTATCACCACTGTGAAATAGACATCTTTCAAGGTGACAAATATTTGTTGATCTCCCACTATATGCAAAGTGCTATATTAAACACGGAGATACAAGATAAATAGGAACATTGAAGCCACATTCCCATCCCTTTTTAAATATTTTATTTAGAGACAGGGTCTTGCTAAGTTGTTTAGGGACTTGCTAAATTGCTGAGGCTGGCTTTGAACTTCCAATCCTTCTGCCTCAGCCTCCCAAGCCACTGGGAAGTGTTGATGCCCACCAGATTTTACTTTTGTTGTTAATTTCAGGAAGAAAGCATCTCAACAGCCAAGTTTGCAACACATCTGTTCTCTTGAGCTAGAAGAGGGCAACTCAGAGATCAGCAACCCCATCAAGACTGTTTTGGGGGTTAGCAGTTTTTCAATTGGTACTATCAAGGTACTATGTCTAGAAGAAAGGGGAATATATGTCAGATGGATCATTATGTATGTCAGATTTTAACAGGAAAACCAGAGAATACATTAGCCCAAGTATAGAGAACTGTAGGCATGAAGAAGGATAAAAAGAGAATATTTGGGGAAAATGGGGTAGTTTATTATTTTGAAGTCTAAGCTATAATTATGTAAGTGGTTTGAGATAAGGTAATAAAAGGTAGGTTGAAAATACATATGAAAGATGTTGAATTCAAGGATGAGAACAGTGTTCGTAATAGTGAGGTCCTCTGATCAAATCAGTGATAGGTTAAGAGAGCAACTTTGCTGCTATGGCAGGTGGGAAGGGGAAACCACACCAAGGTGATGTAGAGCGTATTCCACTATTCAGATGAATCAGGTGGAAGGTCTTCTCTTAAGGTGCTGAACAGCTCAGAGGAAGAAGGGAAGATATATACTTGTTGCTTTTTATTATTATAATTATTAGCATATTAATTGTACAGAATAATGGGGTTTGCTGTAATATTATCATACTTGCATATACCTTGCTTTGATCATGTCCACCCTCCCTTCTTGGAACCTCTCCCATCAACCCCCTGCACCCTCATCTGGGTGTCCCTTTCCAGTCCCTCATAGTCCCTCTTCTGTTCCCAGGTCATCATTTCCTCTGCCCTCCATCCATAAAAGAAGACATGCAATATTGTCTTTCTTATCTGGCTTATTTTACTTGAGGTCTTCCAGTTCCAACTCCTTTGTTGTAAATTAGAGACTTTCATTCTTATTTGTGACTCAGCAATACTCCATTGTGTATATGTAACATATTTTATGCATTACTCTGCTGATGGATATTTAGGTTGATTCCATATTTTGTGTTGTGGTTTAGATGTAGAGTCCCCAAAAGCTCACATGTAAGACGATGTAAGAAGGTTTGGAGGAGGAATGACTGGGCTATAATCTTAGCCTAATCAGTGAATTATTTATTTCCTGATGGGATTAACTGAGTGGTAACGTGTGACTGGAGGAAATGACTCATTGGGGGCGTGGCTATGGGGTATGTATTTTGTGGAGAGTGGGGTATCTGCTTCCTGATCATTATGTAAGATGGTTCCCTCTACCACACTCCCCTGCCATGATGTTCGGCCTTACCTTGAGCCCCAAACAATAGAGCCAACCTTCCATGGACTAAGATCTCTGAAACTATGAGCCCTCAGATAAACTTTTCCTGCCCTAAAATTGTTCTGTTTTCCTCTGCAGTTGTTCTGGTCAGGTCTCTTAACCACAGCAGCAAAATAGCTGACTAAAACATTTTGGTTATTGTCAATAGTGCCACAATAAACATGGGTAAGCAGACGGTGCTGATTTCATTTTCTTGGGGTATGTACTGGGAGTGGGCTAGCTGCCTCATATGGTAGCTCTATTTTAGTTTTTTAAGGAACTACTCTACTGTTTCCATAGTGGCTATACTAATTTACATTCACACCAACAGTGCATAAGGGTTCTCTTCTCTCCACAACCTTGCAAGTGCTTAATATTGTTTGTTCTGGTGATAAGTCATTTTAATTGGAGAGATATGGAATTTCAATATAGTTTTTATTTGCATTTATCAGATGGCTAAAGGTATTATGTTTTTGATGTATTTGCTGGCCATTTGTGCTTCTGATGAGTAACTAGCAAATATTTTTCCCATTCTGTAGGTTGTCTTTTCATTCTGTTGATAATTTTGTTTCCTGGGCCTAAGCTTTTTAATTGGCTATAATTCCACTTGCCATTTCTTGCTTTTGTGTTCAGAGTTATGAGTCTTATCCAGAAAATCATTGCTGTGCCAATATCTTGAAGTGTTTCTCCTATGTATCCTTCTAGTAGTTTCAAAGTTTCAGGTGTTAGATTCAGGTGTTTGAACCATTTTGGTTTGACTTCTGTACAGAATGAGAGACAGAGGTCTTGTTCAGTCTTCTACATGCGGATATCAAGTTTTACCAGCACCATTGGCTATGCTGACTGAGGTGCTAGGTGCCAGGTGTGGGGATATTCTGTTTCTTTGGGTTTGTTATCCTCCAAGTCTCCAAATTTCAATAGGTTTCCCTTTTTCTGCTGTCAATGTCCAGTGCTCTTCCATAGCCACTCACCTCTCCATGCAATTGTGCACCTATTGCTTTGGTCCATGGAGAAGCAGGCTGGTGCTGGGTGCTGCTGTACTGCCATCTTGCTTCCTCAAGCAAGGTACATACTTGTTAAGTGAGTCTACAGAATGGACAGGTGTGGAGTTGAAAGCAGAGGAGGAATGAAACCAGAATGTTAGAGAACAGCAGGTCTTCAAATACCCAGTGAATGGTTTAATAGCTTTTGAAGTACATTTTAACCATTTAACTTCCAAAGTTTGTGTTTGCCATGTCTATCAGTGAATACCCTAGATTAACTCTGGACTTCTTACTAGGATGTATTCTTTTCTCAATTTTCTATTCTTTTATGGTTACTGAAATATTTATTGTTGCCAGATTTAAATACAGTCATAAATGTGCAAGTGTCGAATGAATTACTTTTCTTGTTTAATTATTTGGTTGAATTTCTCAATCAATTGACTACTTATCTTATTGTTGGCTAAAATATAATAAGCATATATAAAATGCTTTGAATAAATTATGTACACTATACCAATTCTAATTGAATATAATAGTATTCTTGTTTAAATCACATTGAAATATTATTAAAATTTGAGGCTTAGCAATTCATTTTGTATGATTTATGGAGTAGGATTTGTTTTAGCCTACATTTTATGACATGCTTTTGAATTTTTAAAACATATTTCTCAATATGTATATTGAGAAATATGACATATATTACAAATATATATTATAATTCTCCATGATTGCTTTTCTGTGCTTTTCTATACACCCTTCAAATGATAATTGAATACTAAATTAATATATTTTGTTTAATGAAAAGAGTTATTAACTTCTTAAAGACATATTTAGACTCAGACTATATATATGACATCATGCTAAGTCTTTATTCCAGAAGACAAATTGTGGTGGTGGAAAGAAAACTGATCTCAGCAGGTCTCCCCCAATGTCTCTGGATGCACCTGTCAATCTAAAACCAAGGCATAGGGAATATTGCTAGTCATCCCCTTTCCACGTACCATCATACCAGGGCTGGTAACATTTTTATATTAAATCATTTCATCAAGTCACTTGACCTTGCCGTGCTGGTTTTGTTACCTGAGAAGTAGTTAATACAAATGTTTACAATTACTGAAAAAGTGAAAGCTAAAAAGCAGAATATTCTCAGAGCCATGAAATAACATTCTCACATAATTGCAATGAGACTTCACGTTTTTTTTTTTTTTTTGGGGGGGGGGGGCAAAAAACTAAAAGTTTTCCTGTTAAACTAAAAGTCTATGTTTAAAAAGTATTATAGATTGTTCTTGAAAAGCAAAAACAAATAAAGGAAAAATCTCTCTAATTTAAGCCATCCCCTTATGATAAGGCTTTAGAAGTAGTTAGTTTACATGTCTCAGTTATAAATCAAGGGTCAGCTGACAAGGACGTGCAAAAAAACTCAAGGTGCTGGTGCATCAGAGTTTAGTCAATTCCATGATGTGTTTTTGACTCAAATCTTTCTTTTTTCGGGGGAGAGGGATGAGTACTGGGGGTTGAACTCATGGGCACTCATCCACTGAGCCACATCTCCAGCCCTAGTTTATATATTATTTAGAGACGGGTCTCATTGAGTTGCTTAGAGCCTCACTTTTGCTGAGGCTGGCTTTGAACTTTTGATCCTCCTGCCTCAACCTTCTGAGCCACTGGAATTACATGAGTGTACCCCGGCTCCTGGATTAACTTGAATCTTTATAGAAGTTACTTCATCTCAGTATGATTTTCTTTACTCTAATTCTAAACTTGGATAAATTTACTTTGTGTTAGTGGTGCTGCATACTCCCAATCAGATTGTACTAAGCAGGATGGGTGAATGTGGTAGTTTAAAGGAAACCCTCCCAAGCAGGCTATCTGAGTTCAAATTCCAGCCTACCACTTACAACTGCTGCCTCTGGACAGGATCCTTCACCTCTCTATTCTTCAGCTTTCCCACTTATGCTTTAGAGCTTGTCTACTTCTTGGCCTGGTTGAGGAAAAATAAAACAGACAATTAATTATAGTGTTTGGAAAACACTAAAGAGTCTATAAATAGAGGAAACTTGAACAACCAGAAATGCACATTAGAAAATCTAAAAGCTGATTTTCTAATTCTCTGGTTCACCATAGCATAATTAGTGATAATAACCAGGTGATAGTGGTGCTCTAAATTCATTTCTAATGGAATACTCAAACCAGTCCTATGCCTTTCATGGTGATATCTTTATTTCACAAAGAAATAACTGAAAATTAGAGAAACTCTAAATACTCATCCAAACTCTCAGTAGTAAAATGGGGTTTTAAATGTTAGCACTTAATTATTTTACTGTGTAGCCACGAAATCCAAAGAAAAGCACCAGAGAAAATGAGTTATTGGTGATGTTCTGTAGGAAGGTAATGGGTAAACTGAATTAGCAAAGGAGGAAAGTAGTATTAGTGCTGCTATTTCTCAGAGCCTGAGGCCAAAGTTTTGGTGTCTCTGATCTCTTTATTCAACAGTTCCAGAGATAACAATAGCTTTGAGGGGAAGTGTGTATGAAAATACGCTTCTAAGTGTGTCATTATTAGAAAAATGCTTAATTTTCATCTTCAGATATAAAAAAATCAAGTTGTCAAGTAATCTTCCTACATCCATCGTTGCTAATAATAAGGAACACACTAGTTTATTTTTCCTTCACTAATGTGATTCTTCCCCAAAGAATGGATTGCATGTTACTTGAAAAATGGTCTGTCTAGTTTTGCCTGCCCTGATGTCGCCATTTGAATCCCAACACTTGGCTGCACCTTCAAAATCACGAGGAAACTTTGAAACAGTGGAAAGGACTTCTGTACTAGCTAGGTAGAATAAATGAGCTGCCTTTATCACCTTCAGCAGGGAACTAAATTAGACTCACACTAATGATCATTTCTATTCTAGGAAAAGTCTAAGTGCCTACATAAGTATACTGTGTTACTCAGAAATATGGCAGATTAAAACAAAAAAATCCACACATTTGCCTGGCACAGAAAAGCAATTATGGAGAGTCATTTCAAACACCTTCATTCCTTTAGATTTTAATCTAATTTTCCTCTTTTTCTAACTACCAATTTAATTTTTATTTGGGCCCCAATAGTATTGTTTTATCTATTTTTTGTTATTCATTTTATGGAATATATTTTGTTATCTGCATTTTTTTGAAAGTGGAAAAAGTGGAAGAGATTGGATTTGAAGTGGTAGATCTGGGGAAAGAACTGGAACTATTGATACAGAGACTGTCCTGAGTCAATTCTTTCCATACGTAGTTTCTGTGCACCCACCATGTGCCAGGTAGAGTGGTAAGTATTAGGGGCACAAGGATAAAAATGCAGTTCCTGTCCTTGGGGCACCAATAAATACAATTACATATAACTGAATATAAAGGAAGGTGGTAAATATCTTAATAGGCAGAGGGGATTAAAAAGAAGGGAAAGAATATTTGCCTCATTTTATTTAGTGCTGCCTAATGTGTTATATCCTAATACAAAGTATTTTTAAAATTTACTTCTTTGTTTTTTATTTTTACAGACTGCATTTTGATTCATTGTACACAAATGGGGTACAACTTTTTGTTTCTATGGTTGTGCACAATGTAGATTCATACCATTCATGTAATCATACATGTACATAGGGGAATGATGTCTGTCTCATTCCACCATCTTTCATACCCCTGCCTCCAAAGTTTTTAATTCATTAAGTTATATTTATTCCTACTTCATTAATGAGAAAACTGAGAGGCTGAGGAGATTTGATGTCATGTAGGTAATAATTCTAGCTGTGTTTAGAACTTCAATCTCATCTTCCATAAGCATTCTGTTTTTATAATATATCGGAGTTTGTGTAATTTGCTTGATCATAGCCAATCAGCTGGGAAATATCTTAACCTACAGATTCTTAGCCCCAACACCAGAAGTACTAAATCAGATACTCCCAGGGAGGCGCTGAAGAATCTGTACTTTTAATAAGCAAGTCTCAAGTTTTTAATCAAGCAAGTTTTAGAAGCTCAGAGTATCAGTTTACTGCATTCTATGCTCATAATTAAGGGCAAAAAGATTCCATTGAGTGGAGGAAGAAAGAATATTCATGAATACTTTTGAAAAAAAATTGCATTTGACTTTGACAACTGAATAGGAGTTTGCTAAGTGGTAAAGGGAAAGTTTTTGGTGATGACTTTCTAGAGAGTTTTTATGGCAAAGATAAAATAGATTTCTAGGGTCACCTGATTTCTAACTCATCATAATGTGCCACAGATAGAAAGACAGATAGATATAGATAAATGATAGATATGCATATAATACATACACATTAAATTTAATCTTTCATGACAAGCAGTGTGTTGATAGAAAAGGATAAATAGATAGATAGATAGATAGATTTTCAAAGTCATATTTGAAAATCTGACAAGGTACAGTCTCATATTATTCACAATTTTGCTTTCTACAGTCTCAGTTACCAAGGGTCCACCATGCTTGGAAAACATTAAATGGAAATTACCAAAATGAGTAATTCATAAAGTTCATCTTGTATTACAGCACATTGTTACATTTGTTCTATTTTGCTGTTTGTTATTGTCAATCTCTCATTGTCCCTAAATATACCATATTTAAAAATAAGTTATGAGAGGGGAAACTAGAGTAAAAAATGTCTACTTTAGTTGCTCAATTTGATGTTCCTCCCACAAAAGTTTAAGGTTAACTACCAATCAATAGTGATTAGGATTAATATTGTAAAGGCTATCTATGCTAAACCCACAGCTAACATCATTCTAAATGGAGAAAAATTGAAAGCATTCCCCCTGAGAACTGGAACAAGGCAGCGATGCCCTCTTTCGCCACTACTATTCAACATTGTTCTTGAAACTCTAGCGAGAGCAATTAGATAGACCAAAGAAATTAGAGGAATACGAATAGGTAAAGAAGAGATCAAACTATCCCTATTCGCAGATGACATGATTCTCTATATAGAAGATCCTAAGAATTCCACCAGAAAACTTCTGGAACTCATTAATGATTTCAGTAAAGTACCAGGATATAAAATTAATGCTCATAAATCTAATGCATTTTTATTTGTAAGTGATGCATCCTCTGAGAGAGAAATTAGGAAAACTACCCCATTCACATTAACCTCAAAAAAAATAAAATACTTGGGAATCAATCTAACAAAAGATGTGAAAGACCTCTACACTGAGAACTACAGAACACTAAAGAAAGAAGTTAAAGAGCATCTGAGAAGATGGAAAGATCTCCCATGTTCTTGGATAGGCAGAATTAATATTGTCAAAATGGCCATACTTCCAAAAATGCTATACAAATTCAATGCAATTCCAATTAAAATCCCAATGACGGACCTCATAGAAATAGAGCAAGCAATCATGAAATTCATTTGGAGGAATAAGAGACCCAGAATTGCTAAAGCAATCCTTAGCAAGAAGAGCGAAGCAGGGGGTTTCACAATACCAGACCTTCAACTATACTACAGAGCAATAGTAACAAAAACAGCATGGTATTGGTACCAAAATAGACAGGTAGATCAATGGTACAGAATAGAGGACACAGAGACAAACCCAAATAAGTACAGGTATCTCATACTTGACAAAGGAGGCAAAAACATGCAATGGAGAAAAGACAGCCTCTTCAACAAATGGTGCTGGGAAAACTGGAAATCCATATGCAGCAAAATGAAACTAAACCCATATCTCTCACCCTGTACAAAACTCAACTCAAAGTGGATCAAGGACCTAGAAATCAGACCAGAGACTCTGCACCTAATAGAAGAGAAAATAGGCCCAAATCTTCATCATGTTGGCCTAGGATCAGATTTCCTTAACATGACTCCCAAAGCGCAAGAAATAAAAGCACGAATCAATGATTGGGATAGAGTCAAACTGAAAAGCTTTTTCTCAGCAAAGGAAACAATCAGCAATGTGAAGAGAGAGCCTTCAGAGTGGGAGAAAATCTTTGCCACACACACTTCAGATAGAGCACTAATCTCCAGAATCTACCAAGTACTCAAAAATCTTTACACCAAGAACACTAATAACCCAATCAATAAATGGGCCAAGGAAATGAATAGACACTTTACAGAGGAAGATCTACAAGCAATCAACAGATTTATGAAAAAATATTCAACATCCCTTGTTATAAGAGAAATGCAAATCAAAACCACCTTAA
>JAJEJO010003853.1:118529-147562 GCA_020662805.1 Glaucomys volans
GTGAGATCAGCCAATCCCAAAAATCCAAAGGCCGAATGGTCTCACTGATAAATGAATGATGATGCATAATGTGGGGGGGAAGGGTGGCAAGAATGGAGGAAGGATAGATAGCATAGAGGGAAGGGAGGGGTGGGGGTGGGGTGGGGGGTAAAAATAATAACAGAATGTGTGACAGATACCATTGCCCTGTGTACATGTATGAACGCACAGATGGTGTGACTCTACTTTGTGTACAACCGGTGAAGCAATAGCTGTACTCCATTTGTGTTCAATGACTCAATAAGTAAATAAAAAAAAAATAGTGATTAGGAGGAGCTCTGAGAGAAAGCTTGGCATTTCTGAAATTTTCTGTTCCTATTTCTTGGCTGCTTTTGTGCAGCGTAGAAGAAGGTTACTTTTCAAGAATTTCATGGCGAAACTGGTCTGCTTAGTATATTTGTGTAGCTGAGTAATTGGACCTATCACTTTGGATCTGTGAGGAACTGAGATAATGCAGCAAATGCTCACTGAGCACCTGCTGTATACCTGGCATCATCCTAGTCGTATCAACCACAGCATTGCTTAACAAAGATCTCCAACCTCACATCCTAGTTTGTGGGGGTGATTTGGTAATAATAAAAGAAAATACTAACACACACCAAGCATTTACCACATACTAGGCACTCTTTTAAGTGGTCTACCTACATTCTATTGTTTAATCATCCCATCAATTTCATGCAGTGAGTGCAATTTTATACAGTGGAAATGTAACGTATATAAAAGGTAAAGACTTTGGCCAATTTAATAAGTACTGGAATGAGAGTTTAAGAAGTAATGGAATAAGTTTAATAAGCAATGGAATCAGAGTTCAAACATAGATAAGGTGATTTCAGAGCCTCACTCTAAAATGCTATAATATGATCACAAAATACATAAAGTTATTTTGATCATGGTTTTTGAAAAAAGCCATAGCTACAAGTTAAGCCTAACTAAGAAAATGAAGTGCTTCCACTTGCCCCTGAACACACTGTTTTATCCTATTACTAACATCTTACAACAGTATGGTACATTATTGTCAGTTAATGAAACAATATTGATATATATGCTTATTAACTAATAAGGTTATTCTCTTTTTATTATTTTTAACCTACTGACTTTTTTTGCTCTAGGATCTTATGTTACCACGTTCTCATATAGCTGTTGTGTGTCACTAGGCCCCTCTCTACAGTGACAATTTCTCAGACTTGTTTTTGATGATCTTAGCAAATTTGAGGGGTCTTGTCAGGTATATTGTAGAATACACCTTTATTGAATTTATCTTTTGCTTTCCTCATGACTAAACCTGAGTTCTGAGTTTGGGGAGGAAGATCACAATGTAAAGTGACATTTTCATCACCTCAGGTCAAGCACACATACCATCAGTATGATTTGTCACTGTTAACACTGACCTTCACCATCTGGCTGAAGTAGCGTTTGCCAGGTTCCTCCATTGCACAGCTCCTTTTCAGTCCTTTATTCTCCATACCCTTCCATCCCATACTCTTTGGAAGGAAATCATTTTGTATAGTCTATAACTGAGGAATAGTAGTGTCCTTGAGAATTGAGTAGCTACATAATATTATTTGAAATGCTTCTGCAAAGGAAATTTGTCCTTTCACTTGCACTCACTTATTTATTCAGTAATTATTTAAATCACACTGGCTTATGGGCGTTGACTTTATCCTGAAAGTTATATAAGCCAACACTAATTTATTTATTTATTTTTCTTCAATTTTTTTGGCTTCCTCCACTGTGAGGGAGTTCTCATTGGATCCTGCGATCTTTTGACCTACTCCTATCCATCATCTACCTACCTAATCTGCCTGCCCCCACCACCTCTCTTTTTCACTTTCTGGTATTACATGTTGTTCCATACTCACGGTACATTTTCTACTCTGTTCTAGAACCAGTTATTTTCCCAAGAAACCTCAGTTCCTTTTGTTGGAGAATGGTAAGAGAAACCAGATCTGGCTACTTATTGCTCCTTCGCATTATCTTTTTGTTTTCAGAACCTCACAGTTGACAAAGTAAAGAAGTAACTGTGTGTATGCTACTCATATGTGGGCACACATCTCTAAATATTTGTATGTAGTCATCTCTATCTGTATTGCTTTAAATATGAGTCATTCTGATATCTTCAGGTGTACTCCATTATAACATGGATCACTCTAGCCTCCTCCACTTGCTTGTTAGTAAATGGCCACTCTAACAGTCAGCAACTGGATCTCACCATTCACCTTCCATATACTTAATTGTTCAATTCTAGTGTATGTGTATACATATATACATAGATGGTTCTCAACTTACAAACTCACCATAAGTTGACAATTCACTTAATGCACCTGCACCTAGCCTCCTGAGCATAATAGTTCTGCAACACAGTGCACTGAGAGTGTTGGTGTGTGCACTTGTCTTTGCATGAATGAATGGGAACTATGGGTAATTGCTGCTGCTCAGTATCACAGAGTGTATGGCAACACATATCAGAGCCTGGGGAAAAATCAAAATTGAAAATCTGAAGTGCAGTTTCTACTGAATGTGTGCTGCTTTTGCATCATAAACTCAAAAAGTCATTAAGTTGAAAATTGGGGACCATCTATATAGCAGTCTCAGAATTGTTAACCTTTACCTGGGATACAGTTTTATCAATTAGAGTTTAGTGCTTATGTGCCATTCCTTTTGCTTTTTATTTTAATAGTCTCTACTCATTTCCAAAGTCATTTAGGTTCACAACCTTTTTTTCAAACTCCTTCAATGAGACCATTTCATATATTTGTAATATATCATATATCCAGATTCTCTTGGCACAGCCTCAGTTATTTCTTTGGTAAGGCAAAACTTGTTTAGAGTTTGAGGATAAGGATTCAAATTTTAAATGACTTTGTATCAATCACTGTATAATATTTGAGAGTTACCTTGACCACTTCCTTTCCTTATTCTAAATTTTGTTTCATAAATGCTTATTTAAGATATTTGCCATTATCTATTGCTATAGTATTAGTTTACCAAAAGAAGCAAACAAACCCTTGAAATTATTAGTTAACTTAGATTAATGTATGTGTTTAATTTTATCTTCCAAATTTGTCCTTCATTTTGTGCTGTATGAGAAACCAGACATCACAGAAGCCCAGCTTTCTTGATAGGAACATGGCATATGATAGAAATAAATCTTAGAAAATTGACATTAACCTTTAATATTCTCAGGTTTACATATCACCATGGGATAGGCCGAGGTTTTTACTTCTTATTCAAGTCTCCAGAATGGTTGAGAGAGTCAGAGTTACCATATCTGGTTGCTTCAGTAGAATCTTGAGTGCCTAGAAAGCTGCTTTTCTACCTGGGAGTGCTGCTGAGTATTGGGCTCTGGTAGCCTTCTGTTCATTGTAGAATTATCCTTCACCTGCATTAAATAACTCATTACTTTTTGCTTTATCCAATAGTATTTCTCTGTTAACACATCAATGTCAGGTTATAATAACAACCACGTATTTTATTATGTGGTTTCAGGCCTAACACTTCATTTTTTTTTAACATTTCCCCCTCATTCTCAGAGTTACTCTTTGTACTTCCTACATTTCAGTCATAGCTTATTTTCATCTGTAATCCCACTTCTCTCTCTATGCATGTAGCCATGGAAACCATCACAGAATGTCTGCATTTTACAAATTGTGGTATAAATTACAGGCCATTACAATTGTGATGTTACTCTTCTGCTAAGAGTGCTATATTTTCACCCATGACAGGGGTTATGACTACTCTTCATTCCAAGAGAACTGGTGGTAGTTTGGTGCAGAAATAGGCCACTCATACTGTGGTCTTCCCCTCAATCAGTGTTATGTTGAGATAAATTACTATCAGATAGTATTTAATAGCTGCTTTTAAGTTTACTGTGAATGACTACATCTCTAGTTAAGGTTCTTGATTCTGTTCTAATTTTCCATTAAATATTCAACTTTACAAAACTCCCTTCAGAAATATAATTCTACCTATTTGGGAATCACTTTATGCTAGGCACAGTGCCAGGGGTTGCAGGCAATAATTTCAAAAAGCAATGAATAAAAGGAATCAAATATGCAAATAAGCCTAAAAGAACATCATATAGAGTATTAATCAAAGACTGGTAAGGAAAATAGAAAACACTCAAAGTATTTAAGACATGGGATATTTAATGAGGGGAATCGGATATCCAGTTGATAGAAGAAACCAAGAAACCAACCAGGAATGAAGAAGCAACCCCCAAATCAGAAAAAAAAACTAAACCAAAAAGCTACCAGCTCTTGGAAAGAGGGACAAAGTAAGAGGCAGTGTTACTGAAGCCCAGAGACTCAACTCAGTCACTGGGTCACAGGATGTTTAAGAGCCTGTCTGGCAGATGCTAAAACCATACAAAGGATACAACA
Organism: Glaucomys volans; assembly: GCA_020662805.1. Taxonomy (NCBI): domain Eukaryota; kingdom Metazoa; phylum Chordata; class Mammalia; order Rodentia; family Sciuridae; genus Glaucomys; species Glaucomys volans. The sequence continues at coordinate 122,948 of JAJEJO010003853.1, forward strand.
TCTGCCAAAGAGGCATCCAGTTTAGAGGGAACATCCTGCTTTCTCTCCACTTCCTGAACTCCAATCTTCTGTTATTCTCTCTGAGGGCTTTCTGACAAGGAGATTGGCAAATGCAAGTTGTAGCTGTCAGCTCCCATAATGCAGAGAGCAGGAGAGCAAGGAATAAACCCAAAGGCAAATGGGCCTAGCACTCCTAGCAAGACTCCTGGGATAATGAGATATTATTGCAAGTTCTCCTCACTTGCTAAATTGGCTTTATTCTGCCTTTAAATACACATAAAGAGATAGCTGGGTCTATGAGGACAGAAGAAAACAGTACATTGAAATATTTTTAGAAAAGATAATTACACAACCCTCATTCATACTCAAATATGAACACTACCCTTACTTGATAGAACAAGTAAATTTAATAGTATAAAAAGGCTAGAGCCTTCAGGCTTCCTAATCTACTTGATGATATGTTTTATACTTGATTTCCTTGTATTCTTTGCTATGTTGGTTCATTATTTTCCATTTTCCTGTGTGGATGTATCCATGGTTTATTTTTAATTCTTTGTTTTGTACTTCTTGTCCAAGCCATTTTTCAGAGATATTGTCTTCTGCTATGGATTCTATCATCACACTTAGGAAGACATTTTCTTTTTGATTAAGTATATGCTTTGCTATGCAGATCTCAACTATGACATTTTTCACCAGTCTAGATATTGTACTTTCTTTATGTGACACCAAAGATTCAGAGAGATCTAATGATGATGCTAAAGTCACAGTTATTTTTGAAGAAAACTGCCTGACTTACCAACATTTTTCTTTATATTTGACTATATAAGATTCTATAAAGTTGCTTGTTTGGGGGAAAATTGTCATTTTGTTAAAGCCTAGAGAACTATGGATGTTATCTAATTTTTTCACAGAAACACAACAGAAAATAGCTTTCTTTTCATGTTATTTTAAGGTGATGTTGTACAAACTAGAGCTTGCTACAGAGAGAGTCACTGATTGCCCGATCTATGAAATTTTGTATGCTCTAACTTGTTAAGTGATTCTGAATCACAAGACATGAAAGATAATATATTTTAAAAAAGAAGAGAATTAACTTTGCAGAGTTTTTATTGGTAAAAGAATAACAATATTTTAAACAAAACTAATATATTTACACCATTCTATTTCTACAAGTCTACATTTAGTATAAAAAAATAAACTTCATGGTCATTTTTAAATGTTTATTGAGCATTAGAAACACTTTTTCTTAAAATTTTTTTATTGAAGTAACACTGTGCAGGAAAGTGTTCAAAATAACAAAAGTATAGCTCAATGAATGTAAGCATCAAACACCTGTGCTACTGTTTCTAGATTCAGGGCAGAACATTGACAGCAGTCCAACCCACACCTTACCTCCCTCATTACCCTTCTTAATCCCATCCTTCCTCCTCTCCAAAGGCAACCACTCCCTTTTCTTTTTTACTGGAAATTTCCCTTTTTATCCTGAATGGATGATGGTATTTGACTGCTTTTACGGCAACCATTAAAATGATTATATAATTTTTTTCCTCTTTTATTCTGCTAATGTTGTAAATTACATTGAATAGTTTTTAAATGTTAGTTTTTCTTTTCAGTACAAGATAAAAATGTGATATTATATATTAACTTTTCCTATATTAGGTCCATTTAGTTCATTAATATTTATTTAAAAATCTTTACACTCAAGATTGTGATTGATGTATGACTGTTTATTTTCTCTACTGTAGATTTGTCCTAAATTTCCTTAATTTCTACACTTAATATTTTCTCTTTTTTTTTTTAGTTTTTTTGATGGTTTTATTTCCATTATTTCTTTAACTTTTTGATACTTAGGTCATTTGTTTTCAGATTTCTTACCTTTTTGGGGGTGGGGGTACCAGGGAGTGAACTCAGAGGCACTCAATCACTGAGCCAAATCCCCAGCCCTGTTTTTTTGGTTTTTTTTTTTTGTATTTTATTTAGAGACATGGTCTCAGAGTTGCTTAGTGCCTCGACTTTTCATGCTGAGGCTGGCTTTGAACTCTCCATCCTCCTCCCTCAGCCTCCAGAGGCACTGGGATTACAGGTGTGTGCCACTATGCCCAGATCAGTTTTCTTATTTTTAAAACATGTGGTTATTCATTAATTTCTAGGCACAAGTTTCACTCCACTTTATGCAATTATAGCTGGAAAATTATAGCTACTAGGAAATCACTATTGTTTCTATTATAATTGCTTATTTTAATTCTTTGCATATTTTAAAACACAAAACATTGTTTTTAAGTAGTTAATTAAATTTAGATTTACCCCTATAGCTACCATTTTTATTGTTCTTATTTTTCCTTTATTTCTTAGGTCAGTCTTCAATTACTTTCCTTCTGTCTGAAAAAGACTCTTTAACATTTATTATCCTGTGGGTCTGTTTGCAATGAATTCTCTCAGTTCTTATTTGCTTGAAAAAGTTCTTTTTGACCTTATCTTCGTCACTATGTTTCTATTGGCTTTAAAATTTTAGGCTAGCAATTTCCTTCCAACATTTTGAAATACAACTCGGCTTGCTTCTGACTTTGGCTTTGTTAGGAAGCCAGCTCTCAATCAAATTGCTGTTCTTTTGGTGGTCATGTTTTTGCTCTGCCTACATCTAAAGTTTTACATTTGTTTGTACATTTCAGTAGTTCTCTGATTCTGTTTCCATTTGGGAAACTCATTCACAAAATTGATTATTTACAGTTGTTTTTATTAAACAAGTTTCAAATCAATGGAGAATTAGAATTAGCCATTTACTGAGTTTGGAGTTATTAAATTGCTTATATTTTATAAGGAGAAAAATAAATTGATTGGTTATTTTATTAGCATACTGTGAACCCTAATTACTATTGGGGTTAAAGAATATAGTGGTAAACATGAAAAATTTCATATATTTGGGTATAAGTCTAGAATTTTATTATTTGTCTTCTATTCATATGTTTGGTTCTTTCTTTTTAAAGAAATTTTGTGATGTTGGGGATTAAACCTAGGGCCTTGCACATGCTAGACAAGTAAGAATTCTGTCACTGAGCTATACCTCCAGACTTTATCCATTTTTAAAAATTTGTATTTTGCTTACCACACTCAAGTATCAAGAGTCATATTGATTGGTGCCCATTAATAGCCTCTTTCATCCTAGTATGTCAGATTCCAAAACAGTCTCTTGCTGTTTCACTACAGAGAAACATTAATAGGCTTTTCAGAGACAATCTTGGATGGCAATTTCCAAGGATACCTACTTGGTATTTCCAGCATTAGGGGGACACTATGGATAGATGAATTAAATCTGAGAATGAAAAGCATTAGAGCATTGATGCTGTAGAGAATCCAATCAAATGAAGCCCAAAGGTTTGTTGTTTTTGTTTCCTATTCATAGACATGTAGAGAATCTGACAAGCATATGTCACAGGAGTCAAGGAATTGAGCTGGTACAGGTGGAGAGTTAAAAAGATTTAAAAGGCATAAGGCAATCAAAGGACACATATGAATAAAGCCAGCAGTCAGGATTAGAGATGTGGTACAAAGTATTAGTTAAGAGGGGTCATATGTGAATCTTTTCAAAGGAAACAGTGAGAACAGAGAAAATAGAGAACACAATTGGGAGCATAAGCAGTCTGAAGTAAAATGATCTGAAGATAGCAACCAGTATTGTACCTAATACATCACAGAACAACCCCCTACTCCATCTCTGATATTCAGTCTTCTTATAAGGGAGAGAATTTCTTCAAATTTCTCTCTCTCTCTCTCTCTCTCTCTCTCTCTCTCTCTCTCACACACACACACACACACACACACACACAGACACACACACACACACAGAGTAGACCCTCAAGTGAAAATTAACTGTGTCTTTTACCTAAAAGCTCATTTAAAATTTCTCTTTTATTTTCTTCCTATTGTCCTCTAAAATGAGATCTTTTTCTTTGACTATTCTCCTGATCTCCCTTTTTATCTTTCTCTTTTTTTGATATCGTAATTCACCCATTGATGAATGTTCCCTTTAATTGTAATAACTCATAAGTCTATAAATATATTTAAATTATCCATTATTAAAAAGGAGGATTTCCTTGATTTCGTCTCTCTCTTTAGTTATCTTCTTACCTTTCATTTCCTCTACTGCCAATCATCTTGGAAAGATACACTATGGTCATTGTTAACCATATGTCATCTCAAATTCATCCCTTCATTTACTCTAACTTTTCAATAATTACTCCACTGGATGTGTTCTGTCAAAAGTCATGGTTGAAGTTCCATCTGAGACTTTAACCAGTACACAATTTCATGGTACACCATTCAAGGACTTTAAAGGTCAAGTGATTTCTTTACATGCCTCTTTTTATAGCTTATTTTAAAAAATTAAACAAATAATTTTAGTCCCAAGAATACATAAAACTTTGGGATTTTTCATAACAGCACATAGATATCCAAGTATTGGACTAGTAAAGAAAGAGACCATGACTTTTAGGGAATATATGAAGAAAGGACAGGGCAGTGATGGGAAAAATAGTTTACCTTATCAGTCATAGAACTCAAACTCTTAGGGAAGGATGTAATCACAGGGAGGCACTGAGAAATGGAAGAAAATTGCTTTTGTGGAGAGAAATGGGCAACAAGGAACTAATATGAATGGGGCCCAACAGTACATGAAAGTGGAAATGTACTGACATTGAAGAGTGGTGAGGGAGAAGGATGATAAGTTTGCATGTCTGCCAAAAAAGTATTTCTGGATGACGATAAATTATAAACTGTGGCCATGAGAGGATTTGGTGAAGGAGGTTAAGGGGAACAGATTTAGTCTGAAATGTTTGAAAAAATGTGAGATTATGTGCTTGAGTGTTGAATGTGTGGAAGGTGAAGGCTTAAATAATTTCAGAACGTCATTAGTGTTTGGTGGTAAAAGAAACATGAACAAGATGAATTGAGCAGTCATAATTCACAAGTCTGCCACAGAAACACTAGTTCAGGGAAGAATTTGTCAAGAGTTGCAGAATTCATTATGATTCTCTCTATTGCCATCAATTCACAATAGTCTCTCCATTTTTAGATTCTGTTTTTGCTTACAGATTTTGCTGTACAATTCTTTTATGTGTAAGTCTGATAAGCCGAGCTGGCAGCAGTACATGATACTCTCTATTTCTTTCATATGTGCTTGTTTCATTTCTCCAATAGGTTGTGATCTTTTCTTTGTGTGGAAATTTTATGTTATTGATCTCCCTTTTCAAAACCTGTATGCATGTACCTAGAACAACCTGTTGATCACTTTATTTTTTTTAAATATTTGATTAATTAAAGACCACATTCTAAATATGTGATCTGTCACAAAAGCTTAAAATGATCCTATCTTTGAGAATTATTTTCTTGAATATTTGGAAAATAAAATGCAATTTATGATGAAATGTTTACTTAAGGGCATGAAATCTTTGTTTAGCAAATTTAAATAATCTGAATCAATAATGTAAATTAAATAAAGTCTTTCTTAATTTATTAATTAGTGAATATTGATGAAATAATTGACAAAACAATTTTTACAATCATAAATTTTATTTAAATTGCAATCTAAAAAATATAAAAGTCTTCAAACATCAACAAATAAGAATGTGGAGGTTCACAGACCTATGAAACAGCTGCAAATGTTAAGGGATAGAGAGTTTAAGAATTTGTTCTATATCTTTTCTGAGACAAAAGGAAAAGAAATCTGTTAGCTCAGCAGGGGGAGGTTGTTTTGCAACTTGAAAAAGGCTCTGAGTTCTTTTTCATTCTTTTTTTATTTGGGAACCAGCTGAAAGGCTCTACTAGAGGAAATTGTGGAACCAGAGGAAGTCATGTTTTCAAACACAGAGGAGCCACACAGCCAGGTATGAGCCAAGTACAAGGGCATTTTCAGTAAAGCAAAATGTACACACCATGAAAAAGTCTGACCCCACATTGGGATGTCCTAGGATTCTTCATCCCAGGAAGCTCTGCAAAAGGAAAGATCATAGTCTTATGTTGAATTCCCAAGCTTAAAAAGAAAATTTTAAGAAGTTTGTAGGGATGTTGTTTTTCATTCATCACTTAAAGATATAAAGTATATCTAAGCATACTTTTTGCTCTAACTGTATTTCCATTTTGTTTTTTAAGTACTTTGTTTTGAGTACGTGAAAAATAAAGACTGATTTTTAAGCCCTCAGGGAGAAAATTGCCTTGGAAAGCCCATTCCATTCTTCAGGACTATTATTATAGGCCAAAACATTAAAATGCCAGAGAGCTGGTGGAACAATAAAGGAAAGGTCAGTCGGCATGATACCAGCTTAGTCAATGAAGGTTCTTTCCAGGTAAAAGCATTTTTGCTTTAAAAAAAAATGAAAATGGTAAAGAAAACAATTTATTCATGTGAGGTTCATTTGATTTTTCTCTACAAATGTATTTTATTTTTACTCTCTGGACTAGGAAGCCTGAAAAAAATCACTGTGAGCTATTAATATGCATTTTATAGGTTGACCGATTGACTTATCAGCCACATCTTACTCTATAGGGGGGAGAAATAAGAAAACAAAAAAGGCACAAGCCTGTCTGAGTCCCTGTGTGTGTGTGTATTTGTAAATACTCATGTAACAATCCTTATTAAAAGATTCCAAAAATAGCTTTGGACAAATAGAGTGAGCTCTTCTGGTAAGAAAAAATTATGAGATCATACCTGGACTTTTTCCAAATTTTTTTTAATAATAATAATTTTTAAAAAAACTATATAGTGTCAGGAGGACAAAGATGCAGTTTTTATGCATAAAACTTGATCTTGTTAGGAACTCAGAATGGTTTTAAAAAATTTCTCAAAATTTTTTGTATTTGTTAAGGTGACTACAAATTGCATATTAAATAGAAACATTGGGCATAACTTTTCACTTATTCATGCCAGTAATATTCCTTCAGCAACTGCTCGGTGCCTGGTAATTTGCTCTGCACTGAGGATAGAAATGGGAAAATAAATTTCCTGTCTTCAACTTGTGTTTTGTATAACCATTTAGATATTTAAGCAAAATACTCTGGGGGTAGAGTTAAAGAGCAAGAAAAATTTAAATCACTAGGTTGGTGGAGTTGAATGTAAGGCAAGGTTGTACTAGAAAGAAGAGGAGAGAGAATGCAGAGTCTTTGCCATAATGTAAAAGCTTTGGGAATCAAAAGCATAAATTCATGTAACCTTCATCCCCCCACCATTTTCAAAACCTCTTTGTCTTTGTCTCTCTCTTAAAAGTGCATTTACTTACAGCAATAAACCATATGACATCTTACAAAAGAAAATTGAAATATAAAATTTTCCAATTGAGATGTTTGCAATTAAATCTCACACCATGAAATAATGCCCCAGGAAAACAATATAAACTGGCTATTTCTTTTTAAGTCTGAGAATCTTGGTTCAGTGAAATGAACTGTCCTTGAATTTTGTAAGTTTAAATGAGAGACACGTTTGATCTTTATCTAAACACATAACTGCTGCCACATGTCCATTACTCACCTCCTATAGCAAGTTTATTTATAAAATTTTATTTGCATATTGCTATATTTATTTCTATACCACTTCACTTTAGTAAGAACATTATAAGTCAGTGTTTCTTCCTTTGTGCTTCTAGTAAGTAATACCAATCTGGTACAGGTATGGCTTCTATACTTATTACCCCATAGTGACCTATTGTGAGTTTTAAGACTATTTCTTTGGTATTTGTTCATCTCAGCAATATTTCTATGCTGGTGTGTGTGTGTGTGTTTGTGTGTATGTGTGTGTGTGCATATGTATTTTGTTTTATATTTTCATTTTTTCTCCCAGGGCTTTGGGTTGTACAGATTTCAATGCAATCTCCTTCAAAATATCCATGATATTCTTCACAGAGCTAAAAACAAAATCCTCAAATTAATATGAAAGCACAAAAGACCTGAGATAGTCAGTGTAACTCTAAGTAAAAAGAACAATTCTGGAGGCATCACAATAACTGATTTCAAAAATACTATAGAGCCATTGGAACAAAAACAGCACAGTATTGCTTCACAGTATGAAAACAGAACTGTGGACCAATGGAACAGAATAAAGGATTGAGAAATAAGTCCACCTGTCTTCATCTAACTGGTTCTTGAGAATGGTCTTGAGTTCTTATATTGTTCTTTTAGTCTCTTATTTATTTCTTTTCTGATCTGTTTTATTTCTATGCCTATAGTGATTTGGAGATAGGTTTGTTCCTTGTTTTCCAAGACCTTGAGATGCATTATTAGATTATTTATTTGAGGTCTCTCACTTTTTTTTCATGTAGGCACTCATTGCTATAAACTCTCCTCTTAGTATTGCTTTCACTATATCCTGCAGGTTTGGGTATGTTGTGATTCAAGTCTACAGTGTAATTTAACTCTGAAATTTCTTTGTTGTTTTTTATGCCTGGATTATCTGTCTACTGATTAGAGTGGGAATTTATGCCACCTACCTGTTATTTTATTGGGATCTATTTCTCCCTAAATGTTTAGCAGTGTTTGTTTTAGCAAATTGGGTGCTGCAACATTCAGTGCATATAGGTTTATGATAATTATGTCTTATTAATGAACTATTTCATTCTTCAATATATGGTGACTTTCTTTGTTGCCTCTAGATGATTTTGTCTTCATCTATTTTGTCAGATATAAATGTAGCTACTCCTGCTTCCTTTCAGATTCCATTTATTTGGAATAATTTTTGCCATCCTTTCATTTCAATTTCTGTATGTCTTTGCAGGTCAGGTGAATGTTTGTGGTTAGCACATTGCTCGGTTCTATTTTAAATCCAATTTTTACAGTCTATGTCTTTTAATTGGAGATGAAGACCATTCACACAGTTATTATTAAAAGAATGTATTTATTTTGTCATTTTGTTGATTTTTTTGAGTATTCTATGTTAACTTTTTCCTCTTTTTTTATCTTAGAAATTTAATATTTTATTGTGTTAGTAGTGTTTGGTTCTTTTCCATTTGCCATTTGACTGTCTACTCTTCTTGTGTGATTTATTCTTTCACATGCTATTAAAATTTTGCTTATCTTTCTCTTCTGGGTGCAGGATTCCCTTAAGTATGTTCTGTAATGGTGGGTATTTTGGGCACGAATTTTCTTAGTTTATACTTTATTTCTTCTGTTTTGAAGAATAACATTGTAGGGTATAGTAATCTTGGTTGCCCATAATTTTCTTTTAGGACTTGAAATATATTATTCCATGCCCTTCTGATCTTCAGTGTTTCTGCCAAGAAATCTGCTGTTACCCTAATAAGTTTGCCTTCAGATGTGACTTGGTGTTTCATTCTGACAGCTTTTAATATTCTTTCCTTGTTCTACATTTTTAGTAATTTAAATATAATATGTCATGGAGAAGTTTTTTTCCGGTCATGTTTATTCAGGAATCTAAATGCCTCCGATATCTGGATGTCCATGTCTTTTCCAAGATTTGAGAAACTTTCTTCTTTTATTTCATTGAATAAGTTTTCTATGCCCTCAGTACTTAATTCTTCTCCCTCAGATATGCTGATTATGTGAATGTTTGATATTTTAATAGTGTTACAGAGATCTTGTGTGTTCTCTTCATTCTTATTTTTTTTTCTAAAATTTTTTTTATCTGATTTTAGTATTTTGTCAGACCTGTCTTGAAGCTATGTGCTTGATGTGGTCTGTCATTGAGACTTCCAATTGAGTTTTTAATCTGACTTACTGAGATTGTGTTTTGTTCTTTTTCAAAACCTGTCTCTTTTTTGAACTTCTTATATATAGCCTGCATTGTCTTCCTTAATTCATTCAACTGTTATTTGTATTCTTTTGGATTTTACTGTGATTTTTTTATTATGCTTTTCAAAATCCATTGTTTTAAATTCTGTGTTTATCATTTTATTCCCTTGATATCTTTGCAGTATGTTCTTCCTATAGGATTATAAACTTTAGGAAGTATCATATTGCTTTTTTTCATATTTCTCAATATGTTGGCATTTGCACATCTGTTTGGGTGGATATCTCTTCTATTTTCATACGTCTGACTTTTTAGTGACTTTCTCTTGACAATGTGACTTGGAATTCATCACTTTGGTGTGTAATGTTGAACTTATTCCCAATTGGACTACAAAGTCTTATTTCCCTGTGACTTTTTTGACTGTGATTGGTAGGTTTTGACTCAAAGCATATTATGCAAAACCCACTTTCTGCATACATCTCTCAAGAGTCAGGTTCCTCTGATAATTTGGACAGGTGTGGTACAGACAGCAAAGTAGTAGGGATACACTCACTGTGACTGCTGCTGTACTGAGAGTGGAAGGCCCATCAGGTGATGGAGGTTTGCTTGAGTACTGTTGATACTGGCTCTCTTACTTTAAAGTGAGTTGTTCAATTGTGTTGAAAGGCCTGAAATTTTTATTCTCTGTTTAGACACTTATGCAGTTTCCAATGTTTCTTGGGGACAGACACGGGCTAGGATCATGACTTCTTCTCTGTGGCACTCACATCCAGTCTTCTCAGTTATTTGCACTCTGAGGTGGGTGGGGTGACATGACTTATAAACCTCATAAGTTCAGCATCTTCAACAATTATGTTATTTCTTTATTCTGTTACTGTTGCATGGACTGGGAATGGGACAATAAATCCCCCTAGCTGTAGCCATTTGGTGGTGGTTCATTAGCAGGTGGTTTTTTGCCTCCCCTATTTTTTAAGTTAAAGTGTCAGCTAAGTTTTGAGCAGGACTGGGTCATGGGTAGAGCTAGGGGCAAATCTCTCAGCTAGGCTTTGAGTGTAGTTTAGTGGCAGAACACTTGCTCATCTTGTGTGAGGTCTCATGCTTGATCCCCAGAATCTCACTATTATTTTGTTTTTATATTGTGGAAAAGCATATGGGTACTGGGTACCTCTTTCTGCCATCTTGAATCTCCCCTTAAACTGTATTGTCAACTTTTCTATATCTATCTTAGAGATAGAACTAATTAATGATTAATTAATCCTTAATAATTGTAGATAGACCTAATTCTAATAATATGATTTGTGAAAGTATAATGAAGATTTTGATGCTATTGACAGATATTTTGTCATGATTTGTGGCAATGTATTGCTAGCAAAATTAATGTCAGGTAACTTTGTATACTGCTTTCACTTTTCTTTAGTCAGAGATAAAATGAACTTAAGTCAATAAGTTTAGTGGAATTATTAACCATAATATTTATATTTCCAGAACATATACACAATAACATTTGACAATAAATGAAGTTGGAATAAGATGATCTTTTCTGAAAGGTTTTATTGTATGTGAAGTTAGACAATAAAAATTCAATCAATAAAAATATTAAATGCCACTTTGCTATATGTTAGACACTAAGCAATACAGTGCTGTGTTAAAAAAGATGAGCAACACATAAGCTCAATTATTGGCATTGCAAGTTTAAAATGTTTATTAAATATCCAAGTGGAGATGTCAAGTAGGCAATTAGATAAATAAGCCCAGATGTTGCTTGAGAAGTTCAGGGTGAGGACATAAATTTGAAAGTGTTGACTTAAGAGATAACATTTAAAACTTTGAGACTCGTTAAGTTTACCAAGGACAGAGTTGAGATTGCAAGTAGAAAAGCATCTATGTCTGGGCTCTTTAGGATTGCATGGTTGTCAGTAAAGATTCCTTTGTGGTTTAAGAGAAGAGACTTCTGGCTAATGTACATAAGAGGTATCAGGGAAGTGCTAATTAAATTTGAAAGCACAAACTTCCTTAATTTTTTAAAAATACTTTATAAAAATGTAAAATATGAAACCAAATTTTCAAAGTTTATTTTTATTTAATTTCTTTTAAATTGACATTGTATGTTTTTCTAATTTTGATCTACATGTTAGTGGAGTCAGTTCCTTTTCAACTATAGTCATCAGGAATACACACTTTAGGGGCAATAGCATCTGCAAAGACTAATCTAGAGAAGTGCTTCAGATGAATATTCCATCAATTCCCACAAAGTGAACCCTCTGGCTAATAGAGAACTGAGGTTTTCCATCAAACTGGTATTTCTTTAGTGAAATGAATAGTGTTAAAGAATAAGGACTCACTAAAACCACACAATCCAACTCTTTGTGAATGAGATAAAGTCACTGAATGAATCAAAGAGCAAATGCCCTTCAGAAATGTACCATAAGTTTAAGATTTCCATCTGAGTTGTGTTCTTAGATGCACTGGGCATTTAGTCATTTGCCCCTGGATTAGCAGTTTAGCTGAATCTTACTGTTAAGAGTTATTGTTGCAACTTCTGGAATAAAATTTCACACAAGATACTTTTTAGAGCACTGTAATGCATCGAGAACTGGGACTTCATCCAGTTACTGAATAGGTTGTACAACATTTTGTTTGTTTGATAAGAAATATTTGAGAAGTGGCAGATTGTGGTCAGGTACTGTCTTCCATTCTAACATGTGACCTGGTACTAAGCTGTGTGTGTGTTTGGGGGCCAGGGGGCTAAGCTCAGCTACCTTTAACTATCAGAGACTACACTGATAACTCTCAAAAAAATTAATAATTATCAGGATTCTATATAATTTCTGTTGGTCAGTGTGTGATATTACATTTCTTGGATATCTAATGTGATAGAGTAACTCAAAGGGTAAGGGAATATGAAACACTCAAAATGTCTGGATTATAGTATTGGGAAAATATAACTGAAAACAAAATTTCCTTCCAACCCAGAAGTCCCTTCCACAAAGTTATCAGAGAAAGAAAACACTTTGTTTTTAAATACATACATGTAATTCACCTCCTTTTAAATTTCATTATTGAGGCATACAAAAACTAATAAGTATTCGTCCAAAGTGTGATGCATATCACAGGAAATTGAGAACGCAAAGAAAGAAATCTAATTTTTATATAGTCAAACAGATGCAACCCATTACATAGTCTTCTTCAGAGGAACAATAACAAGTCTTTAGTAAGAGAATCTCCCAGCACCATTTGTCAGGTATAGTTCATCCTAACTTTATTAGCAGGTGGAGTTTTCCTCTGTGTTATCTAACTGGCTTATTGAGAGGGAAAGCAAACTTAAATCTTCATGAAAGGAGGCAGTTGTGCAGTTTGGAGTGGGGTGGCTTCTAAGGGTAGGCTTTTACTTTTTTCACAAAAACAGACAGGGGCCCTTATCTCCCTTGATGTTTACAATTCAAAGAGATGGTTCCTAGGCCCTTGGGAAAGACATTCCTAAATCATGAAACTGACAAAAGGTCTATTTTGTCCTCTAGAGGATTTATATACATGTCAAAGAGAGGAGAAAATACCTAAAATTTTAAGTTATGTAAAGCAAATGCTGAAAAAGGAGGGTGAAACTTCCCTTATGTTCAATACAGAAAATTGAGCCTCTTTTTAAAAATTTTATTTGTCCTTCAAAAAGCAAGAAAGAGGACTTTATTTGAAAAGCAGTTCAATGTTACATATTTGAGAATAGAGCTGTTTGGTTATAGGAGGAGAGGAAGTTGTGGAATACTTTTGAACCGGGGTTTTCCTTGGAGGGATGAGGGCAAATGTGTCACCAGCACACAGAAACCGGGAACTCACTCAGGATGGTGCTAAAGCAAAACCCGTTTATTGTGTACAAAGCTTTTGGTTATATCGGCTATGCAGCTGCTTATGTGAAGGGGGGCTCCTTCTGCACCAATCCATGAAAAGGTCATTAACTCCACTTATCTCAGACCAGGAATGTTCCCAGGGCCACAGGCAAGTGCCACGAATCCACTGGATGGTGTTCTAGTCCAGCGTGAGCGGTGGGCCATTGCTCAGACCATAGACTCAGTGACAGCTGCCATATATGCCTGAGGGATATTACCTACAGAAGATGCAGGATATTACCTATTATGCAGGATATTACCTACTACGAGGAAGAGATGAATGCAAGGAGTTGAAGAATGGTTGGAATTTGAGAAATGTGTAAAATAGAACAAAGGTCTTTCAGGGATAGTACAAATAGCTGGTCTTCCTTTCCTTCTGAGAAAACTGGTAAAACTGGGTTGGGTGGCTCAGTTTGCCCAAATCTATAGGGAAGCATTTGGAGATTAAGCTGGAGAAACCTAGAGAGAATCTAAGGGAGGCATAAGGAGCTGAATTAGGCATGAAGTTGCATCAGGGAAGAGTAAGTGTGGCTACATGAACAAGAGATAAGAACTTGCAGAGGTTCTATAGGTATGTTAACCACACAGAGACCAGATCTGTTTGAAGATGCTGGGACAGGACAGGCAAAAATAAGCATTTAAACAAAATATAGTCATGTGCATTCTGTGGGGGCAACAAAGTGAAGTTTAGTTTGACTGGAACAGTGTGTAGGGTTTATGAGAGAAGTTTGTTTGCTCTGTCTAATTTACAAAATTATCTTTTAAGTGGCTTGCACATAATACATTAGAGATGATCAAAGGCACCATAGAAAGTATGCATAGTCATTTAAAAAAAATTACCAGTAAAAAATGAACAGAGATGTCTGGAGCACAGGACAAACTGTTGTTGATATAATTCAGTCACAGGTTTGGTTGACCTATGTAACAGCCATAATAATAATTTAAAAAAGGAATTGTTATTCTATTAAAAACAAAAGAAGCTTAGCCAAGGGAAATAATATTTAACACAAGTTACAACAGCAATCTTTTATTTGCAGTTTCATATAAGAAGGCTGAATAATGTCCTCAATAACATTCAGACAGCTAAACAGTGAGAAGCAATCCAGTAGATGCTTTTGATTGGCAGAGGTGTGTATAAATTGAAGAGACTGGAAAGACAGATTATGGTTGCGTCACAGAGGCTATGATTCACAGGTTGAGTTAAATGTTTAAATTCCATTCAACTGGCAATAGGAAGCTATAAAAAGCTGTTGAGAGGAGTGAAGTATACGACAGTATCTCTAGAAAGATGGATGAGGCAGTCGTGTTTGAGATAGATTAGAAAGAGGAGTCCTCCAAAATCAAGGGTCTGTTTGAGGACTTTGCTGTAGTCTGGATGTGAGATAGTAATGGTTTGTGAGAGCATATTGATGTTAAGAATGGGAACTCATGGACAGACAGATGTAAGAGATACCATTAAGGAGGGATCTATAGAACTTCACTACCCATTCAATATGGATAGAAAAGTATTTGTCAAATAAACACTTTCTTAAACAAGGATAGTAGGTAATCATGTGCATTAGTAGGGATAGAGCACATAGGAGGAGGAACAGCATTAGAGGAGGTAGCATTACCTACCTTTTGTGGAGGAGGTAGCATTAGATTTGGACATAACCTTGAGGAATCATTTGGTGATGTCAAGGTGGAGATGTTCAGGTACAGAATAGAAGCTCAGGAATAGGAGGCTGAAAATAATCAGCCATGTAGTTGCCTATGTAGACTTGATAGTGGGAGACTTTACACACATGGCTAAATTCTAGGGAAAACTTAAGGACTCTCAAGTCTAAAGATCAGAGCCTAACGGTATCTGGAAAATACATTTTTTTCTTATAAGTCTCTAATTATAGCTTGTTTTTGTTATGATTAACCATATAGCAGGATTGTGAACTAGTATTATTGAAAATAGAAGCATACATTGTTTCATGGTGGAAAAATCCTTTGTCATATAGAAGTACAGAATATTAGCCTTTTCCTAGGAAAGTACTCTGACCACCCATTGTGTTTATGAAGTCTTTTCTATGTTGGTTTTGAAATATTGAAACAGAAACATCCTTGAGTGCTGTCACAGGAGCTGATGTTTAATGGTGTTCCCAAGAAATATTATGACTAAAAAGGTATCTGTCCAATTCTGAATCTTTTTTTGCTCATGTCCTATACTGAAAGAGATCCTTTCAGATAAAGGATGGTAGAAGACATATTACCATTCCAATCTTTTAGTTGAGTTGAAGAGAACTAATTGCTGCAGAATATGTGCAAATCATTATCAGGTTAGATAGAGCTCAGCAGAATACAAACAACTGAAGGTTTGTGAGTGATGACAACGGGCACCATTTTTAAGAGTATATAGGTGGGGAATAACTCACTTAGTTGGAAATGCCAAGACTTACTGAACCAAATTGCCTTATTACTTATCCAAAGTAGAGCCCACATGGAATTCAGAAAGATCCTTCCTTATGTGAAATGGAGTCTCAAGTAATCACTCATCTTTTATTTTGCCATGACATTACCCATCTTCTACATTGCCATTTGTGCTATTAAGGCCTTTACCTGGGATATGCTTTTCATTTCCTGGTCTGGATTTTTGGCTTTGATATTCCTTTAGACTGACTCTTCTCTCATTCTACTTTTTGATTTTGCATGATCTCTTGGTCTCATTTGTCTAGTATCCATCAACCTGCACTCCCAGATACTTATTCATAGACAGATTCCTGGGTCCTCTACTTAGTTTACTCAGCACTAAAAGGTTTCTGCAAATTGTAGCAAGGAAATTGAAATCTTCTTATCACTAGGACCTGTCAGTCATTGGACCAGAAAGGAAAGTTATGAGGAGAGAAACTGGAGATGAACAAGGGGTGGAGAGAAGAGGGAGCCTGTGTATGTGTGTGTTTGATATAACACACCGGACCATTTCTTTGGTGAAATCTGGCCCAGGTTGTAATTAGTTGCTGAGCTCTTAAAATCTGAGTCCTCCAGTGAAAAACAAAGTGACAATAGTAACTGTTCTGCTATTTCCAACTTGTTACAAGGAGATATCTGGCTGAATGTAGGGTGACTAGACCTCTTTTGACGCTATTTGAAGCCAGGGATTGATGGCCTATGTTAAACTATGCCTTAACTTGAAAACATTGGGCATCATTCAAGTTATAGGCCAACGTTGTTACTAGAACTCTCCATATCTTGAATAAAGGTATGCTACAGGAATATTCAATGACATACACATGTTTCTCATGATATAATTTTTCAATTATTCTTAAACAAAAATCTTTTTCATCTTCAAAAACCAGAGATGGAAACCCTTCTATGCCTAACAGCCTATCAATACCTGATTTAGTAGACGTGGTTTGATGATTACATTAGACACTGGCATCCCCAGAGTAGATAAAACGAGAGAAGCAGGAGCTCTCATAAAACTTTCTGAAGTAGGCTATTTTTCAGATGGTGCAAGATTGTTATGTACATATGAGTTCTATTAATCTGTCTGTTATTTTTGGACTTTTCATCTTTAATTTTATTGTATTTTCCAGGAATTCAATATTGGAATTAATTACATTTGTCCCAGAAAAAAATAAACCAAAACAAAACAAAAATGGATACTTGATATTTTTAACAGAGAAAATTTAATCCTACTATGTATCTCTGAGGGTGATGTTAGCATTTGCCTCATTTTGTTGATGAAGAAACGAAAGGTAAATGGATGCCCTTTCCTTTCAGTCACTTACCTAGGAAGTGCTAGAGATGGCATTCAAGTCTTGCTATGGCTTCATCATATTGCCTACTAACAAGTATATTATTATTTTTCTTCCTCAAGGCTTCTTGCATCTTGTTTCAAATAAAGCATTATTAATTTTCCCTATAACACACTTAGTAAACACAGCAGATCTTTGCTTTGCACTTAATCTTTGTTGTCATCAGATCTTGTTTCTGTCTAGCCCCATTTTTCCTAAACTTTGAGTTTTTTATTTTATCGGTTTGGTTGCAATTTCCAGTTGTTCAGCAATGTTAGAGGATATCAGTAAATAAACAATCCTGACATCGAGTATATTTATGGTATTTATTATAATGATATGGAAAAATTTTTCATTATTTCTTGTTTATTTTACAGTATTTTCCACCTGGGTAAGATAGTGATGAAGAATTTCTTAAGAGTGCCAGAAAAACAATAAGGCTGTGTTTGTATGAATATAAGGCCAAAGCAATTAGCTAAAAAGCAGAACTGTCAATCATGCCTTTCTTCTTTCCCCCAGACTAGGTTCCCAAAGTAGTTGGAATAACTTTTTCAATTAATCTGTTTGTTGATTTTTCTTTGTACAGACAGTTCAATAGTCAAATAATATTTTTCATTTTCATATCTCTTATTAATTAAAAACGGTTTCTTTCTTTTTTGAAGCCAATACCTAGCTTGTTGGACACTTCATTCCTTTATTTTTCTAGATTCATAATTACCATGAGAAACAAGACTATCGCATGCAAATTACATTTTATCCCTTTGAGTCTTAACAAGCACATCAGTATTTTACATCTAAGGAAAAGTTCAGACTCTAGAGAAAGTCACAAAGATTTTGTCTTATGTATTTAGGCAATGCCCTATAAATTAAAATCATTTTAGAAATAGGATTTTGGAATCATAGAATTGTTTTTTCTTTTAATTTTCATTACAATAAATATTATTGATGCTATTACTATAGCATACAAAATTTGCTTTTGATTTGGTCAAAAAAGATGGTTTTGTGGCAAGGCGATTGCTAAACATTGGTGCAAATCTAATGATGGAGATAGCACTTAGTGAATAGTTCAATGAATATTCCAAAAAAAATTTTTTAAAATGTACTGGTGTGTGTATTTTGTTTTGATATGGGAAAATGTTTAGTCAAAGCATAGAAAAGAGTGATTAATCAGATTCTTCTGTTTTCTTTGAGCCTTTTGTTTGCGAGTCAATGATTAACAGGCAAATGGTGCAGAACACACTCGCTTTGTAAATAATTGTGCACCTGAGATAGTTTACAAATTACTCCTACATTTCACTAAGCAAAAGTATTATTAAAAGAGTATCAGAATTTTAAAGAGTTTAGCTATCTTTCAAAGAGTAATTTAAGTGTGTAAGACTAAATTACAATTATGTTATAATATGGCAGCAGTGTGGTTTATTCATATTGACTTTAATAATTATGACAAATGTTCCTTCCAACTAAAGTAGTTTGATTCAAGTCAGAAATAATTGTCCTAATCTCATGAGTGAAACCAAGTTGTATTGCAATTATGAGTAAAATATGTATATGTGTGCTACAATTCCATACATTTTTCAATGAACTGGAACCATTTGGACTATTATATCTAGGAATATCATATTTTATTTGACCATTGCCTTTGGTTCATGTTGTTGTGCCATACAAAATCTACAATGAATTTGAAGTGCAAAAATGAATTAAAACCATTAAAAATTGATTAGGAACAAGTTAGAAGGAACTACAAAATGCTTTCATGGAATGGTAAATGATATATAATTAATCTGATGCCACATTCTGTGGGTATTTAGAGTTGAAAAAAAAAACAGTAAACATTTGGTCAAGAAAGAGATATTGGCTATTAATAAATTTCCTATTCCATTTGTTCTGGTACACTACAATTCCTTGAAAGATTATACAGATCTGCTGTACAAAGATGAAAATCCAAGTAGCCCCTGCATGGTGGACATTGATTGTGTATGGCCACTCATCCATCATCTTTGAGCATTCTCTTTAAATTTTGTTACTTTCTCAAACAGGTCTTCCTACTGAAAATGCAATCCTTATGTATCCTTGCTGCCAAGGGTATGGGTAGATGATCAGTTATCTGTGCATCAAGAACAAACTCAGTGATCAGCACCATTCAGAGGTGAGTGTGCATGAGGAGTTTTGTTCTGTTGTATGATGTGGAGTTTTGATGTGTGATGTGCACAGTTCTCTGGGTGGCAGTGGAAGATGTTTTGGAGTCCAATCTCATCAGTGAGGATTGCTCAGTGACTGAGGTAGTGATGTTTTATGTGAGGATGTCCTGCATGTGTGTGGGTATTGTTTCAGTAAATATAATTTCAGCACTGTGTTCATTAATGCTCTTAGAGATTCTATGAGCTACCTCATGTAAAAAATGGCCAGATTTTATTTTATTTTACAATTAGGAATGTAAAGATATATGCTTCTCTTCGCCTTCTACATAGCCATCCCAAATGAATTTCTGTGCTCATCCTTCACCTTACTCAAATTTTGCTTAGATTATAGCATGTCTTAGGTGAGGATTTGAAGCATTAGTCTCTGAGATAGAGGTTAGTATGCAGGATGGAGACTTATTAGATTTGGTTCTGGAGATTAACAACTGTGTAAGGAAAGGGAAGGAAGATGAATTGAGCAGAGAGAGGTCTGGACAGTAATGCAGTTTCAGAGAAGACCCCAGTGAGCTCCATGGAAATATGTGAAGCTTGAATGGCCCTTAGAATAGTTCCTTCATGTTGGACAGCCCTGGGATGTGGGCTGCCTAAAAACGGAGGCTGACTTTGGGCAAGGTCATTCTTTTCATCTGGAAGTTTTGAAGATGATTGATAGCTGAGACATCCCATGAGTTGGGATGTCTATATATATCCTTCAGGCCACAGCATCTACTATCTCCTATGTTTGTTTATTATTAGGTTTTTCCACATCTGCTGTTTCACAACATTGGAACTCTGAATATCATGGAAGATTTGTTAAAGTGGTAAATCATAGTGCTTAAGCAAGAGAGCTCTGGAGGCAAAATGCCTGGGTTTCAGTCACAGGGTTCATATCTACCTGCTCTGTGACCTCAGTTTGTTTATCCCACTTCCTGTTTCTCAACTTTCTCATATATAAATGGAGATAATAGTTAAGGAACTAATGCAGTTAATTTTAAGTTAATCTATGTGAAATTCATAAATTTTTGTTAAAACATAAACCCTCAATGATGTCAGCTGAAGTTAAAAGTGCCTAGCATCTGAGACAGTGCCTAGTATGTATTAGGCATTCGATTTTCATTTTATTGAACAAATACATTATTAGAAGTTGAACAAAGGAAAGTAGAGTTTATGGATGCATATATGACATACTTCAAGTCACTCAAAGTTTTGCCTGCCCTAAAACATTGCTCCCTTTAGGAGAGTTAGTTATTAAAATGAAAAATATATATATACTAGAATAGATGTACAAACCACCAGCCAGGCTTCTCTACGACCTTGTTAGAGTTCTCTATTGAGGATCTCCGTGAGATGACTTTCACAGTTCACTTTTGTTTCCCTTTCTTGATTTTGATGGAAGGTGAAGTATTTACAAGGCTCACATAGGAAACAGATCCATGACTAGAATTTGTGATGCTATCATGTTTCCACAGAGGAACATGTCCCTTCTCTGGGTTGGGGCATTTTATTAGGACTTGGGGAAGGGACAAAATAATATAGTGACATAACAGAAATGTTTCCTTTCCCAACAGACACTATAATATTTTACTCTCAGTTTTCTGAGAATTTTCATTACTTCAAACAAAGGAAAATTAAACACATGAGGAAACAAAGAATTTTTGTTTTTGAGTTTCTGATCCAATAATCATTTAAAACACCTTCGAGAGATCCCAGTACAGTGCAAGATGTTTCACTCAGGCCATGTTCTTTTAGGAATGTAAACAGTTATTAAGAATAAAAAATACTGAAAGTATGAAAAAGTCCCAGAAGGAAAATATGAGCTAATATTTACTTAGCACTCGCAATGGGTTTGAGTCTGAGGTAAATGCTTTTCATGCTATCTCATTTATCCCTCTCAATTACCCTGTGGAAGAGAATGTTATCTTTATTTTACAGAAGAAACTGAGGTTCAGTGATATGCTTCCATAAGCAATCATGTGAGTTCATTTGGTCTCCACTTCCCCAGGTCACCTAGGGTACTGCCTCACCGACTTGCTTGTAGGGATAGGCTAACACACTGTCCATGCTTTCCCTGAAGAGTTTATAGAAGCAGCATTAGATTCTTTCAACTATTGGCCAAAACATGGAGGAATTTCCAGTGGTGGCATTCCAGAATCTGTTAGAAGGACTCCCAGATGGGAACCATCTACACTTCCAATATGTGGTTCTGGGTTTCCTAAGAATCCTGTGGATACTTGTTTTCTTGGGTCCCACCTGGGTTATAGAGTCAAGGTTTATGGAAAATGTGGTGAAAATTTGACAAAAACACCTCAGGTGATTTTTTGGCCCACTAACTTCAAAATCATTGTTTTGAGTCCTCAACTCTGAGGAGAGCTAGGGTGCTTCACAGTATTTGTGGGAAAAGAGCTGGTATGGCCTTTGATTAATGGCCCTGAGAAAGAGAATAAGAAACGTATCTAAAAATACCACCTTAGAATTGGAAAGGTTGATGGCTGAGAACAGTAAGTTATTAAAATCCAAGAATAATTTAAGAACTAATTTTACAGATAATTGATAATGAAATGATCTGATAATAGTGCAAGTAGAGTACATAGGGGTAACTGTTGAAGAAGCTATAATTAAGAGAATTAAGGAGACCGGCTGAAAAATAATTAAAGAAATCAAGATAAATGGCAACAGAGCAGGAACAAGGAACTTACTTCCCAGAGATAAAGCAGTTTTAAGAAAAGGCATTAGGTATTAGATTTATCTGAAAATCTGTAATAGAGATTAGAAGAATGAAGCTTTGGTGTTTGAGAAACTTTCAAGGATGAAATTTTTCTCAGGAGATTTATGTGTTCCTTGAATTGAGAGGTTTCCTTTTTCTTTGTACAATGTCAGTAAATGTAGCTTTTCATTCTAAATATTATTTTCCAGTGTTTAAGTGAAAACATGGATGACTCTTCTACTGAGTATACCTGAATTATAATTTCCCATGTGAAAACCATGATTTAAATCTAACATGTAATACTGGTAGAACAAAAGTTGCTTTTCTTTCCACCGAATAGTTGGTTATGTTCAACATATCATCTAAAATTACTTGATTAAATTATACGACAATAATAATTTACATGGTGCTATATATTTCTTTGAAGTTTGAAATATGTTTCACTGATCTAAATACAATCTAAATTGGAAATCTGCGTAAATATATGAGAATTATAAGGAATATATGAATATATTTCTAATACTCTACTGTAGTCAGCTGACTTCTCTATTTTCCTACAAATACCTATTATTTGTGTTCACTGATTTTAAATATGCATTCTAAAAATGTTTTCTTACCCAAAAACATTTTTATTCTTAAAAATGTTTTATATAGTAAATTTCAAAGTAATTTCAGATTCAAATGGCGTTATAAGAAATACCACAGAGCTATCCCTGCATATTAATTGTATGACTGTCTAAATTATCAAAGCCTTTTGTTAATTTTATTTTTGAACATTTTGTATGTTGAATTTTCTGTCATCTGAATAGAATAATTTTGTATTTTCATTTCCAGAGTCTGGTTAGTTATTTAATTTTCTTGAGTTTTTGCTTTTGTTAACACTGTCGAGACTATATTAAATATTATTAATGATAGCATTCATCTCTGCATTTAACTGGATTTTAATTTTTATTTATTATAATACATACTGTTTGTAGTAAGTAGTCATTATTGAAACTTCACATTTTTTCTATTAATGCTTCATCTATTGCTATTATTGAACATGACCAATTAATTTATTGATATACTTTACAAATATTTTTAGATAATGTGATATTTAGATATTGTGTATATGGACCCAATACCTTTATTTTATTTATCCATCTTTATGTGATACTGAGGATTGAACCCAGTGCCTCACACATGCTAGGTAAGCAGTCTACTACTTAGCTACAACCCCAGCCCTCAATATACTTTTATCTTCTACTAATATGAGCATATGTTTATTTTAGTCATATGTTGAAGTAATGGGCTTTCTTATAGACCTTGTGATAAAAGGTTATTATTGCATTCCTGGAATAAACCCTTGTTCATATATTTTCATTTTGCTATATATATTTCTGGATTCCACTTGCTATTACCTTGCACAGCATGTTATATTCTTACCAAAGAACTTTTAGAGTGATGGGAAAAATATTTATAACTCTCTATAAAAAATAGTAAGACGTTGGCCTAAACAGTTAACAACAATTACAACAATAACAAAGTTCTAAGTCAGTAGTTAGGGCAAGGTGCTTATGCTTACAAACATACATGCACACACTTAAATACAAAAGAAAAGAAAAGGAAAGAAAAGAAAAGAAAAGAAGAAAAGATTACATTACATTACATTCATAGACCTGTCAAAAAACAAAAGAAACTCTATTTTCCATCACTGGTGTTAATGTAGAAAACAGCTAACACTTGCACATTCTAGGAAAAGGGAGTATAGCACTGCTATTTAAGAAAATAATCTGGCAATATCTATTAAAATAAAGATAAACATTTATTTGGCAATTTCATTAATAGCAACCTATTGTGTAGATCAAGAACACTCTATAAAGTATATGAGAAGATCTTGATTAAAAGTAAAGGGAAGAAAAATGTTGAAAATAAAGAGAATGCCTATCATAGGGGACTGGCTATATTTCATATTTCCATAATGCAGTCACACCATGGAATATTATGCTATTATGAAAAATAAGGAATTAGATGTCCACAAGTTAACTTGGGAAGAGTTCCATGGTACATTTTGGAGTGAGAAACTAAGTACTAAAAACTGTGAGAGTTAGTGTAAATTTGACAACAAAATTCATGTATAACCCACCTGCTCATATATATCTTATATCCTATACATCTTTCATAAAGTTTAGGAAAAGTAATTTAATATTTTTCTCTAATGTAAATATCATGTTCTTTTTTTTTATTTACTTATTGATTCATTGAACACAAATGGAGTACAGCTATTGTTTCACTGGTTGTACACAAAGTAGAGTCACACCATCTGTGCGTTCATACATGTACACAGGGCAATGGTATCTGTCACACATTCTGTTATTATTTT
>JAJEJO010003853.1:153079-275310 GCA_020662805.1 Glaucomys volans
TCTTTATCCCTTCTGACTAACTTTGGCTTGAAGTCTGCTTTATCTGATATGAGAATGGAAACCCCAGCTTTTTTACTCAGTCCATGTGCATGGTATGTTTTTTCCCAACCTTTCACCTTTAGTCTGTGGGCATGTTTTTCCTATGAGATGAGTCTCTTGAAGGCAGCATATTGTTGGGTCTTTCTTTTTAATCCAGTCTGCCAGTCTATGTCTTTTGATTGATGAGTTTAGGCCATTTACATTCAGGGTTATTATTGAGATATGAGTTGTATTTCCCGTCATTTTAGCTTTTTTGGGGTTTTTAACTTAACTTTGTTTCTCCTTTAATTGACTCTTTCTTTAGGGTAGTTCCTCCCCATGGTGACCGAGATTGTTATTTTTCATTTCTTCCTCTTCGAATATTTTGTTGAGAATGTTCTGTAGGGCAGGCTTTCTCTTTGTGAATTCTTTAAGCTTTTGTTTATCATGGAAGAATTTTATTTCGTCATTAAATCTGAAGGTAAATTTTGCTGGGTATAAGATTCTTGGTTGGCATCCATTTTCCTTCAGAGCTTGAAATATGTTGTTCCAGGCCCTTCTTGCTTTTAGGGTCTGGGCTGAGACATCTGCTGATATACGTATCGGTTTCCCCCTGTAGGTAATCTGCTGCTTTTCTCTCGCAGCCTTTAAAATTCTATCTTTGTTTTGTATGTTAGGTATTTTCATTATAATGTGCCGTGGTGTGGATCTGTTGAAATTCTGTGCGTTTGGTGTCCTGTAGGCCTCTTGTAATTGATTTTCCATCTCATTCATCATATTTGGGAAATTTTCTGATATTATTTCATTGAACAGATTGTTCATACCCTTGGTTTGTATCTCTGTGCCTTCCTCAATCCCAATAACTCTTAAATTTGGACTTTTCATGGTGTCCCATATTTCTTGGAGGTTTCATTCATGATTCCTAACCATCTTCTCTGTTTGTTCGACTTTGTTTTCAAGATTAAATATTTTGTCTTCATTGTCTGAGGTTCTGTCTTCCAAGTGATCTATTCTGTTAATTATGCTTTCTATTGAGTTTTTAACTTGGTTTATTGTTTCCTTCATTTCCTTGTTTCCTTCAAGGATTTCTGTTTGTTTTTTTCTCAGAACTTCTATCTCTTTATTGAAATGATTTTTTGCTTCCTGAAATTGCTCTATTAGCTGGTTATTCATAGCCTGAATCTGCACTCTCGTCACCTCATTCTCTTCTCGGATCATTTTAATTATGAACATTCTGAACTCCATTTCTGTCATTCCTTCTACCATGCTGTCTTTGGGATCTCTGGATGTATCATCTAGGTTTGTTTGGGACACTTTCTTCCCGTGTTTTCTCATGTTGCTCATGTATCTTCCCCTCTAGTAGTGCAAATCAGAGGGATTGCAATTTCCCTGTAAAGACTTAGGGTGTCCCTGCAGATTTCCAGTAACTCACCAGACGTTTGAGAGGTGCTTGATCAAGTGGTGACCCAAGATAGCTGCTGTCTCACAACCTCCAGGTTGGGAATGATCAATGCTTCTGGGCAGAGGCAACCAGGAGATGCAGCACCATGACCCTGGAGCCGCAGCGCCGTGTCCCCAAAGGAAGTGCTGGGCTTAGGTCCGAGGGCTGAGACCGCTGAAGATGGAGTCTCTCCACCAGGGAAGCTGTAGAATGGCGCCGACAGGCCCAAATTCCCCGCTGGAGCCAGCAAGCAGCTCTGCTCCCGGCCAAATCTCACCTGGAGTCCAATATCATGTTCTTTATAGTGATCTAAAGACAGTGTTTTCATGTGGATGCAAAATTCAGTTTTTGTATTTGAAAATACAGTGTAACTTTTAATGGGTCTGGTATCATATATGCATGTTCAAGTGATGTTAAAAAACAACCATGGCATGTCTGTCATAGAAATACAATAATTCATGATTCCATTTATGAAGAGAAAATGGTCAAATTCATAGAAATAAAAAGCAGAACAGTGGGTTCCAGGGTGTGAGAAGGGGGATAAAAGGAGAGTTACTAATGAATGAGCTTAAGTTTCAGTCAAGCAAGATGAGGAAATTCTGGAGATCTCCTAAACAATATTGTACCTCTAGTACCTATAGTAGGCAATGATGTATTGTACACTTAAAACTACAAGTGTGTAGATCTCACCTGAAGTATTCTTATCACAATGATAAAAAAAACTCCTTTTGTAATCTAAAGTTCATTCTTCTCTCACCCTCCAACCCCCAACCTGATTATATATCTTAATCCACTTATCAGTGAAAACATTCAGCCTTTGGTTTTTTGGGAATGGCTTACTTCACTTAGCATGATATTGTCCAATTCCATCCATTTATCTGCAAATGCCATAATATTATTATTCTTTATGGCTGAATAGTATTCCATTGTATATATATACCACAACTTCTTTATCCATTCATCTGTTGAAGGGCATCTAGGTTGGTTCCACAATCTAGCTGCTGTGAATTGGACTGCTATAATTGATGTGGCTGCATTGAGGGAAATGAGAGGGGGAGGGGGCGGGGGTATGAAAAATGGTGGAATGAGACAGACATCATTACCCTATGTATATGTATGATTACATGAATGGTATGAATCTACATCTTGCACAACCATAGAAATGAAAAGTTGTACCCCATTTGTGTACAAAGAATCAAAATGAAGTTTGTAAAAACTAAAAAAAAATAAATAAAATAAAAAGTGAAAAAAAACCCCTATAAAATCCAAAGGAAAAGAGTAACAGTAAAGATAACAAAAACATCAAAACCTAAGGGCCATGGCCTAATTCATATACCTCCATTTCCCTAGATTCAAATGTGGACAATATTAATACTATAAGATAGAATTTAAATCATATGATTCAACATTGAAAAATGAATTTAGTTTTGAATAGACAATTCCATAAAAATGCAAAGTGTACCTAACTATGTCAACATGAATGCAAAATGGAAGATGAAGTAAGCAGAAGTGAAACTGTAAAACATGCCTCTCACAATGGTCTATGATTATAAATGGCAGGCTAACAGTGAAAAGGTGAGCTGACAGAGACTCTTCTCTAATCCTATTTCTATCACAGCTGGAGGTACAGGGCTTCCTTGTTCTTACAAAGGAATTACTGGGGCATGCTGAGTGCCTACAACAGAAGTTAAATATGAATCAGTTTCCCTTTTTAAATATTAACGACTAAATCACTACACAAAGAAATTTAGTAATGTACAGTACAATTAGGGAAGTTAGAGATTCTAAGAGCTCGAGATTTCCCTGGGTGTTTATTCAGACGCCGTTTTGTGGTGACAGTTCACATGAGACCAGTGTTTCAACTGATTGTGAAATTCTTTCTGAAAGTGAAATATTGATATCTATATACTCATTAGTTCTTAAAATCTGTGTGATCTAACACAGTAAACTGATATTTTTTCAGTAAATTGCATATCTCAATGTAGTAGAGATTAAGCGTTCTACCTCTCCTTTTTACCTCTCCTTCCTTCTTTGCTTTCTCTTTTTTCCATTAATGCTCATAAAAAACTGAGGATATTTCCTATAAGAAAATAATTTTAAACAGTTATTATGTATGCTTAAGGAAACTTATTAAACCTTGAGAAAATCAAGTAGCATCTTTTTGGGGGTGAAGGAAGGTAGGTTTACTTTATATATAAATATATAAATATATATATATATATACATACACACACACACACACACACACACATATATATATTTAGTGATGTCTAAAATATTTATCCAGTCCATATCAAATAGTATTATACTATCATAAAAAACAGTTTAAAATGTTTTCTGTCAATAGTTCCTAAAAAGATCACTGGTTAGGAGGGGGGAACAATTGAGTATTTTATGAAAGGAATAGAAAGGAAAGTACAGAGAAGATAATCTCCTCCTGGTTCAGTTATCCATTTCTTCAACAAGTGTTTATTGAATGTCAGGGGTTTGTCCAGGTACTATAGATTCAGCAATGGTCAAAGAAAAAATGTCCTTGGAGCTTACTTTTTGGGTGAGATCTACCCAGGAAAAGAATGAAAACAACCTTTAGAAATTACTCTAATGTGCTTCCATAAAGAATATTACCCCATGGGAAATAAAAACTTTCCAATAAAATAATGCAACACTGAGGTTTCATTGTCTCTGATACCTTAAATATCTAATATCAGAGATGAAACAGTAATAGAATTGAGGAGGGAAATTGTACCTAGAGACCCAATTTAATATAATCTCCCACAGATTGTTGGAAGCCACTCCTGTTTTTGTAAGCCTGAAGGACCTCTGGCAATGTGAATTATTTAAATATACAAAGGTGCTGATTCTGTTCTTGTCTTTCTGTCTCTGCAAACAAATGAACATAAAATAGCCAATAGGAAAAGGCTTATACATGTTTTTACTGTAAATAATGTATTAGAGTAGATAGTGCTTAGGAAGAAACAAAGCAAACACATTTTAATTTCTAAAAGGCTGAGGAATAAACAACTCCTCTCGAGATCATGGATGAAAGCATCACACCAATGAAAGGATGAGATGGGTCAAGGATTGTCAGTGCATTAAAAATCAAATTATGTAGCCAGAGCATTAGTTTTGTATTGAAATATTGTTT
Organism: Glaucomys volans; assembly: GCA_020662805.1. Classification (NCBI taxonomy): domain Eukaryota; kingdom Metazoa; phylum Chordata; class Mammalia; order Rodentia; family Sciuridae; genus Glaucomys; species Glaucomys volans. Next base: position 157,684 of record JAJEJO010003853.1, read on the forward strand.
TTCTAATATTGCATTTTATAAATAGCTACTTGGCAAGAATAAATAAATTAGGTATTTCTTTACTGAAGTATTTTGTATTTACTTGGAGCATAATAAACAGAGATATCTGAAACAGTCCTACTCTCTCCCCCTCCCTTTTTAGGACTTTACTACGCACATACTTGACTCATTTTGCATTTCATTGCATCTCATCCAGCTGTGCACTGCCTGCTGTGGACTGCACCTGTGAGACACTTCCGGTCCATGATACCTGAGCAAACAGAGTATAATAAGGAACAGAAGCTTTTGCAAGTAATAAAAGGTGATTCTTAATAATTAACTGACCAAAGAGTAAACAAGATGGACAAAGTGTTGGGGAGAGTTTTGTGGGTACAGGACATCTAGGGTTGAATCCTGAAAGTTTCCATGTTTGTATGAAAATAAAGTCTGTGTGAAACATAGTGAGCAACATTAACAAGATTGGGATTGGGGTCATGTGTACTGGGAACAATGATGAGACCAGCCTAGTTTGGTTAGAGTGTTGGACCGCTGTAGAAAAGAGTGGGAGTAAATGATGACGGATTCTTGTTTCTTAATGAACAACACAATAAGGAAGGTAAATTTCTTTTTAATGTTTTTATTGGTATGCTATAATTATACATAATAGTGTGATTCATTATGACACATTCATTCCTGCACATGATCAATAAAGTGTATGATCAACTTCATTCCCCAGTATCTCCCTTTACCCTGCTGGTCTCCCTTCTATTATTATTTTTAAATGATTGAATTATATATAAAATTCAGATTCACTGTGGTGAACTTGCATATAGCTTTAGTATAATTTGGTCAGTTTTGTTCTCCAATTTTGTTCCCCATACCCTCCCCTCATTCCTCCCTCTTGATCCCCTTCTTCTACTCTATTGGTCTCCCTTATATATTTTTTGAGATCCATTTTTTATCCCTTTTATCTTCCACATGAGTGAAAACATTTGACACTTGACTTCTCAGTCTGCTTTAATTTACTCAGCATTATAAAAATAATTGGTGCTTATTGAAAAACAATCAGAAGATGAAAAAATGTTTTAAAATGCAAATAATCTCATGATCCAAATATTTTGTTGTATTCTCTACTTTAGCAACATACTGTACCAATTTTTCTGTTAAAAAAGAATGCAGTGTTTGAAAACACAATTCCTTGATGCAGAGTGAGTGAAAAATAAACAAATAAAACCACATTCCTTTCTCATTTGTTTGATGCTCATTCCTATGAAATATTGGTAAGCTTTTATGATTCATAAATATTTGTTGTTTTCTGTGACTTGCATCTAGAAGAGCACTTCATATGCAGTAGTTGCTCAGTAAATGTGAGCTGACTGAATTTCCTGTTGGGTTATTGGTAGAGCAATTGTTGGTGTCTTTTATAGGCGTTGGGTTCATTACCAATTCATGTAGCTACAGAGTGTGTAATACAGATCACTGGGTATGCAATACTGTTGTGGAAATGGCTCTTCTGTGAAATTCTTTATGGTCTCCTTTCCTGTATCTGTATTCATGTAACCTCTGTTAATTTCTCATCACTCATTCAAAAATCAGAGAAGAATACCTCTCTGGAGATTGTCCATTGGTATACGTAAACATCTGTGTTGCTTATAACTGTTTCTTTCAGTTAATGCAACATTGAACCATACGGGCTCCTAGAGTGTAATAAAATGGTTCTCCTCAGACTGACAGAAATAGCCTGCAGCACTCCGCTTATTTAAATAGAGTGTTCTTCACTGAAGGTTGCTCCATCAACAATTAGTGTCTTCTTCATAACTCCTAAATTATTCATTAATGCAAATCCAAAATCTAATCACTTTATTCTCCAGCAAAGTTGAAAGAAAGAAAATTAATGCTATTTATTTCTTTAAAATACACTCTAGTTCTTTTGGTCTTAATTTGTTTGAATAATAATACATATAATTTTGGTTATGCAAGGTTTCTGTATGAATTTAATTTTTTAAGTAACAAAAGAAAAATGAAGACAGGATTTTACTGGTTTCTTTTAGTTTTGAGTCTTAACTGATAAAACTATTTCTCCTGGATATATGAATATCTCTTTGCTGGCAGCAAAAATTCTAATATTTTCATATCCATTCCAGACTTGTACATTGAACAGTTTATAGCATAGTTTACACTGTATCTCCTCTCCTTTTCCATCATAGACAGAGCTTCATAAACAGAATAAAGAGAAGGCAGGTCTTCACTGGTTAGCTCTGGAACAGGACTACCATTTTTAGGACACCTTTTCCAAAGTTAACTTCTAGCTGACTCCTTTCTTGTGCTCCTGGCTCTCTTCCATGGGGAAGAAAAATAAATACTGATAATGATTTTCACTACTGAAAGCAAATGTCTCTTCCAGGAGTTTACAAGAAGACATTTCCAGTGAGCAGCATTTAAGTCAGTAGCATATAGGCTGTCTTGACACATTGATGTGATGTTTTCATTAATTGTCATGGTTTCGTGTGTGTGTGTGTGTGTGTGTGTGTGTGTGTGTTTAAATCCTATAAAACTCTGACTACTTTGGTAAGTGATCATGTTCTCCTTGATGTTTCTGGTCTGAAGCTCGGAAACAAATTGGCAGTGTTTCTCTACTAATTGCATAGAACCTTATGACAGTTATTGTCATTATTATTTTTAAACATCTTATTTCTGCTGTCTTTCTCCTCGTTTCTCTTTAGCAATGATGCCATTTAGTTTCATCTTGTTGTCTAGTATATTTTTCTGTAAACCATGTTGAAAGTTTTTGTGGAATGATGTGAAAAATAAATGCATACACAGGGACAGAAATTCAAACTGTTATATATACTGTGTACCTCTACTATACTGGAAAATTACAGCTATCAGGGCAGCCTGTAAATTCCAACTTTCAGTAGGAGAAAATGGTAGGCTGAGAGTAAGACAAACCATGACCCTCTACTTCCCACACACTGGGAATATGTATTTTTCAGATGTGGAAGAGAAAATTTCATCCAAAGGTTAAACAACATCGATAATGAATAACATGACAACTTGATGTTTTAGCATTTGTACAGGGCCAAAAAAGGGGAAGCATTTATATTTTAAACATATAAATAACAGATGATAGTGTAATTGTGACTATCCTGTTATTCTGGGTCATGTGACTCAGCCTAATCAATCATAGAATTACAGCTCAGCCCCAGTCAGAACCATTGAAAAGCAATCAGAATAAGAGATACAGACCTGGCTGTGGACTTTTTAGTAAGATGAGTAATGAATACCTCTTTTAGAGGTCAAGCAGAAACATTTATTGAATCTCTATTTTTTAAATGCAAATATGCTCAGTCAAAGCCACTGTATGTAATACCCATGGTGGATCAGACAACATGATTGAAGGAGAGCATTCCAGACAACTGACTGGAGGCAGAGCTCTAGCAAGGCACTTAGAGACCATAGCATGTCCAAGCAGGTTGTAGATTATACAATCCTTAGAGGGAAGTTCATAAAATCTACAACATGATCATGGGATTTGTGAATCTTATGACCTGCACAAAAGTTGGGTCCAAATGACCTACTAGAACTCAGATGAAATTATTCAAATGTTTGGTTCCACTTTTTAAGTGAAAATACAGTTTTATGCAGTATCATGGGAAAAGTCACGTCTTATGAAGTTGGCATTAATAACTGAAAATCTCCCTTTAAAAATATTCAGATTTCCACATTCTTATGAAAAAGTTAGTCTTTTGAAGTATACATATCCAATTTGAAAAATGTACATGCACTTTCAACCTTTTACTTATAGAAATAGTGCTTTCTTTTAGATTCGACAAAGAATTTTTATAGCGAATTATAGTTAAAAATAGATTTGTGTTAAAACAATGTTATTGACCAATTCAGGGTCTGAAAAATACATTAAGCTTTTAATTGCATGGCATTTGTTAGTAAAGGGTTGTAGCATAATTGTTAGTGAGCTTTCAGAAGTGTTTCTTGGAGATAATGTTTGAATAATCTATTGCTTGAATTTGAATAATTTATGCATGAACCAGTGTAGAGTTATAATTGCAATTACAATGTTCAGTTCAGTAGCAATGAGTTGCATTTGAAGTTGGATGCCGATCACACTGTATAGCTTAGACTCTGCTTTTCATTTCATTTTTAACAAAGAATTCTGAGTAAAGGGAGATGGCTCAGAGCTTGACAAAAGTTCCCAAGTGAAGTTTTAAAGAGTTTCTTTCTAAAGATTTTTATTTTATTTTATTATTTTTTTATATTCAAAGTCTGAAATCCAATCTTGCATGCTTCTGTGCCATAGAGATAAAGCAAGGGGCTGAAAGTGCCCCTGGTTGGATGGAAAGGACTTTCTATTGAAGAAGAAGCTGCTCTCATCAATAATTTCCTGAAGCAATAGTCCTGGAGTGTAAACAATATTTTACACGGATGACAGTGGAACAGAATATGTTATTGCTGAAATGTGTGCACTTCACTGTGGAAAATGGATTAACCCTGTGTAACATAGATTCAATACATTATAGTTTCTGAATTAAATGAAAGGGTTAAGATTTTTATATGAAGGGAGTTTATGATTCAAAAAGACAGTACAATAATTTTCTTTTTACAATTACACACCAAATTTTATGTCACAGCATTTTCTAAGTCAGTAATACCATTAACTTTAGAGTGTTTGCCAATCAATTACAATTAATTGTATCATACACACTATTTTTGCTTTCTTGAGAAATTTCAAAATTCTGTTGAAGTGATGACAGTTTTAGAGAGCTCTTTCTTTAATTAAAAAAGATGTCAGTGGGTCATACATTTTCTTTTATCTTTAGAACAAACATCTTTAACATGATCAAAATTAAAGAATTTTAATAGCAGTATCACTAGACATCAAGCACTTCCATGGAAATCTTTTATTACTAGAAACTTTGGGATTTATTTTCATTCGTTATATCCAAGTATTTCCAGATTTCCTCCTCCCAAATTTTGCCTGCTCTTGTTCCAGTATAATAATATTCCTTAATCATTCACATTAAAATTATTATTTTTAAATTGCTATTGGCTAGGGGACTGAGAAATAGAAAATGAATTGCAAAGGTAGAATTGTGTAACTCTTCCATTGTGCAGATCCATCATGGAAGTCAAAAGTTCCCAAGTGAAGTTTTAAAGTGAAGTCAATATATTGACTTCTCAATTAGAGGACTTAGAACTTGAAAAGGAACCTGGAGCCCATTTAAATATCTCTGTTCCCTATTTCCAAGCAAAATAAAAAGTCCAGAAATATTACATGCTTGTTTGGGCAAAAAAATTAAAATCAGATAAAATTATGCAAACTATTAAAATGATTTATTCATAAATCTTACACTTAGGAAAATAATTTATTTCTGCTATTATTTAGATAAATTCCCATTTGCTAGTTTCTAATTTTCAAATTTAGTTTTGAGATCATCATAAGACTATTAAAGATGTGCTAATTAACTGTGAATCATCCCTCATTTGGATATTGAGAAATTTAAAAATCAAGGGTATAACTGAAGATATTTTAAATTTCAAATCTGGTTGAATTAAAATAAATTTCTATTTTTTAGGCACCTTTCAAAGAAGTTGAATATTTCTACTAATTTATACTTCTCTTTTCAAATGTGTATTAAAAATGGAGCAGATGTGGTTATCATAGTTATATCTTAGTAAGCAAGCTTTGGAAATGTGTATAATTTGCAGCATTCGTAATCATTACTCTTTAATAAAAGTCTGCAGTGCAAAATACAAATTCAATTGATGAAATTTGTTTTTAATATTCTCTTCTTTAAAATGATCAACAGTTTAATCTATTTTGAGTATAGAAATTTACTGTTGGGTAGTTAACATGTGGCACAGGCTGGATATCCTCAAGAAATAATTTCAACTAAGCAATATAATAATGGAGTAAACAATGTGTGACTTTTTTAACCCATTTAGGAGAAAACATGCATTTTTACCCTTATTATAGATAGTGATGGATAGGAACATGATCCCTGCAATCTGATTGCTTGGGCCTTCATGTCTGTTTTGTCACTTAGAAGGTACTGTGGTCATGGCCAGGACACTTGGGAAAGTCTTACTTTTCTTATCAGTAATAAGTAATTACCATTAAGAATTAAAATTATTCATCAAATGTAAAAACACTTAAATCAATACCTGGCACATAGTTAGCATGCTATAGCATTTACTATTATTTATGGTTTATATGTAAGTAGATAGCATTGATCTTAGATGAATTTATCTATTCTTTAAAATAGTACTTTCTTTGAACATTATATGAAACAGCAGTTTTCATAAAAATATATAATGCTTTTTTCATAAAGAATCAGCTCATGACCAAAGAGGCCAAAAGGAAAGAAAACATTTTCTATTAAGCACTTTATATATTCAACAGATTAATTTATTTTCACTTATTCATTAGTTGTTTATTAAGTACCTACAATTATATAGTGTATGTAAATATATATTTAACCTGTTTAACAGGTTATATACATTATATATTCATGAACATATTGACTATGTAATATATAGAATGTACGAGTATATAATTATGTGAATATATATTTAATATAACATTTTACATACATTAAATATATAATACATAAAGTTATATCTATGTTTTATTATTTAAAATGGTATATATGATTTAAATTCTTTATAAATGTTTGGGAAGTTGTCATAGTCTCCTTTTGTTATAATAGAAGAAAGAAAGGCATGGAGAAAGTTGGGTGAACTAGAATGTGACAATCCTGGCATTTGAATCTAGATTTCTCTACTCTAAAACATACTTGTCTTCAAAATGCCATATTGCTCTCTTAGATAGCAGCGGTGCAAGTTAGAACTAAAGATGACGGAGTGTGACAAGACCAAAATGCCAAAAACCTAGAGTCAGATTTATGTTAAGTGATTCAGATATTAAAGTAAAAGAACTATGAGCTCAATAAACAAGTGGCATTATTTTCTATTTATTAGTGATCTTGGTGAAGTTAATGTTCTGAGTCATTTAGTAGCTATGCTACCTTTTAAATCCAAACAATGTTTAATCCAAAGATGAACACATTAAATCACGTAGAAATGCTTGAACAGTGCTTTTTAGCTTCTGATGAAGAGGAACTAGGTCATTCTACATAAAGTACCTGTTACTAAGGGACAGTTTATTAATGTGATGTGCTTGAAATTCTGTGTTAGAAATTCTGAGTTAAGATAAATAAAATTTTATCCTAAATTATTTCTAAAATAGGATACCATGCCTTAAAAATATTTTTTCCCTAACCTCACTTCATGGAATTTCAGACGATATGACTGGTCACTTGATAGGCATATGTTGATATTAGGTCATTTATAGGATGACATTCTAAGCATAGTTTTTAACATCTCTCAAGCAATTTTTTTATTTTTTATTTTTATTTTTTTTTATGGTGCTGGAGATTGAACCCAGGGTCTTGTGCATGCCAGGCAAGCACTCTACAAACTGAGCTATATCCCCAGCCTAATTTTTTTTTTTTATTTCTAAGATGATCAAAATGACAATATTTCTTCAGGGACTTGAAAGAGAGACTACCAAACACAACTTTCTGAGTCTATGTATTTTCGTATTTCATCCAAGATAGAGTTCCATTAAGCTTTTCTGTTATACGTTTTAAAAATCCCCTTTGAAGATGCTATAAAAATTAACCAAGAAATTACTTGATTAAATAATGCTGGGAAATTCATAGAGGTTATTTTAAATGATGCTTTATGGTATTATATTTTCTTTTTCTAATAGATAAAACAATATTCATTGTGATTTTAAAATGAATTGCTATGATGCTGGGTGTGGGGGTGCCCACCTGTAATCCCAGCAACTAGGGAGGCTAAAGCAGCAGGATCACAAGTTCCAGGCCAACCTCAGCAACTTAGTAAGACTGCTGCACAATAACACATTAAAAGGGCTGGGGATGCAGCTCAGAGTTAAAGCATCCCTGGGTTTAATCCCCAGTGTAAATAAATGAATAAATGAAGTGAATTGCTCTGAATTGTGGGCTGTTATTTCTGAAGGACATAATAGGTTTGCATAAGTTTATGCTTTATATCTCAGAGGAGACTTTACATTTGTGTATCTTCTGTTAAATAGGATGGTAGTCAATTGCTAATTGTAGTCAATTAGAACAGAGTAGAGGAAGTTTATGTAATGACTGAAAAAAAACACACATGAATTTGGGGTCAATTACTATCTAACTCTGTGACTTTGGTCAAGTGATCTTTGACTTTTTAAAGTTTTAGTTTATATATTTGCAAAATGAGACTGCTAATAACTACATGCCCAATCTTTATTAGCTATTATTGCCAAAATTATGCTTAATATTTCTTATTTTATGGCACAAGAGAGAAGCAGTGAGTTTTTAACTTTCAGTTCCAAATGCTTATATTATTGACCACACAAGCCATGAAAGAATAGTAAAATGATTTCAACATAATACCTTCTATGTAAAGTCTTATAAACAACTTAAAAGGAAGTTTCTTTAGAATTGTGTATAATAGTTACATCGTTCTTTTCACACAAGGGTACAAAATTGCACATCCACAGAATTATTAGGGTCTCAATGGAGAACATTTAAAAGATTTTAGCAACAGGTGCAAACCAGCTGCAGTTCTATTTCGATAATGACAATGGATAGATTTATTCTCTGTGGGCTCTCTCTCATTCATTTTGAGCTGACACTAACATTTAGGACACAAGGGAATTAAATACATGAAAAATAACATTTTTGTGGGTGGTAAAAACATCAGCATTGATAAAAACGTGTTAGGCATATGCAATAATATTAACTATTGAAATATAGTTTATTCCTTAAGATGGCAATATCAGCACTGGCATTGAGCAGTAGCATAAATATGTACAAAAAATTAAAATTAATTCCATTAACAAGAAATACAGCTTTGTACAAAATTTTGATTTAGATACTATTTTAGGCTTCTTAAGTTCCAAAGAGGTTCCCAAGGATAAGTAATTTCCATATCAATACTATTGACAACCCTTGCCATGGTTTGATTTAAAAAAATTGTTTCCTGGTTCTTAAACATGCTCTAAATCTCAGATATAATTGGCATCAACTGCAAAGGTATTTCTAAAGTATGGACTATGTGCTGGGGAGTGGAGGAACTGCAAAAGAAGTGAAACAAGAGCACCCTAAAGAGCTTTCAATATAATTAAAACCATGAAATGGCTCAAATAACTTCTAGGTGGCAAATCTTATGAACTCGAGACAGATATTGGACGGAATAATAACATGGAAACTGGAAAAAGCATTTAGTCTGGGAGAAGAAAGATAATATTAGTTTTTGACACATTCATTTCAGATAATGGTGGGGTATCCAAGAGGGATTTTAGTGTGCTGTGGCTGTTATATCTGTTTTTTCTTTTCTGCTGGTCAACTCATCCAATGATTCAGTATTTCATCTAATACATTATTCATTTCTCATATCTTCAAGTGATTCTTTGTTAAAATTGTGTGTCCATGCGTCAAGTTTTTACCATTCTCTTTTCTCTTGGAGGATAATAATTCTGCCTTAAGTTTTGGTTCTTTTTGTTTTGTTAGTCTTGCTTCCTTTGGTCTAGTTTTTCTGTTTATTGTCCTTATTTCATAATAATTAACATCTCAGCTGTCTCAGATTTTGTGGAAGAAACAGCCCCTCACTTTGCCTGAGAATTTTATTCTCACTGAGGAACAATCGTGTGGCCTGGGCTCTTTGCCCTGGTGTTGGGGAGTGAGTGTAACATGTCTATAGGCAGAGGGCTTCTGCTACTTACCTTAGTTTGACATATTTTCTTTTCTATTTTTTTCCTTTTCTGTAGAGCTGGTGAACCAACCCAGGGCCTCATTTTCCTATATTTAATGCAATTCACTTATTATTTCAATGTGTTATTATTCTTGTCTGTTGCCATTAATGTCATTTATATCTGTTTCTTCATCACTACCTACCTACTTACCTACTTCTCTATCCTGATGCTTTTGTGTAGTTCTAGTAGAAAAGAAAACTGATTTCAGTCTCTTATTTCATAATTTACCAATATAATACTGAACTTTGATCACAATCAAAAATAGGGAAGTATTTTAAAGATAAATTGAACCATTGATAAGAAAAACACTTCTGTAGGTGTTATAAAGTCAATCATACTTTAAATTTACTTCTGAAAAATTCCTTCATTCGGAGTTGTGTGATGCTAGGACATGTATTTTTATCTAGAAATTCAAGCTTGATTTTAACAAATAAAAGTTAGCTTTCCTAACTTAGTTTTAACCTGTACTGACAAAGCACAAAATCTTGTTTTATAAATAATATATTTTCTAAGCAACTTTAAACTGAAGAAAAGGAATAATTTATTTTTGTTGCCTAATTTAGAAGCCAAAGAGGATCAAGTTATCATAGTATTTGTAAAAATGACAACACAAGATTGTGAGATGTATGATATATAACTGATTTTGCTTAATAAATATCTTTAATAAAAACAAATATGTGACAGACAATTATTGAAGACACTGCCAGGGTCTTACAAGAGAACAAAGATACATCAAAACACTATATCTTAGCTTTATGTAGAGAAAGTATGTACACAATAAGGTGATTTACTTATTATCTATGATTTTGGGTATTGTCTAATCATAATCTACATCTTTTAGATTGAAATGTCCAGTTCCAAATTATGATAGAACATGAAGAAAGATGTCCTTCCATGCTCTCAGATTCTTTCTAAATTTAGATGCAACATCTTCTTTTAAAATTACTGGAAATATTACCATGTAATTTATTTAGTATTATGACCTTCTTAAGACTTAAGACAAATGACACTTTAAAAATCATACATATATGCCTGGGGCTTCAGGTCCTAAAAATCTAATAAAAAATTGCTTTTAAATAATTTAAAATAAAAAATCATCCACAGATTAATTAGCAACTCAAGCTAATTATTCTGTACATTTTATTACTCTTGGCAGACAAATTGCTACCAAGTAAGCCTGTTACAGCTAAAGACCAATTGTGGACCCTAACAATCTGGCTCTTTTGATGGAGACTGTCATATTTGTTAGTAATAGTGCTTCTGCTATGTTAGTGAAGCTCTGTTGCTTCAGAGCCAGCTACTCAGTTTTGGCCAAAAATATGATTGTTATCTCCCTCTTTATAGAAGCAACAAAGATTTTCAAGAAATGAAAGAAAATAATATGCTTATTTAGATGTTTAAATATTTGATTTGGTGCATCTCTGTTTAATATGCCTAAGACTAATGAAAATAAGCACTATTTTAACATAAGTATTAATTTAACAGAAGAACTTTGTTGAGGAAGAAATTTAGCCTATGATAGAAACCTTTAACTGAAGACATTTTTTCTTTTGGTGGATGTATAGGGGATTGAATTCAGGGGCATTCGATCATTGAGCCACATCCCCAGCCTTATTTTGTATTTTATTTAGAGGCAGGGTCTCACTGAGGTGCTTAGCTCCTCACTTTTGCTGAAGCTGGCTTTGAACTCGTGATCCTCCTGCCTCAACCTCCCAAGCCACTGGGATTATAGGTGTGTGACGCCCCTCCCTGCTAAAGACAATTTTTTCTAAGATTAAATTTGAGGCAGGACTAGTCAAATAGTCAGTGATTGTAGCAGTCTGAGCTTAGCTATGAATGCTGGTGGGAATTACAGATAGTTGAGATATAAAGGCCAATCTCAACTAACTGTAGGCAACTCAAAGAGAGCTCATACAAGGAAATCTGACAGCAGAACAATGGCAGAGAGGAGAATAAAGGGAGTCTGGGCTCTTGTTTTCTCCTCTATATGGAATGCCTTATATCTCCTTGGCTATTTAGCAAACTCTCAAGGTTCAGCTCAAATCACTTAGTGCCATTTTCTGTTTTGAGTCTTTATGCAGAAATATCTAATTTATCCTCTGCATTTCCACTGTGCTGGAACAAGCTATATTTCTGAATTTGCTGGAAAATTTTAAAGATATTATTTTATTTAGCCATCCCTCCCTTAAGATCATAGGAAAGATATTTATCTCTGCATTTTCAGTTTTCAAAATAAAAAAGTCTGATACATGGTAATTGTTAGAAACAAAACATGTTTGTATTCCTTAAGGAAGGATGGTGAGTGTATTCTGAAAATTCTAAGTGGTACCTAGGATGCTTAAATTTTTTTTGAGTGATATTTCACTGGATTTTGGATTGTTAGACAAATAATAGTGGTTAGTGATCATAAATAGATAATGAAGGCAGTCACCTGGTGCCTTTGCTAAAAATGTGTTCTTTATCAGTATGGTATATCAGAAATTAAAGTGGTTTTAATAGTAATGAAAAGATTGAATTAGGAAACTTAGCTTTACCTTTTATCAGAATTAACTTGTTACTACATAACTGTTGAACTGAATGTTACTCACCATGACATTGGCTGAGATGGACAATGGCAGCATTTTATTCTCAGGGTCTGACTCCACCCCAATAACCATTCTGCAGAGATGGGTAGAGAACACAAGGAGGAGAGGATGCTCCAAATGAGAGACCAAGCCTGAGCAGGCTAGTCCTCTGTATGCTCACTACTTAGATAAGAAAATATTCCCTTGAAAAATACGATGGATCGGAGGCTATACTTTCCTAAGAATTGGGGATTTCGATTGTTTTTATGGAAATGCTAATGGAAAGCACTTAGATCTGGTGGGTTGGAATGTACAATCAGAATACGGAAAGGCAAAATTATATTTTATTTAATTCTGAAACAGGAGGCAGAATAGTACAAAATTAGTTGTGCTAAATTGAGTTAAAATTGGCATAAACTTGCTTATGCCAATAAGCATACTTAGGTGATAAAATTTGAGTCAAAGCAGTCTCTGTTCATGGTGAATTATAAGCCAGCCTGGTTTGTAAACAACCTGTAATCTAACCTAAGAGTATACCTGGGAAACAGACCAACTGAGGCACCTTCAACCAGTCAGAGGCTAAAAGTTGCCAAAAACTGACTACCTAAGGCAATTGCCAACTGCAGCCAATCAGGTTTTTTTTTTTTTTTAATGTCCTTTTTTTCCCCTCTCTGGCTATAAATATAACTTGCACATGTGCATGTGTGGTGGTTGGGGGTGGAACATTCTGAACCATTTTCCAGCTGGACTGCTGCCTGATTCTAGAATCACAATTAAAGCCAATTAAATTGCAAAACTGGATTGTTGTAATTTTTGTCTTTTAATGAGTACATGCATTTCAAAGGCAGCAGACCTGTTTTGCACTCTAGATCTACCACTTCCTAGTCATGTGATCTTAAAGAATTCATTTTATCTCTCTGAGGCTCATACTTTATCCTATAAGGTATTCTTACCTTTCAGAGATATAGAATTCTTACCTTTTTGAATTGTCAAATTTATATCAAAGTACTCATCTTATACAGCTGTGCAATCTAGACCTAAACCTTGAAAAATCTGACAAGTGGTTTTCTAATTGGGGTACAGAATGCTTCTCAAAAAAGGTGCCTCTGGAGTCCTACCATAAAGAAGCAAGGCCTGACTGCCACTTGTCAACATGGTATGTTGAAGGAGTAGGTTCTTCTAATTAACTCAAGATGGCAATCTCCCAAAGCTGTCTCTTTTCAAGATTGTAGGTATTTCATTTTCATTCTGTTGTGATAAAGAAGAATGTGATGGAGATGATCAGCATTACCTCCCATTATGAGCTTGTTAATTTGTCTGCTGTAATTTTCCGAGCATTTTCTTGGAATGCCTCCAGAAATTTATAAAAGAGATCATCTTCTATTTCATACTGCTACAGACTGTGAAACAATGACTAATTTGAGATAATAAGAATTGCAGCTTATGTAAACACACATAAATACAAAACACGCTGGAAAATGAGCAGTGATTTTAATTCATTGAACAGAATACCACCAACCAAGACTAAACAAGATATATTTCGCAAAGGTTTTTTTCTTGTATAATGTGAGTTGAAAATAGGTAGATGTGCTAAGTATATGTTAGCATACTCATTACTTCAATCATTTGTTCCATAAAGATTCATTACATACCAGCTGTCTATCAAGTGATGCTCTAAACAGGGAATGAGAGACAGAACCCCTGTTCTGAAGGAACCTGTGCTGCATCAGCCCACATGTGCTGAACATCTACAAATTTTCTCTCTTACATTAGTTGTTTTCCCTCTAAAGTTACTTATTCACGTAAATATATTTATTTTTTAAAAACCATTAGTCACAGTCTCTGTTTCCATAGTGACGAAAACTGTTTTACCTGCACTTAACCAGCTACTAACTTTTAGTGAATGCCACATATCTTTTTATTCATGAGAATAATTCCTTTGTGGGAAGCCTGGCTGTGATAAAGTGGAATGTGGTGAAGAATAAGTGCCATCTGTATGCATAAACTCATATGGGGCTTTGTTACTAGAATAGTGTAAAAATTCCTGCAGTAGCTTTTAAGTATTAAATGTATATTATTCTTTGAAAACTGTGAGTATGTAGCATGTGTTATAATGCTTTGTAAGTGAAAATATATGGTTCACTCAAAAGTTTTGTTTCTCAAAAATTCAAATTACTGAAGCATTTCTTTTAGTTATTGTTTAGCATTTATTGAAGAACAACTGTAGATGATACTTTGTATGCAAGAAGTGTAATTTCATCAGTAACTGTGGAAGATTAATTGCTGTCCTCTATTATACATGAGGAAATGGAGGTTCACAGTTATTATGTAACTTGTTGATGGTCACAAAGCTTGTATGTAGCAGGTCCAGAATTCAATTCCTATATACATGGATTAAATTCAATCTATTCTTTGATTAACTCTTAAAAATTGGAAGGTGCTTTTGGAGAGAGTTTTTAAACAAGATCTTTGGCAGAGTTTGACAGATTGTCTGAGCACATTACATTAAGTGAGATACCAAATACACACAGTAAAGAGAAAAATGGGATTTCATACAGAACCATAGCAGCATCAGATGAAAGAATTATTTTATTTGCAACAGTTATTTAATTGCATTATGAGGCATATACATAATGCACTGGTGCTGCCTGAGTAAAAGTATAAATATTATTGTTAGAATCAATATAAATTAAATTTTGTTAATTAACTCAGAATCATTAGTAAGCTCCCTTTTATTTATGCCATAAAAGATTCATTTTTCAACTAAATTTTATGTTTATAAAAGATATATAACACAATGCCATAAAATATATATCAGATTTATTTTTTAAAAATTATTTAGATATAATTTCAAACTTTCAGAAAATCTTCAAGAATATTATAAAACTCACAATACTCTTTATTAATATTTGCCAATTCTTAAAATTCTGTTACCTTTGTTTCAATCTGAAATATTTGAGAGTAATTTTTCCTGTTTTAATCTAAAATATTTGAGAATAATTTTTCATAAATTTTGCTCTTTATCCATAAACACCCAATGACATTTGTAGTAAGACCTGGGTTGAAGAGAAATCTGTGATCCAAGCATTAAGGTTGTCCAGCAAATGAGGGGTACATGTCAGTTTCCAGGAGGAGGAAGAGATATGGAGTTTAGTCATACTATTCTCAGTTTGGAAATAATAGTCTGTATTTTTGGTCATGTTCTGGTATCTAGTCTTTACTGACCTTGTCCTTCAGAGATGAGGCAGAACCTCAGTTGCCACTGTGATGGGCTAGTCCCTAGATCCTCATATTGGAAATCTTCATTACTTAAGTGATTAATTCAGATATTATCTTCTGATCACAAGTAACACAATCTTATAGTCTTCATCTACCCTACAGTCTTTAGATCTGTGGCTAATCACAACCATCAGTATTCTCTACAATTTCCCCTATTGCCTTTCCCTTTCAACAACTTAGCAAACCCAAACTGATTAACTTCAATTATCTATTTTTCTTTAGTCTCATGCTCTGAGCACAGGTGCAAAGATTATTACTATTATAAATTCATAGTCTCTAAACTTTGAATTTAGAAAAACCTAGTCAGCAATCTTCCTTTCTTTACTGTGGCCATTAAAAATCTTATTGTCTTACAGGTTCAGAGTCATATCTAATAATCACCTTGCCTCTTTTCTGTAACTTCATCTTCTATCCTTCTACGAATCTCTGTGCAATGGAATTGAAGCAGGTATATGCTAGCAATGGGAGTGGACTATTGCTGTAATTTGTATGGCTTCATGATTCTCAAATGTATCCATCCAAACATCCCAGCCCAGTTTTTGGGACCCACTGCATCCTTATAGAATCTTGAATAAAGCATGGGACTTCTTTCAGGACTGAGAATTCAACCTTTCCTGAAGTCCCACTATTCTTTTTCTTTTGTTTTTTATTCATGGATTATAATTATGCATGCTAATAAGATTAATTATGCCATATCTGTAACTTGACCGATGTCACTCCATGGTAGCTTCCCTTTCCCTCCCCTTTTATCCCCCCCCACCTGATCTCCTTGCTCTACTCTTCCGATCTCTTTTCTAGTCCTGTTATTCTTATGATCAGGTTGTGATCTGTTTCTCAGTAAAATCAGCTCTCTAGCTGTAGAGGGTGAGAGCTTCTTGAAAACCTAACAAAGAAGCTCGCTGTTTCATACTTTGCTTGAAATTGATTGTTGCTTGCCCCAAGTCTGTAATTTTTCTCTCTTCAAAGTATCCCTGATACTTAGGAAGAGCTATCTTATTTCACAGTCCTTAAAAGGACAATACTCCCCAAATCTCTCAAAGACCAAAGATACTGTGTATGCCAGTTGCATCCTTTCAACCTGTCCACTAACTCCAGATGAAGTATGAACAATTACACTCATGGCACTTCAGGGACTGTCCATCTTATACCATCACCAGTTATGTAGACCATCCAACTTGGACTCCTCTGCAGCCAGTTTGTTACAACCATTACCACTATCAATTGGTCAGGATGATTCAACCCTAGAAGTAGAATAGGAGATAGATTCAGTTTTAAGTGATTCAGAAAGAATACTTTTCTCAAAAAAGCAGTAAGGGAGTCAAAGAGGTAAAATAACAAAGGGAAAATAATGAGCAAGAATAAAGTCCAACCTTCACTTAATGCAGGTGGGATCACACCAGTCACTCCCCAATTCAGGCAAGAAGCCTGACTTTTTGTATTCTGAATCAAACATTGACTCCATGTTGACCTAAGACCAAGTGCCATCTGTCAAGCTCAATCCTCTAGAGAAGGAGCAGTTATTAATAGTGAATGCCATGGTGAGTAGGAGAGAGTAGCCCATTGAAAGGTGGGACACCAGCCGGGCTGCTAACATGGTTGAACCTCAAAACATAATGTTGAGTGCTTTATATTGTTATGTCTGTGGGGTTCCAGAATCAGGTACAGGCTGTGGGTGGGAAATCCAGGAAATGCTAAATATTTGAGTACTGGCTCAAAATACAACAAAAGATGTGTGTGCAGAGCAGAAAGGGGGAATCCTGGGAGTTGAGGACACTGACTCCATCTGTGTTATGGGATGATATCTTCCTTGTTTGCTTCCCCCTGATTTAATACGTCAGCTGGCCCTAGACTTACTCAGCTCCTTTTTGCCATAAGACACTTTTTTTCTTCTTTATTTTCTTTAAATTTTATTCCCATTTACTTCCTTATTTTTCTATTCTTCTGCTTTCCTAACTGATAATTCAGGAAAAGCTTCTTTGACCCAACTTTCTATCTCAACTCTTAGCCTATACTCTCCACTATCTTCTATGAAATATGATCACTTTGAGTGAGCCCCTCTGGAGCCACTCCTTATAAAAGGAATTTATGTGGTTATAAATACATCACTTACATTTAAGCACCAGCTTCAACAACTAGTGCTGCTCTGCTGGGGCTCACAGCTCACCCAGAGCCCTGCATGTCAGAATCCCTGAATCAAACCCATGCTGCCTATGAAAGTGTCTGTTCCACAAGCCTTTATCTCCTAAACGATTGTGATATTGGTTGAGTAAATGAATGCCACAGACTTATTTTTTAACTAAAACATTTGTTTCTGTTATGCTAAATTGTCACTGCATCAAAATATGAGTTATACTGCTGTTTTCAGGAGAAAACAATTACAAACTTGTGATGAAAAGAGGAACCATGCAGCATCCACGCATTATTAAACAGTGTGAAAAATGACACAGTCACGTACAATAAGCAAACAGATTATCTTAAAGTTCACCAGTGGTCTTTTGTAATCTTTTTTCACCTTTGAAGAAATATGAAATAAAGATTTTAAGCAAGAACCATAAAATAAAGAATTATAAAAATAACTTAAAGTCACCTTTACCATTTTTGTGTTCATGCATAAATCTCAGTGAAGGAAAGTCTTGGGAGATACTCTGAAAGCAAATGGCAAAAGCATCAATTATGTTGATTTCTGGCAGCTATCAATTATAACTGATGTCCACTATGAAGTTGATGGATGTTTAAATGCCTGTCATTTCCAATGTATTTTGGAAAGCAAAGGAAAAGTTCTCATGGAAATATTTTTACCTGGCTGACCACCCCTTCTGCATTTTTCTTAATTGAGAACCAGTTTTTGACAGAGTGTTTTCATCGTCTATACTCCTTGGTGTTCTGTGCCTTTTTTCCCTAATCACTGCTCAAACTTGTTCAGAGAGAGAGAGAGAGAGAGAGAGAGAGAGAGAGAGAGAGAGAGAGACTGGGAGGGGGAGGTATTGCAAAGGGTGTGAGGGAACTAAATCTTTCCTTCTTCTTTCTCATTATCTGAGGGATTATTAGCATTTCCCTGCATGACTACTCAGAGATCATGACTATAAAACAAGTTTCCATTGCCTTGGAAGCACAGGTAGAACCTTGAGTGTTGGTCATCCATAGCAATCTGCAGTGGATTTAGTGTTATTTACACTTTTATAGGTACATCAGTTTGAAATCAATATTATGGAAAGCCCTATTACTATCAAACATTATCAGAGATGTGGTAATTGAAGAACACTGACGAGACACGTTGGGATTTTCATGGTGGCAGAGGTGAAGGATTAAGTCTTTCTGGCTGGAATGGGTCACCTTACTTTGGGAAAGAGGCATTCATACTTCTGTGTATGATACCCCAAGGGAAGAATAATAAAGTTCCTCTGCTGAGTGAAATTCTCAGAAAGGCTGCAGAGAACTGTCACCAACACGGAGAAGGGAATCTTGGTGACATACCACAGCAGTCACTATGATTGGCTTCCTCCATCTAACAGATGGACTGTTAAGAACTTGTGTCTTCTAAACCTGCCATGACAGGAACAGAGAGTTCTTACTGTTCAATACCCAGGCACTTGATTTTGACCTAGATGCAGGGTTGGCTGGGAAAGAGATAATTTCAAGTATATTTATGGAATATTAACAAATCCTAATATACTGCCTAGAGGAATGGGTTTTGATGCCAGAAAGAACTTGTTTGCAACAAAATTGTGTTATTATACAGGCAAAGTTGTATAGTGTTCTAAATTTAATGCCTGGATCATTTATTTGATTTTTCTCTATTCTAGGGTTCCTCTGCATAGAAGTAATGGATGTTTTATGCATTACTTCTATCTTACTGATGCTTTATGCCATCTAGAATCACAGGTAGAATAATTAAAAAAATAGCTCTTCTTTTGTAATTATCATTCATGCCAAGTATGTATCTTACCAATATCACATAATTGTGAATTTAGAGTCTTGGAGCAATTTTTGGTAGGATACAATTCTATCTGCAATATGGAAACTTGCTTCTCTCTCACTGAGTGTCCAAAAACAGAAGGTCTATGTGCAGGTCTACTTCATGAAGACCATGGGCCCAGGCATCTGGCTGTTGTTCCTCATCCTTAAAATGTTACCCTTGACTGCATGCTCCGATTTCCCTCTATGTTCAAGTTTAAATTGGCAATTCAGAAGAATGTGGAAGAAAACCCCATTCTTCTTTTTAGTACATATACAGAAGTTGCTGTCATCTTTTCCTTTCACATGCCATTAGCCAGAACTTAATCATATAACCGTAGCTAGTGGAGATTTTATCTTTATTCCAGGTGGCCAGGTGTGCAAGAAGAGGTGAAAGATACTATGGTGTAACTATCTTGTCAGCATCCTCCCTGGAAACCCGCCACTTAACAACAGGTTGGGAACTTGCTTATGATAGAGGTCTCTCTTGTCTTCCTTTGAAAAGAATGAAAGGTATTTATTCTTCTCTTTTGTTTAGGACAACAGCGGATCTACTTAGTTGGGGTGGAGTAAGATCTGTTTCCAAACAGCAGGGTGTAACATTGTGCTCCTTTGAGCATGCAATCAGTTTTTCATGGTTTTTTTTTTTTTCCAAGTTAAAAATGGAAGGTTAATTCAGATGTACTTAGATGTAATTACTTTCCATCAGTATTTTTTACATCTAGAATAGTACACAAGTGAATATTATCCTTAATATAAATAGGGATATTTAAATCCATTGTGGGACTTCCAAAACAGGGTGGAGATGATCCCTTTGTGCTTCCAGCGAGAGAGTCAGTTAAAAAAAAACAAAACAAGCAAACAAACAAACAAAAAACTAAACAAAGCAAAAAACTTTGGTGGTGCACTTTGATTAAAGCCGGTGGTATGAGTTAAATACTTTTCATAAAGACATCTAACTGTATCATATATGTATCTCCTTTCATATGCCAAGAATGGTGATTTGGGTTAATGTACGATTTAATGTCACATTAAGAGCATTTTTGACTCTTTTACTACTTATAAATATAATTTACTGACCATGACTTTATTTAAATTTCATTCAAAACAAGAATAAATAAATAATTCTTAAACTTGGGAATATGCAGTTTGTTGATATAACCTAATGAAACTCTAATATTAAAATATAATCCACTTTTCCCCTTAACGATAACTTTTTACAGAAAAATCTATCAGAACTACAAAACTTTTGTAGAACCTACTTTTCAGTTCATTGACAATAGTGAGAAAAATCTTGAAAGTAACTTTCCTGCAATTTTGAATCAGTTCTGTTGCAACAGGGATTACCATGGCCTCCAACACTGGGGGACCCCTGGGGACGCATCCTGCTGTGGGCTTGCTGACACCTGCTGGATTGTCTTGGCAGTTCAGTCAAGCTGATGTGATTCTACCCCAAAGAACAGGTCTTCCTTATGCTCCAGGAAACTTGTTTTGGGAAAGTTTGCTGGGGTCAACCTTTTATACCTCAGACAACTGTTTTCTTTAGTTGTTACCTCAAATATTAGTTTTTGGGTTTTTTTTTTTATTAATGAGTATTCCGTTCTTGCAACCACTTTCTTTTTTCTTGCACCAATTTCCATAGTTCTCTTTCCCCCCTAAAACCCTTCCCTTTTTCCTTTTCAAATCCTCCTTTTGTTGTTTCAGATTCTTAGATTCTTCTTTAAATCTCTCTACTTTCATTGAATTTTACATAGCTCCAAATAAACTCCTTTGCAGATCTTTCATTCAAATGTTACTCATGATCCTGTAAGCCAGACATGCAATACTGGGCGTGGGGTAGGCATCCTCACCATTCTCCAGGTGCAACATCTGGATTTTATTTTCTCCAGCCAAACACAATCTACAACAGCACATGGCAGGCACTCCTCTAAAGGTGAGGCCAGCCAGGTGTGCATCTCATTACTTTTCCTCATTGAGAACACTTTCTGGCCTCTTGATGATTGTGGATAACTCATCAAAGACCTTGTTGTCTGTCTGTAGCTTTTCTCCCTGAATTGTCTTCTATCATCCCTCATTAGAAGGTGAATATCCAATACCTGCAGAACTGCATTTATATCTCTGAGTTATCTCTTCACTACACTTCAGCTATACTCTCTTGGACCTTGCTCTTATCTGTAATCATGTCACCTCTAAGTTCTTATCTTAATACATTTTTGCTACATAAGTATAAACATCTATGCTTTAACTCTCCCACAAAGGAAGAGAATACATGACATTTGGAAGAATATAAACTTTTTAAAAAAAATTAATTTAATTTTGATTCATTGAACACAAATGGAGTACAGCTATTGTTTCTCTGGTGGTACACAAAGTAGAGTCACACCATCTGTGCATGCATACATGTACACAGGGCAATGATGTCTGTCTCATTCTGTTATTATTCTTACCCCTGCACCCCGACCCCACCTCTCCCTTCCCTCTATGCTATCTATTCTTCGTCCATTCTTGCCACCCTTCCACCCCGCATTATGCATCATCATTCACTTATCCAAGAGATCATTCGGCCTTTGGATTTTTGGAATCTCACTTAGCATGACAGTCTTCAACATCATCCATTTACCTACAAATGCCATAATTTTATTCTTCTTTATGGCTGAGTAATATTCCATTGTATATATATATCACAGTTTCTTTTTCCATTCATCTATTGAAGGGCATCTAGGTTGGTTCCATAATCTAACTATTGTGAATTGAGCAGCTATGAACACTGATGTGGCTGCATCACCGTAGTATGATGATTTTAAGTCCTTTGGGTAGAGGCCAAGGAGTGGGATAGCAGGGTCAAATGGTGGATCCATTCCAAGTTTTCTAAGGAATCTCCACACTGCTTTCCAGAGTGGCTGCACTAATTTTGCAATCCCATCAGCAATGTATGAGTGTACCCTTCTTCCCACATCCTCGCCAACACCTGTTGTTGCCTGTATTCTTAATAAAAGACATTCTAATTGGGATAAGATGAAATCTTAAGGTGGTTTTGATTTGCATTTCTCTTATAACTAGGGATGTTGAACATTTTTTCATAAATCTGTTGATTGCTTGTAGATCTTCCTCTGTAAAGTGTCTGTTCATTTCCTTGGCCCATTTATTGATTGGGTTATTAGTATTCTTGGTGTAAAGATTTTTGAGTACTTTGCAGATTCTGGAGATTAATGCTTCAGATAGAATATAAACTTTTAAATCAGTAAAACCTGAATTGAGATTTCAGTCTTTAATTTTTTACACAGCGATCCTTGGCAGCTCAATTTATCAGATTGGGCTTCAGTAATAGTTAAGATATGCTAGTCAAGCTAAAACCTAACTACACACTCATTTCAGGTTCTCTAATTTTCTTTTTTGGTTCAAATCTCTGGACTTAAGTGACTCTCCTGCCTCAACTTTCCGAGTAGCTGGGACCACAGGTACGCTCCACCACTCCTAACTTGGATCTCTAACCTTTTGAATGTATCTAATATAAAGGAAAACATATTTATATATTTTTTAAGATTAAACAAAAAGTTCACTTTTTAAATTCTTTCCCACCACTCCTCAGACCTAAGAGAAAGAGACAGGGATTCCTTAGCTGTAGCTCATATCATACAGCTGCCCCTATGTGTGATGTTTGGCACTTGCTAAAGCACTGGTGAATATGTTTGCCTTGGAAGGTTTCAAGGCTTAAAGATACTACCTTTCTTCATTTGGTCACTTTAGAATCAGCACTAGAATTAATCTAAAACTAAATATGATTAAGTGCAAAGCGCCCAGAACTTAGTGGGTAATCAGTAAATGTATTATCGCTACTACAAGATTACTCAAACCTTTTGAGGTACTGGGTCCCCTAGTAGCTCATGATTATCAACACCCTACTGGCTTTCTCCCTTCTTCAGCAAAGACCACAGGGTTCTTCACTTCAAAATTATCTTGCCAGTACTGGCAGATACTTGCTCACTTGTCTTTTTCATCCATCCTCCTTGTAAATCAAAATCCTGTTTCCACCATTTATGCCATTTCTAGTTCTACTTATGGTTTCCTAATGACATAATAATGCAAATTTTCATCACATAAAATATCTCTGATCTCTGGTATTGACTATGTCAGTAAGGGTGTCCCAAGTTTTTTTTTTTCTCCTTTGATAGGTGCTCTATTAACCCATTTTCTGCAACATTAAAAAAAAAATCCTATTTTTTGTGTTGTACCATTCCATCTCCCTCTCAGAACATAGTTTAGCTCTTGCAAATTAAAGCAGTCAGAACAATCTTCCCTTAACTTGCTGCCATACTGCCTTCAAAGGACACAGACTTATATTCAAAATTTTCTCTTCACATTCTTTATCCATTACATTAATGATTTTTTCCTATAATTTAATGCAACAGTGAATTTCATTCATTAAATGAACTCTGCTCCACTGGTAATCCTTTTTTTTTCCTTCTAATATTTTCAAGTTTTGCTCTCTAATAGCCTCTTCCTCTTTATTTAAAATATTCTTAATCCCCTGTGCCCCCAAACCCTTCCTTTTTACCTCACATCCAACGCCCTGTGCACGACAACTTCTTCCTGTCAGATTGACCTTCTTGAATGAGTATTCACTCCTTTTCCTCCACTTCCTTACTTGTTACTCATACCTACACTTTTGAAATTTGACTTCTGCCCTATACTTCAGTGACCATGTTTCCACTAAGGCCTCACGTTGCTATCCATGGCAAACATGTCTGCGTCCACATGACACATGCCTGATGGTAGCATTTGTTGATATCTATCACTTTACCTTCTGAAAAAATTTCTGCCTTTGAATTTTATGATCGCTCACTCTCTTGACTTTCTTTTGACACATTTCAGTGTCCCTTGCTGCCTCCACTTTGGGAACTCTCAAGCACTTCATGAATTAAGTTAAAAATAAAATACCAGCATTATTTTCCTCCCTGATATTCCTCAGTTGTTCACATACAACCCAAACTCCTGATGGTTGCATCAGGACTCTTCTGCACCTGGCCCCTGCTGACACTGACACTTCTGTCTTCATCTCTATCAAGTTTTCAGCTCCTTCCTGCTAGCATATACTCATGCTGGCCAAACTTCGTGACAGCCTGTGCACATCCTTTCCTTCTGCTTGGAACACATCCCCCTCTCTCTTTGTCTTCATTACGTTACACTGGTTTTCAGTCTGACTCTCCTAAGGTCTTCAGCCGCGGGTTGGCACCTACCTCCTTTGGTGTTCTCCCAGCATGCTGTGCTTATTTATGTTGGCACTCTGCTCACTCTTCTGAAATTGCATGCTTATTTGCCAGTCTCCTTAACTCCCTCTCTGTGGGTAGGGATGATCTCCGTTCTCACTGTGCCCTTATTTCCTCGCAAAGTGCCTGAGACATGTTCAGAGCATACTTTTGGTTAATACTGATCCTTAGTCATATCTGCCTAACCCAAATGAAATACGTTTGTTCCTTGAGTTAAATATTAAAGGTTTAATATCATTGTTGATGATGATGTTTTCACCCCATCTACATGGTGACATGAAATGTGTCTTATAAATTCACATTTGCTGTTCTGGTGATCATAAGCCATCTTTCTTTGCCAAACAAAATAAAATATTTATTCTTTATCATTCTCCTCTACCCTTACCTGTCATAGAGAGCACTATTATTATTTTAGCAACTTGTAGGGAAAGACTTTCTTTCCTCAGTCGCATCTCTTCTCAAATCCTGTCACCATTTTTCCCCCAAATCTTCAAAAGTTAGTTCTTTTCTCCTTTGAATTTCTGCTCTTGCAATCTGTCATGTGTAATATTGAAAACTTCCCTCTGACTGTGTATTTCTAGCTCTGTACCAGTGCCATCCATCCTCAATCTCAGCATGAGTTTTCTTATCAACCCCAGCTTTCTCTCTCCACCTGTCCACACTCAAGTCCTTCCCCGACTTTGAGCAGGTTTTACTGATGATCTGCCATTCTGAGAACTTGCTTACTGTTCTCTCTGGAGGCACTGGATCATGTATGAGTTGATTGTTTTTTACAAAGCCATTTGCTATAGACATGAGTACATGGCTAAGCCTCAGAAAATCCAGGATTGTCATTTCACTGAAAAGTGAAAGGAAATTTTCCCAATTCATAGTGTATTATAATAAGTAAGTACTTCAAAGATGAATGCTTTTAACATTGCATCAGGTTTTCTGGAACTTTTAAATATCCATTCACTTGCGGTTCTCAGGTTTATGTGCTGTGAATATTTATTAATAATAGTTCACAAAACACTTCTGAAGAGTGATGAATTTAATAATATATCTTCTTGTAAGACACATTTGAAATGTACAGAACTTCGATATACCTTTTAAAAATTTTATCAATTTTTTAAAATTTTCATTTGAATATTTAGAAAGAGGATAGTTGCTATCCCTTCCGTACCATGCTATTTTGTAATTATTGAGTGATTTTGATTATGCATTATGCATTTTGCTATCAGTTTAGTTAAAATCATGAAAGTTAATGGGGGGAGATTTTGAGGAGTCACATTAAACAAAGGAGGAAAGTATGTTTAAGTTAGGGTTTATTTTCTATAGAGGGAAAAAGACGTGTAGATCACTCTTCCAGAACAGTGTTTTCTATTTGTGGCAATTATTAAATGGATCTGATTCTCTTTCAGCATCACTTCTCTGGCCAGTCAAAACATAGTTTCAGGAAGGTTGCACAATATGTTTCTTAAAATGTAGACAGAGTATTTAGAGAAAAACTTCCCACATAGTTCAACTACATCTGTTTAGACTAACAATGCCATGGGTTAATAACCTCTTTTCAAAAAGGTAAACAAGTATGAATTTACCCCAATAGTTTGTCTAATTAGCTTAATGGATAAAGATCTTAGCATTGTAGACATACTAAATTGGAAGATTGACATAATAAAAATTGAACCTCTCAATGCTAGAATGTTTGCATTAACTTTAACATAAAATTTAAAGTTCTTGCTTAAATGTTGTACAATAACTAGTACAAAATGTATTAAATTTCAAAAGTTAACTTATTTAAAACAGAAAAATTAAAAGAAATGAAAAGCCCAAAGAGAAAAATATACATGCAATCTTCCTACTTAAAAATGATCACTTAATTTTTACTCTGTACTTTCCTCTAACATCTTTCATATGTATTTCTTCTATAAAAATAATAAATGTTCCCCATTATATCTGGGTCAGGAGAAATAGCCATTTTCCTAAATTGAATTTCTCTTTCTCATTTACTACAGTGGGGAAATCCAACCTCTCTTATTTATCTTGCTATTTTTTACATAATACCCATATATTACTTATGTTTTTTTTCTGATGTCCATAACCACTATCCGTGACTCATGCTGGCTATAGTTGCTATATCTAGAACCATTCGGCTCCTATTCATCTTTCTGTATGGTGTTTAATTCACCCAGTCATGCCAAGCAACCCTACTTCTGGGATTATTTTAAACTCTGTAACATTAAGCTTAAAATAAAATTTTAAAAAATGGCCCCAATGCTTTTGGTCATCAGTTATGACTGTATATTTCATTGAAAAATTTAAGGAAAGAATTCAAATGCGAATTGTGAAATGATTTGGCATTTTTATTAAGAAAACTAGTTATAAAATGTGAAACAATTCTTCCTCATGACACTTTTTGTTCACGTGTGTAACCATCTGCACCTTTTTGTCCATCAGAAGATGGCCTTTCCATCTGTAATTCTAGCCCATGAATACAAGATAAATTTAGAGTTATTTTGGGAGGAGGGAGAAGATATTATAAATAAAAACAAATACATTTTAATTCATTTACTAGTTATTTTGTGATGCATAGTAGGATTTAATTTTCACATAAATTTTACCCATTTTTGTTATATTCCTATTTTCTTTTTACTGCTCTGTAAATGGTCTTTTTCCCCCATCACACTGTCTTTTTATGATCAAAATTTTATTATAGTACTTTTTGAGATTTGATTCCCTTGACATTCCACACATATAATTATATAATCTGCCACTGACATTGTCTGATTCCTTTAATTTGTATATCTCATTTCTTTTCTTGTCTAATTACTTGGGATATTTTAGAACAGTCTCAAATATTAATGCTGCAAAATGTTATTATTATTGATTACATCAGCAAGTTTTAATGTTAAAGCATACACATATATTTGTGTTAACTCACTGTAGTAGTATGCTGTTCCTCTAGTGAATTTCTTGATCCTCTTTGCAAAAAGTCTATTAGGATTTTCTGCACCATGTTAAAAATAATGGTCTTGGTTTTATTATGACATTTTGGTCATATTTTGGTTTCAATGTCATGCTGACTTTGTAAAAAAGTTAATTGGTTAAGCGAGGTTATTAACTCTTTGTGTTAACTTGACTAGGTGATGATATCTCATTGTTTGGTCAAATACTGGTTTGAGGTTGCTGTGAAGGCATTTTGTAAGAGTGGCGAGCATTGCCAATCTTTACTTTAAGTAAAGAAAATCCATCAGTAATATGGGTAGGTCTCATCTAATCAGTTGGAGGCTTTAAGAGAAAAACCTAAGGGTTTTCCGAAAAGCAGGAATTCTTCCTCAACATGCATTATCACCTCTTGCCTGAGTTTCCAGCTTGCTGACTGTTCTACAAATCAAATTTGCTAGCATCCACGATTTTATGAGCCATTGGTTCCTATTAATTCTATTTGAAAAACTAACTGATACATTAGGCTCAGGGCCTTTCTTCTCCATGATTAAACATGTAGGACAGCATGGTAGTTAAGAGGATGAACTCTGATAATAAAGGGGATTAAATTTTCTGTTCATAACTATATTGCTTGTGAATAGTGACAATTGTGTTTCCTTCCTTTCCAAGCTTTACATCTTTTGCTGCTATTGTTTTCTATTATTACACTGGTTAAGGTCATTAGTCAAATGTTGAATAATATAGGTGAGAAGAATGTTTGTTTTTTTCTGGTTGTGACCTGCATGACAGTTAATTTAGGAAAGTGGAGGAGGAGGGATGAGGGATTAGAAAAAATAAAGACACACACATAAGTAGAAAAAGCTGGGACTTGGTGGGCACCACACTTGAGTGGCATGCAAGGACAAAGAGCCAGCCAAGCAAGTTTATTATATAGGTTTAAACATCAAAAGGATTTATTGTGAGAAAGTTGCTTCAAAGCCCTCAGAGTGAAGGATAAACTTCTATGCAGCCCAATTATAATGATCAGCTTACACCCATAACTCTGTACCCCCAGACAGCTGGCATCTGAACCTGAGGTCATAAACTGATAAAATTCTGTGACTGGCACAGATCCCCTTTTGAACAGGGTATCAGGATAGCAACAGCCAATCTTCCATCAGTGCCTTCACACCATCTGTTCTCCAGAGGGGCATCGCTCTGTCCCAGGAGTGTTCAAGACAGATTGTTCAGTCACCATTCCCAACCGTTTCCTAACAAAAAAGAGGTAAAGGGAAAAGTGGTCTTGTTTTGGTTTTCTTTTCTTTTTTGATTAATTTAAGACATATTCTAAACAGTTTTTAAAACTACTGCATAAGCTATAAATGGAATTGAAAAATCAGTGTCAGTCGAGGAAGCTCAATCTGTGAAGAACTTCTTCCACATAAGTGATCTGAGAGATGAGAGATACCTTTTTTTATCTATCATAGCTGTTAAAATCTGGTACAATAAATATATTCTAACAAGAGTAAAATTGGTTTTGTATTGATACCAAATTTGCAAAAAATTATTTGAAAACATTTTTAATATAGCTCATTTAAAATGTATACTTTTGTGCTGTTTATATGCTGAGGATAGCATGTTACTGCATGGATATAATTAACAAAAACAAATATGAATAGACAAATCATAAAGAATCACTTTCTGTAAAAAACCCTTACAAATGGCTATAGTCAAAGTATTTGGAGATAACTATACCACAGTATTCTTTGCAGTCATAATGTGTCTTATAGAATTTTAAATTTTAAACTCTCAAAATTTTGGTGAAATTTTTGTAGTGGATGTTACCATTGAGATTTAGAAGTTTTCTCAAAGGACAAGATGGAAATAAAAGACCAGAACAATTCTTAGAAATGAGCAGGATAGAAAGGAGGCATGTTAGAAAGGAGGAGGTAAGCAAAGTAGCATGCAGATTTTAAAAAGTTTTTTAATTGGCACACATTCATTATGCAGATTTATGGAGTATAGTGTGATATTTCAATACTTTTATGCAATGTATAATGATCAAACCAGGGTTATTAGCATACCTATCACCTCAAACCTTAATTTCTGTAGAGAACATTCAAATTCCTTTCTTTCACTTATTTTGAAATATACAATAAATGATTGCTCACTATAATCTCCCTTCTGTGCAATAGAATCCTAGAAATTATCCCTCCTATCTCTTTCTATTTCTCCCTGTCTCCTATTTTCTCAACTTATTTTACTTCCACTGATGAGTGAGAGCATTCAGTATTTGTCTTTCTTTATCAGGCTTATTTCACTCAACACAATATTCTCCAGTGTCATCTTGTTTTGGGGCAAATGAGAGGATTTTTTACTCTTTTTCATGGCTGAATAATATTTCATTATATATATGATTTTCTTCATTCATTCATCTAATTATGGACATCTAGTTTGATTCAGTGTCTTGGCTATTGTTAGTATTGATGAAATAAACATAGGAATGCAGATACCTCTTCAGTATACTGATTTCTTTTGGATATACACACGAGTAGAATTGTTGGATCATATGATAATTCTACTTTTTTGTTGTTTGAAAATTCTCCATACTGTTTTACATAATTGCTTTACTAATTTACATTCCACCAACAGTGTATAAGCGTTCCCTTTTCTCCTTATCCTTGCTAGCATTTGCTACTTTTGTCTTTTGTATAATATCTATTCCAGCTGGAGCAGAGTGATATATCATTGTGGCTTTGATTTGCATTTCTCTGATGATTACTGATGTTGAGCATTTTTCATGTACTTGTTAGTCCATCTGTATGTCTTCTTTTGAGAGAAATGTCTATACAGATTAATTAAACTGATAGAGATTAATTAATTAACCCATTTTTAATCAGATTTTTTTGATGTTGAATCATTTTAGTTCCTTATATATTCTGGAGATTAATTCTTTTTTTGAATGAATAGTTTGCAAATATTTTCTCTCATTCTGAAAGCTACCTCTTCAAATCTAAGAAGTGATTTTTAAATTCAGTATCTAGTCTGGCACTAAACATAAGATTGAATGAAATTATCAAAAGAATGATTCAAGACTACTTACTCAGGGGTTTGGAGGGGAAAAAAAGGTTTGGGGGTTGAGCTCTTGATAAGAAGCAAAGGCTCTCTGAGGGATTAACTTTCTGACACTTCCTCAGGTTCAGTTCCAGAAGGCTGTTGGTATGAACCACTGTCAACAGAACAGCACCAGCGAGATAGGTTGAGAGGACACAGGTAAGCATCACACCTGTGCTGCTGACCCACTGAGACATCGAGACACCCAAGCTAAGGTGTCAAGCAAGTAGTTGAATATGTGGGTCAGTGTGGGGGGTTTTCAGCCAAGTCCAGTGTGGATGAGAGAAGGGTTGACTGCCGGAGGATGATGCTGGCTATAAATCAATTAATTACCCATAAACTTATCTAATCAATAAACACAAAAAAGTCAATACTCTTTAAATGAGAGGGAGTGTGACGGATCGGGCCATGCCAGATCTGGCCTCTAACAACATGGAGTAGCCCAACTCTCTTTTATTTATAGTCACAAGTAAAGGGGGCCAAGACCTGGAGGGGCTTCTTCTGTGATGAACAGGATGGGGTGGAGTTAGGGCAGCCATTTGCTCAGGGAAAGTATCATATAACCAGATGATGAACCACTCCCACATGGGACCACCTACTTCCCGGGGATCTGGGACTGTCCTCCTTGGCTGCCAGTTCCTGGGAGTCAGGCCTCAGTGTCCCATGGCTCAACCATGTCTGACTCTGCTAGATAAGGATGGCTCTCCACAGGTCAGGAATTGACAGGAGATCAGGGTGGGAGGTGTTTATTTATTGGCTATTGCATTTTAGAAGATAATAAAGCTTAAGGAGGTGAATAGATGAGGTTGCTTAGGGAAAGGGAAAAGAATGAGAAGGTCAAGGATCCTCAGGTCCAATTTAGAATTCAAAATTTAGGCATCTGGGGACTAAGAATGAGGCGTAGGCACAAAGAACTAGTTTTTAAGAATGAGGAGCTAGTGAACACTGTTAAGTGCTGCTCAAAAACCAAGTAAAATAAGGGTTTCATTTCACTGGTGGAGAACACTCTGGAGGTCAATGATAGATTGAGGGCAGAAACAGATTGGTGTGGACAGAGCCACAAGTGGGTGTCCAGGAAAAGATACAGCAGATACACTTTTAAAGAAAAGTGTTTGGAATGAAAAGTAAGAAAAGAGTCATAGCCTAAAGTAGAAAGGGTTTAATAGGGAATTTAATGCTGTCTAACAAACCATGAAAACTTGACAGCTTACTTGGAGTTGTAAAAGCTGATTATAATGTATGAGACCAGCCTATCCTTTGAACATTGCTGACATACGATTATTTGTTTGTGTGTGCATGCGTGTGTCTGTGTGTGTGTTTGTAGTTTGATTGTTCTTATGAAAGCTGTTTGTATTGTAGTAATTATCAGATAAAATGCAGGTCAATGAATGCTCCATGATAAATGGCCCATAAAACAGTGCAATTAATCTTCCTAAAAGGCTCAAAATTCCTGTCTATTTGTACCTCATTTGGGAGAAAGAACCAAGACTATACAAGGATTAATTGAGAGCTCCTGCTATTCATGTAAATAGGGACGTTACTTATTGTGAATTTTTTTTTTTTAATAAGGTCCTCAGTCTCCAACCTGTTCTCTGTGGTGTCTGGAGAAACAATACACCAAAAGAAGCTAGGTGCCTTCCACTCTATACTTACCTTATTCTGCACCTATTCTCTATTCATGGTTCTTTTCTTTTAAGACGTGAAATATTATTAACAGAAATGGTCCACTGACTGTTTTTTCATTTTGGACTCACCATGGAAGATACGGGGGAAGAATGGTCTCTGTGTGCTGGTCTCAGATGCAAAGCCATAGAAATGGCATAGTCCTCTGTGGGTCCTAATCTTCTGCAGTTGATCCAGTTCTTTGTGGAATTTGTCCAGACCATTGGCCAGAACCTGGCTGTATTTTCCATCCTTTTATCCCTCTGTCTGTTAAAGAACTGACCAGTCTGGGATCTGGTACTAGAGTAGATTCTGCATAATGGTGACCATGTATTCCACCTCACTCTCAGTGAGATCCATGTCTGCTTTTCTTAACACCATATGCGCCTGTCTTTGCCCCACACCCTTAATGGCAGCCATGGCAAAGGAGATATTTCCTGTGCCCATCGTCTTTGTTGAGTACTCACAAAATGTGCTGGAAATTCTCAAGGATCACTACAGAAAAGTTGGTGGCATATCAGCAGCAGCATGTATGCCTCCTGTGGGAGGACTACTCATGGCTCTTAGGTGGCACCCGGTTTCCTACCCCGTGTGGAGATTTTCCTGTTGGGGAACCAGAGGTGGTTATATTTGATCCATAAGAGGAGATATAGGAGCAAGCAATCCAAATGCTACAAGAACTTTTTAGAAGGAAAATGGTCAGTCAGCCAAGCAGAAACTTTCATGTCATACAACTGTCAGAATGAAGGTGGTAGGATGTGCGATGTCCCTTCTTTCAGTTTTGATCCTGAAGAAAGCTGGAAGCTTATGTCAGAGAATTAATGACATAATCCCTAATCCCTCCACCAATCTATTGTCGCTGCTCCAGAAAGGAAATCTAGAGAAATAGTTGTTGAATTCTTAAGTCCCCAAGAAAGAGCCGATAGACTGCCTTTAGCAACTGCTGTGAGATCCTGCATAACTTTATCCAGTCCACACATCACTTTGTTATATCTGGGCTATAAATGGAAAAAAAGAGAGAGCAAGACTTGAAATCAAGTTGAAACTATTAGAAAATTGGGCTGGAGTCAGGCGTGGTGGCACATGCCTGTCATCTCAGAGGCCTGGGAGGCTGAGGCAGGAGGATCATGAATTCAAAGCCAGCCTCAGCAAAAAACGAGGTGATAAACAACTCAGTGAGACCCTGTCTCTAAATAAAATACAAAATGGGGCTGATCTGGTTCAGTGGTTGAGTGCCCCTGAGTTCAGTTATGGAGCCTCCCCCCTGCACCCACCCCCCAGAAGAAAATAAAGAAAGTTGGGATGGAAATGAAAAGGAACTAAAATAAAAGGTGAAATTAGACTGCAAAGCGCAATAAATTAAGTGTTGTAAAATATTCAGATGTTTAGAAATTGGATGCAAAATTAATTCACTGGCCTATATCTCTACTATTTTAATAAAAGAAGGATTTTCTTTAAAATAATGTCATTTGTTTGGAAGTATTTTATTGTTGGTGGTGGACCTTTTATTTTGATTTATTTATGTGCAGGGCTGAAAATCAAACCCAGTGCCTCACACATGCTAGGCAAGCACTCTACCACTGAGTCACAACCTTAGCCCACTGGAAGTATTGTTTTTAATTTCCACAAAAGCTGTATTAAAAATCAATCCAAAGGCTGAGAATGAACTCAGTAGAGAGCCTGCCTAGCATGCAGGCGGTCCTGGATTAAATCTCCACCACCAGAAGAAAAAAAATCAATCTAACTGCATTCCAAGACTTAAGACTTAGTGTCCAAAGAAATCTTATTTCTTTGTTTAAAAATTGCATCATCTCTCCAAAAATTGAATGAATGAATGATTAAAAGATACAAATAATCATTGGAAGAGATTGTGAAGTTTTTTTTTCATAGAACAGTATACATTTGACAAAGTTTTTATATAATGAAGAAGTGAGAGATAACAGTACACAGATCTATGAATTCAAAGTTTTCTCCAGATTCTACCTGAGAACAATTGGTAAGATATTAATGCAGGGTGGGAATTCTACCAGGTAAGTTCTTACATTTTCAAAAGATTTATATCATCTTCTAGCATCCTGTTAAACAACCTGAGACATTTGACTGTAGCAGAGATCTGGTTTTGTGTACTACCTTATGGAATGTAAGAAATGATTGAAAAAATTCTGATATCTCTTGCAGAATGGAGTAAAGATGGTATTATTTCCCAGGAACATTTCTCTGTAGCACCAGATTTTAGGTAGCTTTGAGATAATTTGCACACAAAAGATCATGAAATAAATATAAAAGAATTAATTATATCTAAAACATTTACTGCATACCTCTGTTTACTATTAACATACTAGAGAAAAATGAATAAATATTAGTCGAGTTTTTGTATGTTGTTCTCTATCTTGAAGATATTTGAGAAATAGAGTGGATAAAATGTTTTCAGTTTAGGGAACTGACACCATGCCTATATGGTTAAAGATAAAAACAAAAATAACTGCTTTTTTAATATGTTGGCGTCTCTAAAGCATTTCAAGCAACAGATCTTGGGCTCTGGGGTCACATTGGTTGGCTTCCACCTATCTTTTAGAATGAAGATCGGAAATCCCCAAGTTATGTTTTTCAGATATATAGTAGCTGCAACTCTGAATTTCAATTCTTTTCTGGAAAACTGAAATACCTGTTGGGATTTGGAAGGCAGAGGGGAGGCAGAAGCCAACTTCTAGCTGCCTTTGGAGTCAACAAGCAATCTAGAATCATTAATATTTTAGAAGCATTTGGCAAGATTTATATTTAATATCTTAAGTAATCTCATAACAGCTTTTAAAATTTATTTGTATGAAATGAATTCCTGGATTCTCTTCTCTGTTACAATTTTCTGTTTGTAGTAAAAAAAGAAATGGTGCCTTTTTCTTAGCGGGTGTATTGATGGGCGCCTTGTTCGCTTTATTGTTTGTTTTAATGCCATTTCCTATTCCTTGGTTCCTTTCATTGGGTTTGGGGAGGAAGGCCTGGTGATCTCAGTGTGGTCTTCCTGCTGTGTTATCCTATATCCTGGGTGCATTCAACCTCCACGGGTATCAATGAGTGCCAAGGAAAATAGTCCACACAACAGGCAACTGCAGTCCTTGGCTCCTCAGGCCAGTTGATGGAGCCACCAAACTGGGAGAATGAGCTTGGCCATCTCATGGTCCCTTTACCCTCGCAGTCAGTAATAGAAGAAAAGGTGAGGCAACATGTGTACACAACGATTTATCTACATTGACCACGTCAAGAGATACTAGAAGTCTGAGATTCTCAAGTATTGTCTAAATTGTCAACCTTCACAAAATCCTTTTATATTCACACGTCTGCCTCATGTTGATTATATTTTTGTCTACTGAACAAATCCCTTTCAAATCCTTTGGATCTTTCTCTGATCTAGTTAGAGCATGGATTTCACTGGTTTCTAATTACTCTTTCTTTCCATTTCTTGTTGCTTTATACATGTAATGTAATTATCATGAGGTCAAGGTGAGCATGAGGTTGGTAAGGAGTGAATTTTAAGTAGTAGCAGTGCCTTCAGTTCTGTTTCCACTAGGATCTCATCTTTATTTGACTGAAACTCCTTTTCGTTCTTGGCTTAACCCTCCTACATAGTAATAAAGATTTAAAACTCTGTCGTCTCTATTTAATTTAATGCTTTTAACATCTCTCCAAATTTACTCTTTTAACAAATAGAATATTTCCAAATTCTTAGTCCAAATAGATTTATAAGTTTGTATAATGGACTTCTATTTTGTAATCCCTTCAGATTTCCTCATGATAAATACCAAATAATAAAAAAAATTGCCAGTATTCAAAATGTGAAAAATATGAATGTATATGTGAAAATAAAATTAACAGGAATTAATGTTTTCCTTATTGAATTCTTTTTTATTACTTGCTTAAATCCTTATATGTTGTAACATATGTTGTATTGTAATTGGGATATAGATTTAGAATGGGCTGATCATAATTATTTATGGGATTCAAAAAGTTAAAAGAATTATTGTATTTTGTAATTCTCAAATGCATCACAAAGCAATCTGATAAAGTTAATTTTTTTCTATTAGAAGGACTACTGTAGAGTGAATTTCTGAATTAATAGAAGCCTCATGAATAATGGCAAACAGGTGCTTTGTGATACAGAGCAAAGCCATGAAGTCTGGTGGCCTTAAATATGAAATTCCCTTTCTCTAACTTCCTTTCTTTCTTTCTTTCTTTCTTTCTTTCTTTCTTTCTTTCTTTCTTTCTTTCTTTCTTTCTTCTTTCTTTCTTTCTTTCTTTCTCTCTTTCTTTATGTTTCTTTCTTTCTTTTGTTCAGAGTCTGCTCTCAGAATTGTATAATATCCAGGCTTTTGTATATAGAGATCAGATATTTTATGAACTCAGGACCTGACTAATCACCTGTGAATACTAAGACCTCTAAAAATAATAGAAATAAATTTTCATGGAAGAACCAAGAACATAGATCTAGGTGTACATTTTTAAAAACAAAGACCTAAATATTTCATTATGTTTAGAAAGAATTGTTGCTTGAAATCTTGTATTAAGATGTGTTCATTCAGGTGCCAAGAGCAATACCTTGATGGATTGCAGTTCAAAGCGGGGAAAAGGAGAGGAAGGCACAGTACTACATATGTTACTAAACTCATTTCACCTGTAAAGGGAAGAGTATTGATTTCATTCATCTTACTTAGTTGGGAGTCTGACTTAAGAAAAATTCAAGTTCATTGACATCAACTCTAAAGATGACAGCATGGCACCAAGCACAGAAAGAAAAGGGAGGAGGAAAATGATAAATGTAACTTCATTAAGAAAATTTAAAAACACTATTTTTCTTCATGAGAAGGCAGCAGAAGAGCTGCAGATTCTAGCTGCATCTTTAATCTATGGTGACCCTTTATGGCATTTGTGATCCATGGGCTTTAAATTGTGCGTGTGTGAGTGCGTGCCTGTGCATTTCTCAAGAACAATCAGGACACACAAGTCAATAGAGCAACTGCATGAAACTTCGTTTTCCCTGTATTCTTCGTGTTTGACATCTGTGTTCTTGCTTTGAAAATAAAAAGAAATCTTATAAAGAGTGCAATAAATATTTTTGCTTTCACACTTTTAATTACAATTATAATTGTTCACTTAATGAATCTTGCTTTTACACTGTTCTTATCATTCTTTTAAATTAATTGTTTTTAACCAAGGGAAGTTTCATCATTGGTGCCTCTGAATATTAAAAAGATATTACCCTGGTTCTTCGATTCTTCCATCTGTTAATTTGGCATATATTTATTGAGTGTCTTCTTCAAATAATTTATTACATTAGATATTATGGGGACATAAAAAGGAATCAAACTTAGCATCCTTAAGATTATAGAATATTGCTATTATGGTTTGGATATGATTCTCCCCCAAAAGTTCATGTTATGCTACATAGTAAAAATCAGAGATATAATGATTAGATTATTAGAGCTATGAATTAATCCACTTAATGGATTAATAATTTGAAAGGATTAGTGTACTGGGTGATAACTGCAGGCAGATGGGACCTGGCTGGAGAAGGTAGGTCCCTGGGGGAGCCCTTAGAAATTGTATTTTGTTCCTTACTCCTTGCTCATCTCTCTTTTTTCCTGGTTACTATGGGCTGAGCAGCCTCCCTCTGCCCTGTCATTCTGCCATGAGGCTATGCCTCACCTTATGCCCAGAGTGAAAGCAGTCATGGCCTGAATCTCTAAATCCATGACCCAAAATAAACTTTTTATACCTCTCTCTTATTAAAATTTGTTCTTTTTAGTTATACATAACAGCAGAATGTATTTTGAATATCATACATACATGGAGTATAGCATCCCATTCTTGTGATTATATGGAATGTGGAGTTACATTGGTCGTGTATTCATATATGAACATAGGAAAGTTATGTCTGATTCATTCCACTGTCTTTCCCATTCCCATCCCCCTTCCCTTTCCCCCATTCTCCCCTGTCCAATTTGGTGAACCTCCACTCCCCGCCCCCCCAACCTATTGTGAGTCAGCATCTGCATATCAGAGAGAAGACTTCTCTTTCAAGTTGTTCTTATCAGATATCTCAGTCAGTGATGAAAAGTTCACTAAGACAAAAATCTAATACTTGAAAGATTATGTATTACAGCAAGAGTTTTTGTTTTCCTAATATCAGATGGTGGACACTGTCCTTAGAAGGAAGTTTGGTTTATCAGTGGCCGTTATATCAAACAGTATATGATATGGGTTTATGATCTGCTATTCAGGTGACAGCCAGGGTGCACTCTTGAAATCAGCAAAGACTGTCTGGATATCTTGGGACCTTTTATGAATATAGAACTTAGGACATATCAGAATGCTGTGTGCTTTACTGGGAAGAAGTCATGACGATTAATAGGAATTGTCAAATGGACTGGATTAAGAGAGGCCAAAAATTAAAAGGCTTCTGGATGTGCTTATGAGGATGTTTCTAGGAAAGATTAGCATGTGGGATAGCAAATTGAGGGGAAGCCCACTCTAAATGTGGGCAGCATAGTCCAAAAGATTGGGCATCTGCATGGAATGAAAAGCTGGAAGAACACGGAAGCCAATGTAGACACAGGCTTGAATCCTCTTGAGCAGGTGTTTCGATTGTTGCTGCCATTGCTTGAGGATATCAAATTCCTGTTCCTTTACTCTTTCGAAGGAGACTCTCACCAGCAACTCTCCAAGGAGTTTCCAGGTCTTTGCTCCCTAATTGTCCATCTTCTACTGAAGTTCCAGCTTCTTGGACTGAGCAGCTAGTGGTTCCTCCAGCTCTCCAGCCTGCAGACTGCAACTGTGGGACTACTCAGCTCCTGGTCATGTAAGCCAATTAACAAATCCCAAATACCCTTTTTATAATCATACATAAAACTATAAGGATGTCTAACTCTCAAGCAGAAATTATTGCCTTCTCATCTATCATTCATCACACACATTTGCATTTT
Source organism: Glaucomys volans (assembly GCA_020662805.1). Classification (NCBI taxonomy): domain Eukaryota; kingdom Metazoa; phylum Chordata; class Mammalia; order Rodentia; family Sciuridae; genus Glaucomys; species Glaucomys volans. The sequence continues at coordinate 197,225 of JAJEJO010003853.1, forward strand.
GTGTCAGAATGAGCCATATCATCTGTAGCAGAACAATTGTTATGGAGTTAGAGGAACCGATATATGACAAGAGGATTAATGATGCTTGAGAATGGGGAAGAGGCCCCTTCTGAGATTGAATTGTAAGCAGCCAATTAAATAAAAAATATTATTTATTTCCTATGTGTTATAAACAATTGTGAAAAAATAAAATAGTTTTTAGCAGCTTAAGCATGTAAGACCTTTTAAGTTGACAAATTGGGCAAGATAATATGCTTTATAATTTGATTTAAATTCTTATGAATGATTTTATCAAGATATTTGTAAAAAGATAAAGGCCAAGCTCCATGTAGCAGCTGAGAATGGCTGGGTTCATTAAGTTATTACCTTTAGCAGTTTTGTACAAAGTCATTAGAAAAGGCTATGAGCGACAAGCTCCAAATGAAGAAGGTGTGAATGACTAGAAAGTAGCTAAGAAAATTAACCTCCTTCTAAATTATGTGTATCTTTGCAGTATCTATGGCTATTTTCTATTTAAGGGTGGTAAGAACTGGGTAAAGGAGAAAAGCAACTACCTCATCCAGAGGATAAATAAGGCAGAATTAAATGGAAATAGGACACAGATAAACACCTAATTTTCAATAAACCTCCATCAATAAGGCAATTAGGAAGAACTAATAAAGTGGAATGTTGAAGTGTTAAACTTTTCCACCTAGTCACTTAGAGGAGATGTACTTAGGCTGAAAGAACAGAGCTCAGAAATGTTTGAGCCCAGTTAAAGATTTGGGATGAATTTGCATTTCAGATTAGAAAGTTATCAGATATAAATTAAGTAATGATAGCTTATAGTTGAATCATGAAAAGCAGAATGTGGAATTTCAATGCATATTTATGGTTTCTCCATTTGTTTTTCTTAAAATCAATGTCTAACCCTTATAAATATTGGACAATTTGGTGGTTTTTTTGATATCTTATTTCTTAGTTAATAATAACACCAACTTAATCTTATGCTAGTGGAAGAAATATCCTGCTCCAATTTTACAAGGAAAAGAAAAAGTTTTGGGGAAGTAGAGTAACTTCCAGGAAAGCATCAAAGGGGAGAGAGAAAATATGCACCAGATAATCAACTGCAAAAGTCAAAAGGCAGCTAACTATGTCTAGCAGTTTTAGTTGATTAACTCTACGGAACATAGTGTTTCATAAGATCTGTGGAATAGGAACTCCCTTAACACCAGTTAAACAATATACAAGCTGCCAAGCTTGAATAATAGTTCATTTAGTTGACTATGTTGTGCTTCAAACTCACTACTAAATGTTTAGTTATCTCTTTTTGCTAGCTGAGTTACTTTGTTACCCTTCTCAGACCAAGAGAAATACATGAAAGATATTTTCTTAACACAATTGGGTCTTCTTACTTTCTTTGAATACATCAATTCAGAAAACCCAGTGAGATGATGTCATATTAAAACATAACATGGTGTGAAAATCTGAATTCCCAAAAAACATCAGGTATTACAACATGGTAAATGAAAAGCAAAATTGTAAAAAACTCCTCTTTCAATCGAACTTCACCCTAGCCTCAATTACCTCTCCTCTTTTCCTTTATTCTACACAGCAACTTGAAAAATGCATTACGGCAGCTTCTATAAGACTAGAAAATGTTTTGTAATATACTGTCAGTGTCAAAATATAAAATCTATTTTTTGAATACTCCAAAACTATTTATTTGTTACCATTCACATTTTTCTGCAATTGTGTCTTTTTATACTCTTCCTGAGCCTTTCTGTTCCCCATGGTTTTAATATAAAGAACTTCTGCAGTTTCATTTTTTAAAATTTCCACTGCTATTTCAAATTGTACCTACTAAAAGCTTTGTTGTGGGCTATAAAACTAATTCCATAGTGCACAGAGATTTCACACATAAAGTGACTGAGATCTTAACAATTTTATTCCAGGAAAAATAGCTCCTTCAGGTAGTAGTTTGACTATTTACATCTTTGGAAAAATCTTTGTCTTATTCAAATTAACTTTGAGATAAGATCTCTGCTCCTTTGGAAGTCATTCTGTGGGCTGTGTGAAGGTTATTGAGTTATGCAATATGCTCCCCCCCCCCACAAATTGGAAATAAACATGGTTTTAAAAATTTTTTTCTATGCTATGCACACTTTTCCTTTATGAGTAACATTCTTTCCATATCCTAACATTTAAGATTTGACTATACACATTCTTGATTGCTCCTTTCCCTGTGAAGAAGCTTTTCGGTTTTATCCATTCCAGTTTTTGATTCTTGATTTTATTTCTTGCACTTTAGGAGTCTTGTTGAAGAACTCAGTTCCCAAGCTGACATGTTAGAGAGTTGGGCCTACTTTTTTCTTCTAGTAAGTGCAGGGTATCTGGTCTAATGCCTGGGATCTTGATCCACTTAGAGTTGAGTTTGTGCAGAGTGAGAAATATGGGTTCAATTTCATTCTATTACATATGGATTTCAGTTTCTCCAGTACCATTTGTTGAAGAAGCTATCTTTTCTCCGATGAATGTTTTTGGTGTCTTTGTCTTGTGTGAGATAACTGTATTTATGTGGGTTTGTCTTTATGTCTTCTATTCTGTTCCCTTGGTCTTCATGTCTATTTTGGTGCCCATACCATGCAGTTTTTGTTACTGGGGCTCTGTAGTACAATTTAAAGTGTGATATTGTGATGCCTCCTGTGTCACATTTTGTGCTAAGGCTTGCTTTGGCTATTCTGGGCCTCTTATTTTTCCAAATGAATTTCATGATTGGTTTTATATTTCTGTGAAGACTGTCATTGTGGTCTTGATAGGAATTGCATTAAATCTGTATTGAGCTTTTGGAAGCATAGTTGTTTTGATAATATTGAATCTCCCTATCCAGGAACATGGGAAATCTTTCCATTTTCTGAGGTCTTCTTCAATTTTTTTCTTTAGTGTTTTGTAGTTTTCATTATAGAAGTCTTTCACCTCTTTTTTAGGTGGATTACCCAATTTTCTTTTTTCACACTATCATAAAGGGGATAGTTTTCCTGATTTCTCTTTCAGCTGATACATCCTTGGTGTATAGAAATATGATTGATTGATTGATTGGTGTTGATTTTAAACCCTGCTACTTTGCTGAATTCATTTATGAGTTCTAGGAGGTTACAGAGATCCCACAGATTGGGAGAAAATCTTCACCACCAGTACCTCAGATAAGGCATTAATTTCTAGATATACAAAGAACTCAAAATACTTATACCCGAAAAATAAATAACCCAATCAATAAATGGGCAAAGGAACAAATACTTCACAGAAGAAATATGAATGGTCAACAAATATATGAAAAAATATTCAACATCTCTAGCAATTAGAGAAATGCAAATTAAAACAATACTGAGATTCAAACTCACTTCAGTCAGAATTGCAATTATCAAGAATACAAGTTACAAGGATGTGGGAAGAAAGGTCCTTGCATAAATTGTTTGTCAGACTGTAAATTGGTGCAACTACTCTGGAAAGCAGTATGGAGATTTCTCAAAAATCTAGGAATGGAACCACCATTTGACCCAGTTATCCCACTCTTGGTTTATACCCAGATGATTTAAAATCAGCATACTACAGTGGCACAGCTACATCAATGTCTATAGCAGCTCAACCCACAATAGCTAAGGTATTAAGCCAAAGTAGGTGTCTTTCAACAGATGAATGGATAAAAAATGTGGTATATATACACAATGGGATATTACTCCACCATAAATAAGAATGAAATTATGGCATTTGCCACTCAGTGGATGAAAATGGAGAATACCATGCTAAGTGAACTAAGTCAATCCTCAAACACCAGAGTTATAATGTTCTCTCTGATTTGTAGATGCTAACCCAAAACAAGGGAGGTTGGGGAGGGGAATAATAGAAAACCATTGAATTAGACAAAGGGAAAGGAAGGGAAGGGAAGGGGGAGGGAAATGAGAGAGACAATAAAATTTATCAGTCATAACTTTCCTAGCCTTGTATTTGTATACACGACCAGGATAACTCCACGTCATGTTCAACCACAGGAATGAAATCCTAAATAGAATAAATTATATCATATGTATGTATATCTGCCAAAATACATTGTACTGTTATGTATAACTAAAAAGAACAAATAAAAAAAAAAAAGACTGGACTGTACCACAAACTTTTAGTAAAAAGTGGCAAATGAGATTCACAGAGAAAGTTTTGTGAAAGGATTCTATTTGTTTAATTGTTATACTAAATAAATGCACGATTTACTCAAATGCTTTGCTTCATTCATTCATTTTATAATATAATGCTATAGTGTTATGTTATACTTAATCAAAATATAGTGTTATGTGGACCATGGCATTTGAAAAGATACCATGCTGCTTTATGTTCCCACTGTACTCAGGCATTCTTTCATTTCCAGGTAGCATTCTGTAATAATTTAGGACAGTTTGAATCACATAGAATATACTGCCATTAACTGATGATTTTGTGTTTGTTTAGTTCATGAATGAATGATTAGTTCGTTGTGATTTTGCAAGTAATATCTGGTGTGATTAGTGTGAGTAAGGAAAATGATGGTGGTACATGACTGATAATCCCAGTGACTCAGGAGCCTGGGGAAGGAGAATCAAGTTTGACACCAGCCATGACTACTTAGCGAGACCCTGTCTCAAAATAAAGAAAAATGACTGGAGATATAGCTCAGTGGTAGAGCACCTCTGGGTTAAACCATAGGGGTGGAACTGCATCAAAATTACAAGGTAAGAGTTTAGGTACCTCACCTCTTTCATTAACATTCTTTGTAGATGTGCAAGTAATATGGATACAAATTTGCATAAAATATGCCTTATAAGATTTCTGTACAATGCCTTGAACAAAAATAAGTCTATTTTTGATTAAGTATATTGGTAGGTCTAAACATTTTGGAAAATGAGAACTATTTCAAAAGTTTTCTCAAAAAAAATCTAGAAATGGATCTACCATATGATCCAGTTTTCCCACTTTTGGATATATATCCAAAGGAAATGAACTGAGTATACCAAATATTACTTGCATGCCCATGTTTGTTGTGGCAATTTTTATAATAGCTAAAATATGCCCATTAACAGATAAAGGGATAAAGAAAATGTGGTATATATAAACAGTACTGTATTATTCAGCTGTAAAGAAGAATGGATGCCTGTCATTTAAAGCAAAATAGATGTAACAGGACATTATTGTAAGGCAAATAAGCCAGTTAAGAAAGACAAATATCATATGTTTTCTCACATATGTGGAAGCTAAAAAAGTCAACCTGAAAGTAGAATAATGTCTATCAGAGATTGGGAGGGGTATGGGAAAGAGGTTGGGAAAGGGGAGGCTGGAGTTAATCATGACATTCTGTCTACATGCATAGAAATATCACACTGAACCCCACCAAAATGTACAATGAATATGTGTTAATAAAACAATTAAAAATGAAAAGTTTATATGTAATGTCATATAAATAACAACATGCTAAATGTATCCTTCCTTCATTCCTTTTCTTTTTGTCTGTGGTACTGGTTTTGAGCCCAGGGGCACTTGACTACTGAGTTATGTTCCTACCTTTTTCTATGAGTTTTTGAGTATCATATTATGGTTTGGATGAGAGGTGTCTCCCAAAAGCTCACATGTGAGACAATGCAAGAAGGTTCAGAGGGAAAGTGATTGAGTTCCAATCACTGAGTGATCCAATCAGTGGATTTATCCCCTGATGGGATTAACTGGGTGGTAACAGAAGTATGATTGGAGAAGGGGGAATTCGGGGCTTGGCATTGGAGTATCTATGTTGTATCTAGAAAGTGGAGTGTCTCTCTCTCTCTCTCTCTCTCTCTCTCTGCTCTCTGATCATCATGTGAGCTGCTTCCCTCTGCCATACTCTTTCACCATGATGTCCTACCTCACATTGAGCCCTGAGGAATGGAGCCAGCCTTTTAAGGATTAAGACCTCTGAAACCGTGAGCCCTCAAATAAACTTTTCCTCCCCAAACATACAATTGTGCTGGTTGGGTCTTTCAGTTGTAGCAGCAAAATAGCTGACTAAAACATCTGGCTAAATTGCTGAGGTTGACATTGAACTTGAGATCCTTCTGCCTCAGCCTCAAGTTACTGAGATTTAGGAGTGTGCCACTGCACCGGGTTGTTCTTTACTTCTTTATAACAAAAAAAGTCTAGACTTTTCTCTTTCTTGTAATTGAACTATGCTAATCATATCTGAAAGATATATTATTGATCTGGTATGAGATAACTAGTGGTAGTATGAGAAATTAAAGAACACTGCAAGATATGTCAATTAATCAAACTGGTAAAAAGAATTTGCTAGTCCTAAAGCACTTATTTGTTGTAACTTTTTTTCCAATACAAATATTTTATTTTCATTGTGATCTTTTTTATTGGTTCTTTTTTAGTTGTACATGATAGTAGAATTCATTTTGATAAAATTATACAAGCATGGAATATATCTTATTAGGATCCCATTCTTGTGGATTTACATGGGGGTAGGATTCACTGTGGCATATTCATATATGTACATAGAAAAATTATTTTGTATTCAATTCACTGTCTTTCCTTTTCCTATACCTTTGTATAATCTACTGAATATGTATTCTTCCCATCTTCCCCCATATTTATGGTTAGCTTCCACATATTAGCAAAAACATGCGACCTTTAGTTTTTTGGATTGGCTTATTTCACTTAGTGTGATAGTCTCCAGTTCCATCCATTTAATGGCAAATGCCATAATTTCATTGTTATGACTATGCCACTATAGTATGCTGATTTTAAATCATTTGATATATATTGAGGATCAGGATAGCTGGAACAAATGGTGGTTCCATTCCTAGTTTTTGGGGGAATCTCCATACTGTTTCCCAGAGTGGTTATACCAGTTTGCAGTCTGATAAGCAATGTATGAATGTACTTTTTCCCTCAACATCAGTGCCAGCATTTATTGTTATTTGTATGCTTTATAATTGCCATTCTGACTGGAGAAAGATGAAATCTGTGCGGTTTTAATTCGCATTTCTATTTTTCTAATTGTTAGAGATGCTGAACATTTTTTCATATATTTGTTGACCATTTATATTTTCTCATCTGAGAAGTGTCTGTTTAGTTCCTTTGCCCATTTATTGATTGTGTTATATGTTTATTTATTGTGCCAATTTTTTGGAGTTCCTTATATATCCTGGAAATTATCGCCTTATCTGAGGTAGAGATGGTAAAGATTTTCTCCCATTCTATAGGCTCTGTCTTGATCTGTGTTGATAAATCAGCTGAGATCCAGATTGACTTACAGCTAAATGTGACCAGTCACCTTTCTGTAGCAGCTTTTAAAATGTTATCCTTATTTCTGTATGTTAGGTGTTTGCATAATAATGTGCCTTGGAGGGGGTCTGTTTCATTTTGTATGTTTGGAGTCCTGTATGCCTCCTGTATTTGACTTTCCATTTAATTCTTAAAGTTTGGGAAATTTTCTGATATTATTTCTTTGAAAAGATTGTGTATTCTATTAGATTGTACTTCATAGCCTTCATTTATCCCAAGGAATCTTATGTTTGATCTTTTAATGTTATCCCATATTTTTTGAAAATTCTGTTCATGATTTTTTTTCCATGTTCAACTTAATTTTCAAGATTATATACTTTGTCTTTGTTGCCTGAAACTCTGTCTTCCAAGTGGTCTGAGGTCCTTGCCATGCTTTTTATTGGATATTTAATTTGGTTTATTGATTCCTTCATTTTGAGGATTTCTGATTGATTCTTCTTTAGGATCTTTATGTCTTTATTAAAGTGATCTTTCATTTCTTGTATATTCTCTCTGATTTCACTCCTTACATTTTCTTTTAGCACATAGATCAGTTTATGAACTTTCTAAGTTACTTCTCTGACATGTCCTCCATTGTGGTATCAATGCAGCCTGTTTTTGAGGCATTCTGGCTTGTTTAGAGTAGTTTGTGCCCTTGTTTTTCATATTTTGTGTGTGTGTGTGTGTGTGTGTGTGTGTATCCATCAATTCAAATGTATCTGAAGCAACAGAGTTTCTACTTTACAAACTTTTAGTGTCCCTATAGGTTTCTAGTACCTCAAAGGTTAAGGGGAGCCAATAATAACAATGACCTATGTAAACAATATATAATAATAAACTAAGTACTTTGTTCCTTTTATGACATCTACAATGTTAATTGGCACAATAAACAGAATTGGTAGGATCAGCAATCTCCATCAGTAAAAACAGTAGGTGATCATGTATTATATCCTGCATAAATAAAACAAATGGTGTTATATTTTGACTTCCACAGTATTATTTATTACTACAGCATTAGTGATGGGGGTTGGTATTATATAAACCAACTAGTGCTAAGATATGTTAAGAACAGAGTTAATTAAGAGGAAAAAATAGAGATGGGTTGAAAGGGGTCTGCAATTTCAGTAGTTGAATATGGGAAAAGCAAATGCAACATAGGATATGATAGTTATGAGGGAGAAGGAGAAAAATAGAAGTAAAAAATTGAAAGAAGACTGAAAGACCACAGCCACATCAATGTGTATAGCAGCTCAATTCACAATAGCTAGACTGTGGAACCAACCTAGATGCCCTTCAACAGATGAATGGATAAAGAAAATGTGGTATATATACACAATGGAATACTATTCATCCATAAAGAAGAATAATATTATGGCATTTGCAGATAAAAGGATGGAATTGGAGATTATCATGCTAAGTGAAATAAGCCAATCCCCCAAAACCAAGGGCCGGATGTTTTCCCTTATAAGTGGATGATGATATAGAATCAGGTTGGGGAGTGGGAGGGGGCAAGAAAAGAATGGAGGAATTGTAGATTACATAGAGGGAAATGAGAGAGGGAGTGGGTGGGGTTATGAAAAATGGTGGAATGAGACAGATATCATTACCCTATGTACATGTATGATTACATGAATGGTATGAATCTACATCATGCACAACCATAGAAACAAAAAGATGTACCCCATTTGTGCACAATGAATCAAAATGCAGTATGTAAAAGTTAAAAAATAAATTAAAAAAATAGTGAAAGAAAAAAGTAGAATTTGGCTGTTGGCAGGAGAAAAGAAAGAAATAAGGGGAACAGAATATTGAATAAAATAATACAATACGAAACTAAAACACACTAATAAAAAACTAAGCCTCAAAAGACAGAGCAAGGAAAAATAACTATCTTGAAAAAATATTGGAAATGAGAAAAAAGAAATAAATATGTATATGTCTGAATGCCTATGAAGCATTCAGCAGGTGCACAGGCGCGCGCGCACACACACACACACACACACACACACACTCAACAAAGAATCTTGATGAAAAATTAAGGAGTCATTTCCATTGCGGTGGACCAAAAAATCAACAAGAATATATATCTGTTGTCTGTGCCCAACTGTCTTTCTTTCCACTCCTTCTTAAGGTATGTACTGGGCACAAGAGTGAGGCCATAGGATGTCAAATCCTTTCTTTTCATTGTACTGCTCACTAAGATGTCAATTTGAGTTTAAAAACTTCTCTGCTTCCCTTCTCAGTCGTAAAATGAAGTTTGGGCTGGGGAATACTGCCAGCTTTGCTCCAAGGTGAATCACACCTGGATTCTGTGAGAGGAGTTCCTGTAGGTGGGACTCTTAGTGGGACCCCAAGTGCTTTATTGTGTAGCTAGTTATCTTCAGATATTAAATCAAGACACCTTGAGAGCTTGTCAGATGCCAATCTATGCTGGAAGACTGTACCCAAGGAATCTCCCAAGAGAGCCACTCATGGGACAGGGGAGCCGTCCCTCACTTCTTCTGTGGCTCACAGATGCCATCCTTCATGTCCTTCATGGCCTCTCAAGTGCAGTCACACCCACCAGTTCAGATTCTGGACCTGCCACAGCTGGTCCTGTGAGTCACCACACTCAAGTGGTGGTGGTGGTGGGGAGCTAGGTTTCCCCTGGCCTCCCCAACTTGTATTCCTGTCCATGTTAAATACTCTCCATGCCTACTTTTCTCTGGATTTTTCTAGACTTGGTTTAGGTCATGTAACTGGTGTCTGCCTGGACTGTGTATCAAGACCAGCCCCATTTTCCCAGATCCATCAACCATCACAGTGTGGTCAGCTCAAGATGGCTCCTGCATCAGCTCTCTATGGACAATTGTTAAATAAAGGGCATCTTTTATGTACCATGTCATTGTACCCAACAGCATCTGGATTGGCCTACACCAGCTGCCCTTTGATATCAGGATTTTCCATGCTAAGACTGTCTGTATTATTTTTTGACTTTTTGTGTCCTTGTATACCAACTCCACTGTTCCTGCCAGGATCTCAGCTCTGTTTTTGTCCCTTTTCCTTGTTTAATGTACCCCAAATTTCTAAGTCTCTAAGGCACTCTGGCTGTCCACTATAGAGTTTTCCTGAAATCCCTCTTTTATCCACCTCTAGGAGAAGCAGTATTCCCACTGCTTATATCCTGGGTCACCTAGCTACCAGAAACACCACCTTCCTCTGGTCTTCCATCTTCCCTCACACTGTTATTTGTTATATGTGAAACCCAATATAGTATTTTCCCCATACATAGTACTATTTACATTTTCATAGAAATACAATTATAATTCAATGAAAATTTAAAGTTCTGTTTTACCTTAATCAAAATAATTTTAATTTAAAATAAAATTCTAAGGATGTAGGCAATTTTCTTTAAGTGGAATTTTATCAATTGATTAAAAATATTTTATATTTAGACATCTTGGTAAAGATACTAGACATTAAAAAACAGAGGAAAAAAATCATGGACATTTGGGAAAATCATTTGTAATCATTTAAGGAAAAAGAATCATGTTGGTCCTATACTGTATTTCTATCTATACACACCCACATACACACATACTTACATATATATGTGGTGCACTATATATGCACATACATGTCCTGAGTACAACATTGTCACAGAACATTGCCACATCCTTATTAAAAGAAAGCATGCTCTAAGAATTATTTATCCAAAGTATTTACTTAGAACTAAAATAGCAAGCAAACATTTTCAAACATGCAAGAATTCAGAAACTATAGCAACACAAATTCCTCTTAGAAAAATGAAACCAAACAAACCTACCTTACTAAGAAATGCATTCAAAACCTGAAGAAAGGGACTGGTAAAATTGAATCATTTCAATAAACAACAACTGTAGCATGTTTGGTTATAGCAGAAAACATAAATATTCTAAATTGTGACTCTATAGAAATAGCATGATGAAAAAAATGGAAAGTAGAAATAGATACATATCTAAGTTTTTGAGATTAAAATGCCATGTTTAAAAGTATAATGGTAAACTTTAGAAGAACAGATCATACTTTCCCCCATTATCAGCAAGAAAATTTTTAAACAAGGAAACAAAACAAATATTGTACAAATAAAATCACAAATCACATTATTTAAAAGAAAAAAAAAACACACCAATAGAGAATAAAAACAAAGTGTGGCAAAAAGGTGATGAAACTAAAATTAAAAATATCTGTCATAGTCATAAAATATTCTGTTAAAAATGATTCGTAGATAGTGAAAGAGCAATAGCATGTATCTGTGTACCATATAAAAGGGATACATATGAATTAAAAATTAAGAGAATGAAATCTATGAATCTTTATCCATCAAAAGTATGCCTCAAAATTCATAAAATGAGTCATGAGAAATATAAAATAGTAATATATTTCTAATAGAGCACTTTCTCATATCAGAGACTTAAGTATACATAAAATATGTATACAGAGGACAAATTAATATAATTAATTAGGTAGACTGAAAAATACAGTGTGAATTCCATAATTAAAGGGAGGAAGAGAGAAATCTACACACAGAGACACACAAAGAAACATGACAACTATACACAACTGATCATATGTGAAGAGTAAAAAAAAAGATAATTTCCAAAGGAGGAAGTGGTACAAAGCACCTTATCCAAACTCAAAACAGGTACAACTGTGAATTAATAACATAAATACAAGGATGGGTACAAAAGAACCTCCTTCCATATGGAAATTTAAACAAACAATACTTTACAAATCTCTTAGGTAAAGAAAAAGTAAAGCATCATTGGCACATTTTATGGATGGCAAAACAATGAAAAAAATCTCAAACAGATGTCAAAACACAAGAAATAAATAAACTTTAAAGTGAAGCTGATGAAGATCCATCGTACAGGTATTTATGTGCTGAACAAAACTATCCTATGAACTAAGTATATTCTTTTGAACAACAACAACAAAATAAGCTGAAAGCTACAAAAAAAGGAATATAAAGATAAAAAAAACAAATGAATAACATCACAGAAAAATATAAGAAGTAAATAAATAATCTAGAATTTTTTTACCAAAAAAAACCAAACAAACAAAAAAACAAAAAGAAATGACTGGTTTATCCAATCAAGATATATAAAGATAAAATTAAAGACAAAACCTAGAAATAATTATAGGAAAATTAGACAATAAGTCTAATTTTTATAAGTTTAACATTTATATTTTATTAATTTTTTAAATACAGATAACCTACATTAAATTTGGCTTGATGTGAAATTTCACTCTAACTGAAATTTGGTTTTCCTTTTTGGCTTTATGAACAATTATTTTTATGTTTTCTACTCATAGAGGTGCATAAGATTGAACTCAGTTATAACACTGTTATTGTTTTCTTTACAACCTTTTTTAAACTGGTCAGCTTCTACTCATGGTCAACAATCCAAGTTCAGGCATGGCATTGACTTCCAAACTTGTTTTTCCAGAATATATACCTACAAGACCAATTTTCTTTCCATAAATGGCTGTTTCCCTCTCTTGTGCATATTTGATATCTGTTCTTCATGTCCCCAAATTTAGTGTTTTAAAGCAACAATGATTTGTTATTTTTCACAAGTCTTTCAGTTGACTGGACTTATCTTCTGATCTGGGCTCAATATGACCAATTTTGGAGGCATTTTCTCATATGTGTCTCAGGGTGGCTGGGCAAGGATGATTTAGGATGTCTTTGACTTGGATCAATTCACATTTTTCCAGATGTCTCACATCCCACTGGCAGACTAGCCCAAGCATGCTCTCCTAGTGGTGGCGGAGGTCCAAGAAAAGACAAACAAAAACTTTCTCAGATTCCTGACAGCATTTAATTTGCCAATATTGGTCAAAGTAAATCAAATGACCAGACTCTGTCTGTTACTCTATCTGGTTACTGTTGTGTGGTCTTCTTTATTATTTTATTCATTACAGGTTGTATCCTTTGGACATAGGACTAATTAAGGAGTCAGTTGTTAATGTGATCAGTTCACCACAGATTGTATGACAGGCTGTGAAGAGAGAGATTTTCAAAGGTGTTAATAGCACCTATGAAAGTTTTGAATAGACATTTCTAAGTTAGGAAGAGTAATTAAATTTTACATCAGAGTGACAGAAGGAAGTGAGATATTCTTGGACACACTATGGATATAAAGTATTTGGAGAATTAAAATTGTAAAGTTTATATGGGTTTGGACCATATAAAGGGTTTAGGATCTTGCATTGTCATAGAAAAGAAATACAAAATACACATTTTACAGTAGTAAATAGGCTACATTGGAGGAAAGTCACCATAGAGGTGACAAAGTGGCCACCATGGTTAGTTTAACAGGAATTGAGGATGAGGAAAATTAGTCAACAATTAAAATTAATATTTTGTTTGCTCATGATGATCACTCAGCATTTGTGTTTCCTTCAAAGCATGGCAAACTGGAATATAACCATATATATATATATATATGTATATATATATATATATATTTAAACACATGCATATATTTAAACCTGAGTATGTCTTTCATTCATGTTTGACTGCCAAAGGTAAAATTTGTTTGTAAGCCCAATAATAATCATCATTGTATTATAAAGACTAAAATATCAAATTTCCAAAACTTCTTTGGTAACTTTTAACCTATTTGCTTTTTTTCTACAAGTTCCCTAGGTATTTGATAATCTCCTAAGGATTTGTTTAATTTTTACTGTTGTGTGGTCTTCTTTATTATCTATTAAATAGAGGTCATCTCTTCCTTATTCTAGATTCTCTCAGCCTAGTGGTAAAGGAGAGAAAAGAAAAAGAAGATCAAAACCATAATATTTCTTCTTGTATCTCCTGCTTCTAATACCATAGTACTTAAAGGGAAGGATATGAGATTTTTGTGTATACAATTCAAGATTTATGCCCAGATTCACTATTCATTCTTCCACTAAATGATCAGATTACATACATCCTTTAAAAATAAAATAAAAATAGGGCTGGGGATGCAGCCCAGTGGTTACCTAGCATATACCTGAAGCCTCAGGTTGATCCCAAGATCTGCAATGAATAAAGTAAAATATAAAATAAATTTAAAAATCAGTGTCAACCTTTAAAGGAATATTTTAAAAAGTCTATGTTATTTTATTATATACACCTAAAATCTAGAAATAAACTAGTTTCTTCTAGAATATATATCTCTGTGTGTAATATTGGAATGTTAGCTCTGGGGTATTTACAGAATTCAGAATATTTTCTTTAGGGAATGATAAGTGTAATGATATCATTATGTACAGTATGGGTTTTTTAGTTTACTTGCTCGTATTTCAGGCTATCCCAAGAGCATATTCATATACTGCAGTAGAAAAATACATAGTAACTAAGAAATTCATGTTGAAATGGCAACATGCTCATTTTATTAGATACAATACATAAACATAAATTTTACCAGAAATGTTAACACATTTCAAAATAGAAACAAGTTATGTTGCTTCTACGTAATTAATATAACTTAAATTTTCTTTGTGTTCTTTTATCTGTTGATATTTCACAATGTAAATTTATTTTTATTTTTCCAGTGTTTCAATGAGTAAATAAACATCTTTGGCTACTAATTCCCTGTCAGCTTATTGTTTGAGATTTTAAAAAAATAAATGTTCCTTTTTACTAGACTCTAATGAATAGTTTCATGGTTTTGATTTTGTTTGTGACATTCTTACTTAAACAACTTTTTTTTTATCCTGTGAATGATACTGAAAGAGTAACTTTACAGACAAGCTCACAAACTTTTGTTTTAAAAATGTGCAACATTACTGGATAACTAAAGAAGACAATAATGATAGTTTTGTTTCAAAGAGCTTCTAAATATGATAGTTAAAAATCTTCCAAGGCCTGGGAATTCTATTTGATATAAACTTTTGAATAGTTCAAGGATTAATATCTCAAATTTTCATTTGTCCTTAGAGTGAGCCCTACTAAAATAATAAAATCACATTTGTGTGTACTCATCTTTTGACTGCCATGACCAAAATACCTGAGAAGAACAATTTGGAGGAGGGAAGATTCATTTTGGTGCATGGTTTCAGAGGAATTGGTTCACAGTGAACTGGGTTCAAGGCAGAAACATGGAGGGGGAAGGGAAAGGTAGAGGAAAGCAACCTAGCTCCTGTCAATCAGAAGAAAAGAGTGGAGGTGGGAAGGGGCCAGAGACATATATTCCCCAAAACCATGTCCCCAGGGACCTACTTCCCCAAGTGCCTATGGTTATGACCCCATTGTCCCTTCAAATCATTAATCCATCAAATGGATTAATTTACTGATGAAGTTCCAGTCCTTGTGATCCAAGCATTGCCTAAAAATCCCATCTCTGAATCTCTTCACATTGGGGACCATTCTTTATGACATGAGATTTTAGGGGGACATTACAGATCCACACCACAATAGCTGTTGAGGTAGTATTGCACTACCTCAATTAAGTCATCAGAAATTAATAAAATTTCCTCTGAAACTTGGATTTAACAAAAATATGATAAACTGTCATATCACATATTTTTTTTAAAATTTTTAAATTTGTTTTAGTTATACATGGCAGTAGAATGCACTTTGATGCATCATATATAATGGAGTATAATTTCTCATTCTTCTTGTTATACATAATGTAGAATACCACAAGTAGTATAGTTATATATGTACACAGGGTAATAATGTCTGATTCATTCTACTATCCTTCCTATCCTCATACCCCCCCCCATCAATTCCTTCTACCTAATCTAAAGTAACTCTATTCTTCACTGTCCCCCTCCCCATTGAGAATTAGCATCCACATATCAGAGAAATCATTTAGCTATTGGTTTTGGGGGATTGGCTTGTTTTGCTTAGCATGATATTCTCTGACTCCATCCATTTATCAGCAAAAGCCATAATTTCATTCTTCTTTAAAGCTGAATAATATTCCATTGTGTATATATACCACATTTTCTTTATTCATTCATCTTTTGAAGGGCATCTAGGTTGGTTCCACAGTTTAGCTATTTTTGAGCTGAGTTGCTATAAACATTGATGTGGTTGCATAACTGTAGTGTGCTGATTTTAAGACTTTTGGGTATAAACCAAGGAGTGGGATAGCTGGGTCAAATGGTGGTTCCATTCCAAGTTTTCTGAGAAATCTCCATACTGCTTTCCATAATTGTTGTACCAATTTGCATTCCTACCAGTAATATATGATTGTACCTTTTTCCTCACATCCTCACCAACAATTATTGTTGCTTGAATTCTTGATAATTGCCATTCTGAACCAGACAAAGACACATCAAAGAAAGAAAACTTCAGATCAATATTCTTCATTAACATAGACACAAAAATTCTCAGTAAAATTCTGGCAAATCACATGCAAAAACATATTAAAATGATAGTTCACCACAATCAAGTAGGGTTCATCCCAGGGATGCAAGGTTGGTTTAACATATGGGAATAAAATAAGCAACATCACAACAATAGACTTAAGACAAGAATCACATGGTCGTCTCAATAGATGCAAAAAATAGCATTTAAGAAAATACAGCACCCCTTCATGTTCAAAACACTAGTAAAACTAGGGATAGTAGGAATATACCTCAACATCATAAAAGTTGTATATACCAAACCGAAGGTCAATATCATACTAAATGGAGAAAAATTGAAAGCATTCCCTCTAAAAACTGGAACAAGACAAGGATGTCCTCTTTCATCACTTCTACTCAAAACAGTCCTGGGAATTTTGGCCCAAGCAACTAGACAGGAGAAAGAAATTGAAGGGATCTGAATAGGAAAAGAAGAACTCAAACTATCACTATGTGCTGATGACATGACCCTATATTTAGAAGAACCAAAAAAATTCCACCAGAAAACTTCTAGAACTAATGAATGAACTCAGCAAAGTAGCAGGTTAGGAAATTAACACCCATAAATCAAACATGTTCCTATACATCAGTGATGAATCTACTGAAAGAGATATTAGGAACACTACCCCATTCATAATAGCTTCAAGAAAATAAAATAAAATACTTGGGAATCAATCTAACAAAAGAGGTAAAAGACATCTACAATGAAAACTAAAGAACACTAAAGAAAGAAATGGAAGAAGACCTTCATGCCCCTGGATAGGTAGAATTAATATTGTCCAAATGGTCATACTACCAAAAGTGTTAGACAGATTCAAAGTGATTTCTATTAAAATCCCAATGACATTCTTCATAGAAATAGAGAAAGCAATCATGAAATTCATTTGGAAAAATAAGAGACCTAAAATAGCCAAGGCAATCCTTAGCAAGAAGAGTGAAGCAGGAGGCATCACAATACCAGACCTTAAACTATACTACAGAGCAATAGTAACAAAATGGCATGGAACCAGCACCAAAATAGACATGTAGACCAATGGTATGAAATAGAAGACACAGAGACAAATCCACATAAATGCAGTTATCTCATACTAGACAAAGGCACCAAAAACATTCAATGAGGAAAAGATAGCTTATTCAATAAGTGTTGCTGGGAAAATTGGAAATTAACATGTAAAAAAATGAAATTAACCCACTCTCTCACCCTACACAAAGCTCATCTTAATGTGGATGAAAGACTTGGGCACTAGGCCAGAGACCCTGCACCTAACAGAGGAAAAAGTAGGCCCAAATCTTCACCATGTCAGCTTAGGATCTGACTTCCTTAAGATTCCCAAAGCACAAGAAGTAAAATCAAGAATAAATGGGTTGGATTCAAACTAAAAAGCTTCTTCTCAGCAAAGGAAACAATAATGTGAAGAGAGAGCCTGCAGAGTGGGAGAAAAGCTTTACCATATGCACCTCAGATGGAGCACTAATCTCCAGGATATATAAAGAACTCAGAAAACTCAACACTGAAAACACAAATAACCCAATCAATAAATGAGCTAAGGAACTAAGCAGACACTTCACAAAAGAAATACCATTGATCAACAAATATAAGAAAAAATGTTTAACATCTTTAGCAATTAGAGAAATGAAAATCAAAACTACTCCAAGATTTCATTTCACATATATATATACAAACAAATATATATATACAAACTATATATATATACAAACTATATACATATACAAACTATATATATACAAAAATATATATTATATATATACAAACAAATATATATATATATATATATACACATATATATATATTGTGGTGCTGGGGATTGAACTCAGGGCCTTGTGCTTGCAACGCAAGCACTCTACCAATTGAGCTATATCTCTAGCCCTCATGTATATTTTTACAATATTTTATTACATCATTAAGTACTTCATTTATATTGAAATGGCTTATTAAATAATTATTAGCATCAATATTTTATGATACCTAAAATGTACTTTACTTGGCTAATGTTTCATAGACACTAATATACCTGAAGGTAAAGGCAAGGTGAGATATTGGGGAAGATTTTTTAATGCATAATTCTTAAAAACTTTGAAAAGTGGAAGCTATTAAATTATACATTTTAGCATTATTAAAAGACTAAAATATGAATATTAATTTATTTCAATCTGGACTTTTCTCCATCAAAGATGATTTATGTAGAATATACTTATGAAACATTTGTTTCTCTATGTTGTCAAATAATATTTCTTGGAAGTGAAGATAAATAATACACGTTATAGAAACAGTAATTTTCACAAGAACAGGAAAAACAGTTCAGCAGTACTTTAAACCCATTACTGACCACATATCATAAATTTATTGAATAAACTGAGTTTTCACTGTGGTTTGGTGATAATAGTCAACACAATACATTGCACCTTTAAGATGTTTTGGGAAATGGAGACCATCTTTGTAGAAGCAGCTGTTTAATCTTGCAGGAGAGTATGATTGTTAAACTTCATTATGCATCTGAATCAAAAGAAGACTTCTCCAAATAAGCTGGTCCACAATTTGATAATCATTGGTATTTAACCATTATGTATTCATAATCATTGCAACGGGAGCTATTAAAATGTAGGTATACCCCTGGAGATTTTGGTTCAATGTGGCTAGATAACACATGTACACACAATTATGCTGGTGGTACTGGACAACATATTGAGAAACACAATTGCAAAGATAAGGCTCTTTAAAATTTTTTTTTTCCATTTAGCCAGAAGATACAGACTACAAAAAAATGTTGAACCAGTTTAACAGACTTTGGAAGTTGTAATCTCATTTTGTGAAGTTGAATTCCCAAGGATCCCAGGTATATTGTGAATTGGTGAGAAGATACTACACACATTATTTGAAATTGAATAAACTTCAGGTTCAGACATTTGAAGTGAGGGGGATTCACAGGACAGGAATAAATGTACCCATATCACAGTGAGTTTCTCTTGGATTCCTGGTTCTCTAGAACAGATAGCGTCCCACAGCTGTTGAAAATAGCAGATTATTTTTTTTCTGTGGTGTGAGGATTTGAAACCAAGACTTCACACACGCTTGGCAGGTACTCTACCACTGAGCTACATTTTGAAACAGGACATTATTAAGTTGCTCAGGCTTGCCTAGAAGTTGTTTCTCCTGATTTAGCTTCCTGAGTAGTTGGGATTATAGGTATGCAACATCATTCCAGGCACAGATTTTTTTTTTTTTAATATTGAGAATGTACCTGACAGTCACTATAGGAGAATTTAACTAATAATCTATATGGTTTTACTTTAAGAAATGCTTGCAAATATTAGGCATTTCTTTCCCCTTTTTTTAAAAAAAAAATTCAAATAGTTTTTCTATACTTAAATCCATCCAGTTTTATCTATGACATATAAAGATATTGGCTGAAGTCATAACTCTCATTCTAACAAAAGAAAGAAAGTGAACACACTGAAGATAAATATTTTTCTTGGACAGATCAGAGAGCTGGTGTCACAGGCAACCACCACCCAGAAACCTGGAGATAACAGAAAAGACAGTCACAGTCAAGATCATCTTGCTGGGAGCAGAAGCCAGGGAAACCATAAACTGGCATAAAACTCCAAATGGTAATTTTTATAAATTTCTTCAGGTTGAGAATGAACTATCTTGAGGATGAAAAAAGTCCAGTGGCTAGTATACATCAGCTGAAAATATTAGAAGGGGTCCCCACACTTTTGTAGGTTATTTCTCCAGAAAGCCTGCCAGTTTCTCATAGTAAATTGTCAAATAATAGCCCCGTGTAGCTCTGGCAGCGATAGGGGTAAAAGCATCGTAAAACACAACCTGAAAATTTTCTATAACAAAACCCTGCTCTCCAGGGGGAATAGCTTTACCAGACTTTGTTCTCCCTTGGAAAAGAATATTTTGTAGATTCCAGCCCCTCTCTAGCCTTCTTACCTATTTCAGAGAAAGCTAGGAAACACTTGTGAAGGCCACATCTGAGGGACACAGGATAATAAAAGATTAAAATGACACTTAATCAGGAATTCAGGTGATCTTTGATCCTCTGCTATGACCTTCACAAGATGTGATACATAAGAGATGGGAAATTCAAGAATCAGAAGAAAATCCTAGGCATTATAAAGCACTGTGGAATGCCTTTGAGGGACTAATTTGTAGACTGAACATGGCTAAAGAAAGAGCCACTAAATTTGAATGTGAGTCAATAGAATGTTCCCAAACTGAAGTCCAGGAAAATAGGGAACGTTTTCAAAATGACAATAAATAGCTGAATAAATTAATTGGGGGCAAGAGAGAAAAAGAGAGAGAGAGAAAGAAAGAGAGAGAAAGAGAGAGGGAGAGAGAGTTCAATCTAAGAACTCCAGGAAAATTTTAAGAACTTCAGGACAATTTCAAGAAGTGTAACATTCATAATATTAATACCAGAAGGAAAACAAAGAGAAAACAAAGCAGAAGAAACATTTGACGTGATAATGGCTGAGAGCTTTCTGAAATTTAGGATAGACACAAAACCATAGATCCAGGAAGCCCAGAGAACACCGAACAGGATAAAAGACAGTTTCACCATAGCATATTCAAACTGTAGAAAATGGAAGACAAGGGAAATCTTGAAAGCAACCATTGGTGAATAAAACCATCTTATTTCATAGGAAGAAGGAAAAGAATTACAGCAGGCTTATCCTCAGAAACCATGCAATAGAAGGGAGTGGAATGTAACGAAAGAAAGAACCTGTCCACTTAGAATTTTATAACTAACAAGATTATCTTTCAAAAGTGTATAGGAAAATTGGAAACTCCCAGAAAAATCAAGACTGAATGAATTCACTATCAGACCTGCATTTTAAGAAATGTGAAAGAAGTCCTTCAGGCTAGTATATTCCTCAATACCTCCCCTTAAAGTCCCTGCCTCCCTACCTGTGCTCCCTGTCCTCTACGCTAATGGTTTCCCTTCTACTTATGTGACCAAATATGTTAGATGCGTGTACAAATATGTCCCAATGAAACCAGTATTCTGAATAATTACTATTCTGAATAATAATTACTCTAAGTACTCTAATTATTCTAATAATAATTACTATTCAGAATAACTGGTATTCTGAATAATTATTCTTTCTAAATAAATTTTAGAAAGAAGTTCTTTAGAGAGATGGAAAATCATACAGAAAAGAAACTCAATCTATAGGAAGAAAAGAAAAATGTTGGCGAAGGAAAAAATGATAGCAAAATAGATTCCTGTAGTTTTCCTTTTCATAGCTAATTGAAAAGATAAATGTTTGGTGAAATTAACAATAACAATGTATTGGGAGATTATAGAATATGAAAAAGTGAAATGAATGACAGCAATGTCATAAGGTACAGGAGGGAAGATTTGGAAATAGTTTTTTATAAAGTATTTGCATTATACATGAAGTAATATAGTGTCATTTAGATATGGAGTTAAATTAGTTAAAAATGTATATTTTGAACTCTAAGAACATTAGTCTTAGAGAATCTTAAATTTTATTGTTTCTGAGATCCACTAAAATTTTTAAAGGAAGTAAAATGCATAGATGATAATATAATCCTGAACAGTCTGTGTTCTTATCTATCCTTGAGCTTCATCAGCAATTGCTGGAATTCGTCTCCTGATGTATAGAAATTGGATTATCATGTTCAAACTAATTTCAGCATCAGCAAAGAAATTTGGCAGAGGAAGCAGGGATTATGCTCAGTATTCCCATATGATTGCAATGTCTGTGTGTTCCTATCCCAAAGAGCTGATTTTCTTGAAAGTCACTTAACACCCTTGTCATGAGTGCTTCTGTTCCTGAGTTTAGTCCAAGTGGAATGATTTCAAATCCATTTTCCTGCAAGTCCAATAAAGGGGCAGAAAGAATGTAGTTCAACAAAAATTATGCATCAGTTACCTTTTAATTGTTTAGGCTAGAATTTCCAATCTGTTGTTACATTCCTTAGTGGAATATGGTTAAGAGATTTTATCTATTCCTTTTGTTGCATTTCCTCTTTTTCAAGAACTCTTCTTCTTAATCCTTCATATCTAGATACCTTTTTCTCTCCTGTTTTTCTCACACATAATGTTCCTTATACTCTATTTTGTGATATCTTATCTAACATTTTTTTGTGATTTGGCAATATTGCTTTTAATTGTGATGATTTCATTTTATTTACAGCTCTCTGGAAATTGCAGGGGTAGTCTCCTCAAATTTTATTCAGTTCCTGGTACCCAGCATGCTCAATAAATGCCGCTTGAATGAAGGCTAATGATCTAACCAAAAAACCATCATCTTGTCAAAGCTCCTTTTTCTCAAAATTGCTCATGAATGAAAACAAAAGTCAACAGCAAAAGCTATTTGCTAAAGTTTGCAAGTGACTCAGCAGCCTTGCGGTTTATCTCAGCTCATTTCAGGACTTCCAAAATGATCCACTCTGAGCAGCTGACAACTCAGGCAGAACTGGCTGGCTCTGTTTGCCAGTGACCGTTAGCACCTTTTTTGGGGGATTAAAAACCCCAAATTGCCAAAGCTCCACAGTGAATGCTATTTTTACTTGGTGATTGTTAATTCAGCAGAATTTTAACACATATTTCGTCTGATTCCTTTAATATTGACTTTTGTTTTTACCCAGTACTTATACAATCTCTAATAAGCAGAGGAACTTTCCTTTCTAAGCATCCTCCTGAGCTCAATGACTCATTACACATATAAGATCCAGTGGATGGGATAAAGTGAAATATCTCAGAAAATACTTATTAAATGCAGGCACTGATAAAAGTTAAACATTATAAAAATAAATCTATTAGAAAAATCCCATACCTAACTAAATAGAAACATCAAAATGTGAATTTATACAAAAATATTAAATTACCATCAAGGCACTGTGTCTTACATTAATTCAGCTATTTAAAATAAGAAGTCAAAAATATAAAACTCTGAAATAACACTGCAAAAGCAGATTGTTGAGTCATTATCTTGTTTTATTTTTAAGAATTGGTCTTTGAGATTAAAGATTTTTAGGCTAACCCATCTATGGCACATAGTCTTTTTAATCATCACGTATTCATTAAATGTTTAGGACTCGACCTTTGAGGAGTCGTGGTGAACCAAAAGCTCTCTGGTATATTCACTGAATGACTCCTGAGGAGAGCCTGAGGAGCTTAAATGCCAGCTGATCTTGTGAAATATCAGACTTGAAAGTGAGGCTCGCACACCTGCCATGCGGCATTAGCAGGAGCAACCAAATCAGCAGCCCAGAGTAATGTGAAAACAGGAGTTCATGTGAACCTTCCATTCCACCTAAAGTAGTATTGAATTTTGTCTCTCCCTGATGCTTTTGGGGCTTATTCTTGATTCAGGGCTTACTTTTCCTGCAAACTGAACCAGCAATTCTTTCTGTCTGCATCAATATCTTAATTCTTTTTCTTCTTAATTAAATCAATGGCCATAGGTGGTTCTTTACATTTTTCATAGTTATTTTTCAGATTTTTAAAATGAGATAAGAGCATAAAGAATAAAACCTTGGGTTCATTTATCTCTTCATACATTTATTTATCCATTCAAGAAATAATTATTTGAATACTTCCTACATAGAGACAGTTCTAAGCTCCAAAGATATGGCAATAAACAGTGCATTAAAAAGTTAATGAGCCAGTAAGGGAGAAAGAAATAGAGATAAGGGATAATGCAAAATTTTCATATATTTATTTCTGCTCAATAACTCATTTTTCTTTCTAATATTTACTTATTGCCACATAATTTTACATTCATTTTTTAAGTCTTGAGATCCATATGGTTCCAGGAAATATCATTGTGCAGAACAACTGTCTTAGATATCAGTAGCTGAGCTCAGAAAGCAAATGCTGCTCTGCAATTAATTCATGTCTGGGTGTGACTGACTTACATGTATTTAATAGTTGAAATCAGACTGACTTCATCATTTAATTAACTGATCAGACATTGAAAAATAACATTGTTGGATTACTCTCTTAACACTTAATAGAAACTTAGTAAATCCTTTAGATAATGATCTCATTGGTACATTTTATAATTCGTGATATCACACACAGAAGAATTAGCCCTACCCTATCTTACACAATCAATATCTGCTAAAGAACAACTTATGGAATCCCTGAAGTTGAGAGTCAAAAAGACTGGGGATGTACTTACTCAAATAATTTATGTTAATTTTAAAACCCAGAAGTCTCTGATTAACACAGCAGGGCACACTCATTTTAATATTTCTTATTCCAAAAGCTATTCGTCATTTGATACCTACTCAGCTATAATGAAATTTTCTAAAAGATTTCCTAAAGTTTTACAAGAAATTTATTTTGTAAATTTTCAAAGTAAAATTTTCTGGACTTATAGAAATGTTATAAAAGAATGTTAATAGTTGTTTTGTATTTTATTGTTGTTTCTTTAGCAGTCATTGATACTTCATGTGGTAGATATACAATTTCCTCCCACTGATTACAGGCAGAACTCTTTATTGGTTAGTGATAGAATGTGGCAAAAGTGGTGAGATGTCATTCCACTGATGTCTTAGAAGAGCAGAGGGAGATTATCTCTTTATGGTCTTGAACAAGAAGCTTCTCTGACATGAGCTGCCTATCAAAAGTGCCAAATGCAGGGAACTGAGAGTATCCTTGAGGAGCTGGGATCATTATTGTAATAAATTATACCAACAACTTGATTAAATTTTGAAGATTCTCTGAGATCCAGAGAAGAATATGCCTTAGCTGGCACCTCACTGCAGCCTTATGAGACCCTAAGCCGAGGACCCACATAAGCTGTGCCCACACTCACAACCCACAGAAATGGTGGGATTGATAAAATGTGTTTGGTTTAAGGTGCTAAATATGTGGTAGTTTGTTACACAGCAGTGGAACTCTAATACACAGGGTCTCACGTAGTATTTGTTGATTATAAGAGAGGATAGTAAAATATGCTTATCCAATAAATGACTTAGAATTACTCATTGACATATAACTTACACACATCAAAGGAAGCAAATAGTGCAGCTAGCTGGAGCCTTATACATTAAACAGTTTTACATAACCAGCACCCAGAAGAGGAAATGGAACACTCCAGAGGTTCTCCCTAGGGTCCTTCTAGCCATCATTTTCCACATCCTGTAAGGATAACTATTATCCTGGCCTCTAACACACTATGTTGACTTCACAGTTTCTTGAGTTTATGGAAATGGAATTGAACTGTATGCACACTCCCTCATAACATAGCACCTTACCTTCTGCTCAGCAAGCGGACTGTATTGGTTAATCTGAAATGTCAACTTGATTGGATTAAGAGATGCCAATGATTAAGAGGCTTCTGGGTGTGTCAGTGAGGGCATGTCTAGGAAAGATTGGAATGTGGGATAGTGAATTGAAGTGGAGCCCCTCCCTAAGCATGGGCAGCAACACCCAATAGGATGGAATAAAAGTTAGAAGAATAAGGAAACAGATGCAGATGCAAGTTTTGCTCTTCTTGAATGGGTTGTTGATTGCTCCTTTGATCCTCTGAGGATATCTGATTCTTGATTCTTCACTCTTCTAAAGTGGATTCTGCCAATGATTCTCCAGGTAGTTTCCAGAAGCCTTGGTCTCAGAGTAGGGTATCACTGTTGATCCTTCTTGTTCTGGGGCTTCTGTGTCTTGGACTGTGTAACTGCTGGTTCTTCCAGCTCTCCAGTTGCAGACAGCTACACTATCCAGCTTCTGGTCATGTAAGTCAATCTTATAAATCCCCTTTTGATAATCATACTTCCTGATGATTCTGTTCTTCTAGAGAACCCTGACTAATACACAGAGTCTCCTTTCTGTCTGCTATGAGTGAGTTCTATACAGTAACTTAACCAGAGGAGTGACTATCCACCAGCCTTGTCATATCAAGTAACCTAATCAAGAGACTGATTACATTGTGTTCACAGGTCCTGCCCACACTCTAGGGGAGAAACTTCTACTGGGCATGTACCCCAGGGACAAGAATCTTGGGAGCCACCTGAAAAACTGACCTATCACAATAAAATAGTACCACTATTTTATAGTTTAGCAAATGTCTTTAATGGCTGGAGAACTAGACATCTCAAGTCTCCTATGTACTTCTGTATTTAATCTGTTGTAATATATATTGTTTTGGTTTAAGTGTATGAAGAAAATGTGACCTCATAGTTGAAAAAGATAGACTTATTTTCAACATTCTTTCACAATCCTACAACTGCCACTTGGGCCTGATGATTTCTTAAAAGCTTATTACAATGCACAATCAGAAATTATATGAATGAAGGAATGAATGAACAAACAAATGAGTGAAAGATCGAATTTTTCACTCAGTGTTATTAAAATCCTTTGGCTTCTCTTGTTCTTTGAATATATCTTTACCCATGCATGATTTGTTTGCTTGCTTTTCATGGTGCTGGGGGTAGAATCCAGCTCCTCATGCATGCTAGGCAAACACTACCACTGAGCCACATCCCCAGCCGCCATGCATAATTTTTAAATATTATGCATTAGTGAATCAGAAAATATTGGTTCAATAAATAATGCAAATATTCCAAGTTTTAAAATATTTCATTGTACAATATAAAAATGTATTTGTTAATATTACCACTGATTTAATCAGAAGAAACTTAAATTGTAAGCCACTAGTTATCATATTTGTAGTACTGGTTATAAGTTTTCAAAAATTTTTTTTCTGAGCTGGGCGCGGTGGTGCATGCCTGTAATCCCAGCACCTGGGAGGCTGAGGCAGGAGGATCTCTAGTTCAAAGCCAGCCTCAGCAACTTAGCGAGGTCCTAAGCAACTCAGTGAGACCCTGTCTCTAAAAAAAATACAAAATAGGGCTGGGGATGTGGCTCAGTGGTGGAGTGCCCCTGGGTTCAATCCCCAGTACCAAAAAAAAAAACCACCAAAAAACATAAAAAAATCCAAAACAAAAACAAAACAAAATAAAAAAACAAACAAAAACTCTTTTTCTGAAAGCTTGAATTTTTTATATTAGCTATTTTTTCTTCAACTGATAAGTTCATTTCAATACTTTCAAGAGACTACCTGCCAAATGCTTAAGTTGCATGGAAAATACAGAAAGAAGTCACAGGTTGTTTTTTTTTTTTTTAAATTTTAGTATTTTTATCTTTAAAATCAGCAAGAAGGATAAAATTAATGATTAATTTGCCATTTTAAATTAACTTTTTACTACACATTATTCTATTCTTCCCTCTTTTATAAATGTGTTTTTTTTGTTGTTGTTGTTTTTTCTTTTTGGTACTGGGGATTGAACCCAGGGGCACTCCACCACTGAGCCATATCCCCAGCCCTATTTTGTAGTTTATTTAGAGACAAGTTTTCACTGAGTTGCTTAGGGCCTTGCTAAGTTGCTGAGGCTGATTTTGAACTCGAGATCCTCCTGCCCCAGCCTCCCAGGTGCTGGGATTACAGGCGTGAACCACCACACCTGGCTATAAATGTGGTTTATAAAATAGCATGCAGAGACATTAATTTATTGATAGGTTTTCTTTGTCATATGTGACATTTTTCTCTCATTTGTAGTACTTTTTTTCTGTGAAAAATATTTATCTTTCTCCTTTAGATAAACAAACAGTCAAGATTGTAGGTCAATGTTAATATTTATTGACTTTAAGATGGTTTACTTAAGGTATGCTGTTGTATAAGATTTCAAATGTTATTTCCATAAAATTTTGTAAATACTGAGTCCAAAATTCCAGCTCATGTCTTAAGCTATGTAGAAGACTAATGAGCCATGTATGGGCCTCCGTTCTCTCTGTGCCTGTGTGGTAATTTCTTGATTAATACTAATTAATGACATGTCACTGTTCATTTGAAATGAATGATGAAAATGATTATTCAACCCTGATATTGAAGTCACTCAGCAACTTGGCACCAAATGTCTATGTCAGGAGGTGGTGCCAGGCTCAAGAGGACTCCATGTTATTTCCACTTTCTGCTACAGTAAACTGGAATTAAATGATGTTTGTTTTTAGGTAGACTGGGCCTCTAAAGGCATGATGGATGATTTAGCTTCCTCTCATAGCTTCTCTCTGACTTATTTATAAATGACTTTGGGTGGTAAATTAGGTAAACTGCCTAGCCACAGAACAGCTGAGGAGGACTTGCTTAACAAAGGATTCAGAAACAGGATTCATTTGGTCCTCTCTTGAACATGGCAATCTACGTAAGGGAGCTTGTTTGATTTGTAATATTGAACAATCAGAGCATTTCTGGTAGCTTCTAGAACTTTGCTATTCAATAGAGTATAATAAATTAATCATCTGAATCATTAATTTTAGTTGGTCTGAAAGGAGTTGTGCTATAAGTATGAGATATACAATAAGATTTGAGTACTTACTAAGAAAGAATAAAGAATGGAGCCAGGTGTGGTGGGGCATGCCTGTAATCATAGTGATTTGGGAGGCTGAGGCAGCAGGATAGCAAGTTCAAAGCCAGCTTTAGCAACTTAGTGAGCCCCTGTGCAACCTAGAAAGATAAATAAAAAGGGTTGGGAATGTGGCTCAGGGGTAAAGCACACCCAGTTTCAATCCCTGATACCAAAAACAAAACAAAAACAAAAACAAAGATTGCAAAGTATCTCATAATATTGTTATATTAATTACATATTGAAATTATTTTATTTTGGATAAATTTGAATAAATGAAATATATCATTTGAATTAATTGAATATTTAATGTTTGAATGTGGCAACCAGAAAACTTAAAAATATATGTATGTCTAATATGTGTGATTTGACTGTATTTCTAATAAATAGTCATGTTCCAGAGCTTTGCTTTATACTACTGAGCTTCAACTTAGGTGAAACCCATTTACTTTGACAATTGAAGCAATTATAATGATTCTTGTAATTTCTGCCTGTTTTAAATGGGAACTTCAAATATGAAGAATCTTCCTCTACCTAGAATGTGCCAAAATCATGTATGACCCTGAAAAGATATCTGCTATCAGTATAAGTAGGAATTCTTTTTGTTTGGCAACTTGGCAGGCTCTAGAGAAAGCCCAGACTTTCTCTAGAAATTTTAGCTGAGTGACTGACCTCTAAAAGGTTAAACACAAATGGAGCAACTGGCACTCTTCTGCATTATTATTGATAATGGCCATAACCATTTTGGAGAATTTCTTTTAAAGATAAACCTTTACCTTATGACCGGAAAATCTCACTGTATGTATTTTCCTAGAACACGTGTAAACACTTTTATCTCAAAGACTTGTATAACCATGTTTGTGGAAACAAATTCCTGACTTAACAGTTTTATATTTCCTTAGTAGGAAATCAAAGAATGTCCTCCAGTTTCAATTTCTTTCTTATTATTTTGGCTTTTCTAGGTCCTTGAATTTTTATATAAATAAATTAACCAATCTTATTTTCACAAAAAGGTCATTTTTTTAATAGATTTGAGTTGCACACACAGATCCTTTAATGAAAAGTTCCATCACAACAATATTGAATCTTGCAGTCCTTGAACATGGCTGAGTTCTCCATTTATTTGGTCTTCTTTGATTTTTCTTTGCCTTATTTTATAGTTTCCATTAGCATTTCAATCATTAAATTTATCTCCAAGTATTTTATGTTTTTAATGCTATTTAAAATGTTGTGGTGCCAGGTGTGGTGGTACTTGCCTATAATCCTAGCTGTTCAGGAGACTGAGGCAGAGAATTCCAAGTTCAAGGTCATCACAGCAATTAGGAAGACTGTCTCAAAATTAAAATTTAAAAAATGTTGAGAATATGACTGTGGTACAGTGTCTTCAGATTCAATCCCCAGTACCACAAACACACAAAAAATTTATGGTTCTTATCTCAATTCTCAATGATTCCTGACATATTGAAGTACAATGGTTTTTTGATATAGGAATTTTGTTCTGCAGCATCCATAAACTCATTCATTCATTTTAATAATAGTTTTTTTTGGGTAAATACTTTTTTTTAACTCAAATGAATACATGATTAGCAAAGCATAAGCTTTACTTCTTTCTTTATAATCTATATGCTTATTATTATTTTTATTGTGTCTTTGGCTTCTAGAACTTTAAGAGTATCAGGCATTTAGGCAAAGTTTGTAGTATCAATATAAGCTTTTATTGCTGTGCACATGGCCATGTGCTTGTAGTCTCAGCTATTTATGAGACTAAATCAGGAGGATTGTTTAAACTAGAGGTTCAAGGCCAGCCTGTGCACCTTAGATAGACCCCATCTCTAAATGTGTGTGTGTGTGTGTGTGTGTGTGTGTGTGCTTTTTTTATATTACCAGGGGGTTGTTAACCTATAAGTCTTCAATTTGTTGTAGCCTATAAGTTGTTAGCTGATAAGTTTTTAATTTGAAGTAGTGTCTTCATCAGCTTTTTGTTGCTGAGACCAAAATACCGATAAAGAACAATTAAAGGAGGAAAAGTTTATTTAGGCTGAGTTTCAGAGATCTCAGTTGATAGCTGACCAATGCTCTGGGCCCCAAAACATCATTTCAGGAGGGCATCAAAGAGTAAGTCTGTTCCATTCATGGCAGCAGGGGAGGGAGGGAGGTGGTGGGGGTGGAGTGGAGTGGGGGAGAGAGACAGAGAGAGAAGGAGGAGGAGGAGGAGGAGGAGGAGGAGGAGGAGGAGGAGGAGGAGAAAAAGAAGAAAGAAGGAAAGAAAGAAAGAAAGAAAGAAAGAAAGAAAGAAAGAAAGAAGGAAGAAAGAAAGAAAGAAAGAAAGGAAGGAAGGAAGGAAGGAAGGAAGGAAGGAAGGAAGAAAGAAAGAAAGAAAGAGGCTACAGGCTACAGGGAGGGTGAATCCTTCCAGGTCACACCTCCAGTGAGTCACCTCTCCCAACCTTACTACACTTATCACCCAGTCAATCCATTCAAACAAGGATGGACTAATGACTTTATAGCTCTAATAATCTAATAGTTTCACTCCTGAGTATTCCTTCATGAACAAAGGTGCTCTTGAAGGACACCTCATATCCAAATTGTGACACAAAGGTATAGAGGTGACTAAGTCAGCAATGAATTGTTCATAGGTATGGGAATTTTCTGAGGCTTTTAAAAAGAAAATTTTGAAAATGTCTCCCATTTACAACCTCCTTTATAGAGTAAGTTTCTGCTGATGAAATTGGAAGGAATGCTAATTGCTTGCTCTTCTTTAAGTTTAGAGCCTTTGATAATGGCATGAAGTTCAGCCTGAAACTATTTAATTTCTACTTGCATAGGCCTGATTTCAAACTTATTAAACTTTAAGAAAAATTTAGAAAGTTTCTTCCCCAGGAATTTCCTGAGGAAATAGACACTCTTTTAGAGACTCTTTGAACATGATCATTCTTGTAGAGACTGAAAGAGTAACAGAAGGGCAAGGGAGAAGTAGAACAAGAAAGAGTGAGAGAAGAGTCTGTGGAGAGTAGTAGATAGAAAATTGAAATCCCTTTCTCTTTAAACCTTCACCAAAGATACTTTTGGGGCTGCTAATTGAACTCTATATTTCTTTTAAGGTTGCCTTTTAAGAATACACTCAAATCAATTGGAAAAATGATTATTGTATATTTAGAATTTTATTACCTTTATTTCCTTGTTTATCTCAAAGATGCACAAGGTTAAACATATCAAATGTTCCACAAAATGAAGATTATATCATTAGAGGGATAGATAAATTATGTGAGCTTAGGAGGTAATCATATATGAGAATCTGCACATCTGTTAGGAGTTGTTTATAGTTATTATTATACAAATTCATGAATAACATAAATGTGGTTCTTTTGATATTCCAAATCTTAAGTCACCCACCTCATACCAATGGATCAGGCCATTCTGATAATCAGTCAGTGACCCTGACAGGCAGAATTTGTATACAAGCAATTTTCCCAAGGGTAAGTTCCTCAAGCATAAGAGGAGATGTGGGTGGATTCTTACATAGTCTCAAATGGTGACCAAGTTTGTTGTGGGGAGGATGACATTTGAATGAGAACTTTCAATTATTTACTCCTAATATATCTCTTGCTAGAAAATCATTCATCACAGCAGCCTAGGGCAGGATCCTTGGAGGAATAGGACAAGGGGCTTTGGAAGTGCCAGGGAGTCCCAAATCTAAGGTCTAGAGTCATGAAAGAGAACAGCCGTGATGGATCCTCATGACATTGTAAAGATCCCCACAAATATCTCCAGGAAAACTTAAAACATCAAGATGGTTGATCAATAATCTTGTCAATAAGTACAGTGTCTTGGAAAGAGCATTTATGAAGAAGGTTTTCATAAGACTGAGACTGGCATACATATTATTTTGACATACAGTTTCAAAGGAGGGAATAAGAATATAAAATGGGAACACTGAAGTCACTTTTAATAATTGGAGTCCACAGAGCAGAACTTTTCAGGAAACTGTCTACTGAAACTCTCACATTTTTATCTTCACAGAACAGTTCCAGCAGTGGGGTTGATTCATGCTTTCTTCGCAGTTTTGGTAAATTTCCATTTCTTAGCTTCTCCAGTTCAATTTTCATTATTCAAATTGAATTGTGATATTACCAAATATTGCACGGACAGCTGTACGAATATTTCCACACAATTTTCAGTCACTCAGTTCTTATCAAATCAAGTTAATTGAGATATAACATTGTATTACAAAGTGCTTTGGAAGCAGGTTGTAACTAAATGCTGTTGTGTACCCCTTGCAAAATTAGTATGAATCTGTTTAACATATTGGCAGGTTAGAGGATGAAGATAGTGATTGACATTGATGCATAAGAAACACAACACCTAATGGCACAGCTGTATTAGAGAGTGTCCTAGATCTTACCTGAAAATTCTGGGTGAAATTTAGATACCAGAAACAAAAATTCTGATTAATTACACTTTGAAAACATTAGCAAGGAACCTAAGATACATTTTGGGACTCCCCTGTGTTCCTACTATGCTTCTTGAACTAGACTAGTTTTGAATTAATAAGTCCAGAGGAGTCTGGATCTCGAAGCTAATTTTCTTGAAATCAGAAAGGAAATTCCATACCATTGGCCAAAACCAGTTTAGAAGCTTCCAACTCACACTAGATTCCTGAAGTGAAAGAAAGTTGAATACAAAATATAGTAACTTGTGCTGCTCAATTCACAAAACTTCTGTTATGATTCTATGTTTTGGTAAGCATCGTCATACTTTGCATTTGTATAGAGTCTTACAATTTACAAAACTCATTTGATCAACATTCTCCTGTGATAGAAAATCTACTATTCCATTTCTTATACATAGTAAAATTGAGGTCCAGGAAGATGAAGTGATTTGTCCAATGTTCTCCTGTTCATAGGCACAAGGTTTGGAATCAGCTTATGTCTTTGATTATAAATCCAATGATTTTCATACTAAATTGTAGAAAATGAGATTGTGAAAATTTTTGCCCTGAGTCATCACATATTTTAAAACCCTTTTGCATTGAAGGATTAATTTGAATTTGTATTAGCAACTTCTTCCCCAAATAGTATTCATACACTTCCCCCGCAAATCTTCAGTTATTATTAAGGTAAAAAAGTAAATTTTCCAATACCATTTTATAGACAGTGGTACTGATACTAGTGATGTAATATATTTGACAAGAAGTCCTCAAATATTTTCATATTCATATAATTTAGGTGTGTTCATCAAAAAGGATAATATCAGGAATAATGATGGACACACCATTGATCAGGCAAAAACTTTGATGGATCTGAGACATTTATGTTAAGATAAGTAAGCCAGCCACAACATAATTCACACTGTAAGAATCCATTTCTATGAGCTGGAACAAATAAAATGGTCTATAATGAAAAATTGTCCAAAAAACACCACTCTTGCCATGAGGATTGAAAAGGGAATTTTTATAAAAATTATCTCTATTTGATAATGGTATGAGTTATACGGCTGTATGTATACGTTAAAAGTAGTTGAAATTTATATATTTATACATTTTTAAGATTGAAAAATACTTGCTGAACTTATTAAAAGTTTTTCTGAATCCAGTGGTTTGGGTTAACAATTCTGAAAACCACTTTTCTGCTTTTCGTGTCTCTAGACACTAATGAGTAAGTCAACGATAGTTGAAATGGAAAATATCATTGTAAGATCATGAATGTGTGTGTGTGTGTGTGTGTGTGTGTTGTGTTACTCAATCATACTAAATGCCCTCATCTTATATTCTGAATACCATTCCCCATAAAAGATTCAAGGGCTTTGAAGTAAATCTAGGACCGGTGCAAAGAAAGTGTAACACAATATTAGAATATCTCAATGTGTCAGAAATCCATGAAATGTACAAAGAATGATAGGAAACACAAAATTTGACAGGAATCAGCTTTATCAGCTCTCACAGATCAAATCTGAGTCAATTTCAGCATAAAACAATGACACAATGAATTGTAAGTGAATCACGAAAAACGCTGGGAATTCATATTGAAATCAATTAATTTGGAGAAGAGACACTTTCTCTTAGTCAAATGCTAGCTAATATGTGTGGAAGGAATAATGGTCGAACAATGATTTAACATTAGTGAGTTTACAAATTTGAGTAAGACAGGCTATTAATAGAGTCTCAAAGTATCTTCCCCAACATTCCTTATTAATTACACAGTGAAAAATGGACACTTTACATCATGCACCCAACCGATCAAAGTTGACATCAACAGTTTTGGGAATATCAGCATCTGTTTTGCTGATGTGATGTTCTTGGAAGGACATAGTGTTCTGACAAGAATATGCAACTTAAATTTCATTAGGAGGAAGCATCAGACAACCTAAAGTGAGTGTTATTCTACCAAATAATTGCTATCTCAGCTTTTCAAAAACATCAAAGTCAAAAGAGACAATGAAGAGTTGAGACATTGTTCTGAAATAAGGAAGTCTTAAGAGTTGCAACATCAAAAGATCCTGGAAACATGCTGGACAGGTGAAAAAAATCATAACTTTAAAGGGCCAATTGGTAAAATTTGATTATGGATTATGGATTAAGAATGATATTGAATCAATGTTATATTATGCTCTTTTATTTATTTGAATTATGAGAATTTGCTTATTGAATTAAAAGAATGTATTTTGTTATAAAGTGCATCCTGGGCTGGGCATGGCAGTGCACTGCTATAATCTCAGTGACTTGGGAGACTGAGGCAAGAAGATCAAAAGTTCAAAGTCAGCCTCAGCAACTCAGTGAGGCCCTAAGTAACTCAGCAAGACCCTGTCTCAAACTAAAAATTAAAAAGGCTGGGGATGCGACTCAATTATTAAGCAACCCAGGTTCAATCTCTGGTACCGAAAAAAAGAAAAAAAAAAAAAAGCATACTGAACTATTTAAGAGTAAAGGGAGTTGCGTTTCCAATATTCTCTTAAGAGCTCAGAAGAGATTGTGTGTGTGTATTTGTGTGTACACATGTGCAGCCTGGATGGGTTGGGAGAGATGAGAAAAAAAGGAAAGAGGAAAGTGAAGGAAAGAAAGAAAGGAGAGGAATACTGATAAATAGAGCAAAATATTTTTAAAAAGTTGAATATTAGTACAATCTATAAGGGGTTCCTTGTACTATTCTTACAACTTTTCTCTTTGCATGAAATTATATTAACATACACATGTGCACGCATTTAAAAACAATAAAAGGTAATAAGAATTGATTCAGAAGTAAAATCTATTTCTCTATTGCCTTATCTTCATTGTTCATTCTTATCTTCATTCTTATCTTCTCTCTGTGCACAGATATGTTTCTTCTTTTCTTATTGATTGCATCAGTTTTAAGGATCATATCTTTTTCTTGTCAGTCCATCACAAATTCGTTATATTCTTTATCAAATCAAAATTGTGCAATGTACCTTTCCATAGTGAAATGCTGACAAAACAACTCCAAAGGCAAGAAAGTATCAGGATAAAGAGAAAGTAAATGCACTTGCATATCAACCACTGAATTCAGTCTAGCGTGCATTGCTCTGTGCTTCCAGAGCTGGAAGGATAACTACAAATAATAGAAGTTAGTGCACTTGTTTCTTTAAAGAAGGGATGTAGGAATACCATAATTCTTTGTCTTCTGAATATATTTGAATAAATTAGGTGATATTCTTCAACTGAAAGAAAAGACATTTCTAAATATACCTTATCTTTTCTTTTTAATAAATAATTTTAGTTATCTTTTATACTAAACCATGCTCTTTATTTTAAATAGCTGGTTTTCTACACAAGTGCAAAGAATTTTTAGCCTTTCATTTTCTCTGGAGAGCTAATCAAATAAAAAATCTTAATGCCTCAGGACTTTTTTATTTAGATGAAAAAAATATAGTCTAAATGATATATACAAGTCTCTTATTTTTGTAATCTGATAGCATATATTAAGTTTTCTAGCTTTGGTAATTAAAGTAATGAATTATAACTAAAGTAATAATATCAGACGGGTTTTGAGATTAAAAAATTTGAGGAATGTACTGGACAAAAATGTTATATATATATAATTTTATGTGTGCATATCTATTTAAATGTTATTATAATCTCTGGTCTCAATTTAGTACAGTCTGTGTGCCACACAATGTCCTAAAAGTATTGCACATACAGTTTTGTACAGTACATGATACTTCATAATGATAAGAAATGCTACTGTCTGTTACTGGTATGATATTATTTTATGTACTTACTATACTATGTTTGCCATTATTTTAGCATCTACTCCTTTTACTTATATAAAAAGTGCTTACCATAAAACAGCATGCTGTTACATTTGTAACACCATACATGTAGCATTCACTAGATCTCTCAGTTGTATCAAGAGGCCATCCTCATCAAGTGATTGACTTATATTATTAGGTTGGTATAAGTGTAATCTGCAACATTTGCCCAATGATGGAAGCCTGATGACCCATTTCTCAGGTCAGATCCTCATCCTTAAGCAATATGTGACTGTAATAATAAATTGAAGCTTAGTTTTTTCACAAAAATGGATAGATCTATTAGGTGAAGGAGCTAATATTGACTTTGTCCATAATTTCTAGCAACATAAAAATTATGAATAGAGATGATTGAATAGTTGTAACTCTCCAAACAAGAACTATTAGTCTTTTAAATATAGTATGTAAAGACATTTCTGGGTTAAAAAAACCCATTAGGTAATGTGAAAAAGACTTTGTGATATAAATTAGTAGTAATATTGTTACTAAAAATAGAGCTACTAGTATTAATACACTATTTCAACACCAAAGGCACAATATTTTGAATTTATTTTTGATTGACACATAACATTTGTACATATTTGAAATGTACAATGTGATATTTTGATTCATGTATACATAAGACTTCATAGAAATATTGAATAGAAGAGTTTTCTTAGAAACACAATTATTTGATTTATAAGGCAACTAACTCAAAGAGATATATAAAATATCTGCTCAAGCTCATACAGGAAATTTATTATCAGCCATCTTATCCTACATCATTTGAACCTAGGTCTTGATCTTTCTAAAAGTAGGGAAAACCGTTCTCTTCTATGTGGTATCAAGTATGAGGAGGGTGTCATTAAGATATTACCAGGAAAGTTGAGATTGAACTAAAATCCTGGGGCTTTCCAATGCCTCCATTCTGTAACATCCCTCAACTCTTTGGGTTATGAATAACACCTTGGCACTGAGAGTTCTATATGAACCCCAACAGTGCACGTACATTCCAGATGCATATTGTTTATGTTTTTAGCTATCTACTATATATTTCTAAACATAGTCCATAGGCACCTATCTCAAAAAAATATATATATATATTCCCAGTTATTGGTAGCTTAGTCTGTCTCATGTGTTATTATTGTTATTATTTTTTATTGTTGCTGCTCTTTTGTTTTGTTTGAGGTTTTACTAATTGTTGTTAGGATTATTATTGTTCAAAGTTGTTTTACATATGCAGAGAATACAACTAATAACTATATTTATTTGTACTACTCAATTTAAAAACACATATTTTAATTAAATGTTTTTCCAAAAACTTAAATACTATTGACATGACTTATAAACTACAAATTATTTTAAATTTAATTATCTTAAACATTTTGGGTATTGATTACAAAACTCTTAAAAATTAAAATTAATTACAGTTCCTAAATATTTTGGCAACTTAAAACCAACTTAATATGAGTTGAAATTAAAATTATTGAAATAATGATAATAGAATATTATAGTATTATCAATACAATAGTTGACATTTCTGTTCTTTGTAGATATTTTTCTATCTTGCTATAGGTCAAATTTTATGAAGCCTAGAAAAAAAATGTATTTGTGCCACTTCAAAGGTTCCAATTCTGTACCAGGGGTGTATCTCAGAGGTAGAGCTGGTTGCCAAGCATGTAAAAATCCCTGGGTTTGATCCCCTAGTGCTGCAAAAACAACAATAAACGGTTGTAATTCTAGGTTATCAAGCAGATGATGCTTGTCAAGAAATGGCAATTGCTTTAGATAATCAAAGTCAGCTTTCTTTGTGATGAGTTTCTTTTCATGATCAATTTGTTTTTACTATGTGTGTAAAATTTTCCATTTCTAAGCCATTTGTTCATCTTTGCCCCCATGCTTATCAGACCTGGCCAAAGGATGTTGTGCTCCTATTTACTATTTATTTCATTATAAAAGAATGATATTTTGTAAGATCTGATTTTATTAGTAAGGTCACCCAAATGTTTCTTCTCTCAAAAGACAGGAGATGATGTGCATGTTGTATTAGTCAGCATTTTGTCACCACTCCTTAGGTGACAAATACCTAAGAAGAACAAAGGAGAAAAAGTGTATTTTGGCTTGTGGTTGCAGGTTTCAGCCCATGGTTGGCTGTCCCCATTGCTTTAGGCCTGAGGTGGGAGAGAACATCATAGTGGAAGGGTATGACAGAGGAGAGCTGCTCAGCTCAGGATAGCCGGGAAGCAGATGGAAGAAGGTCAAGGACAAGATACAGTCCCCAAGGGCAAGCTCAGTGTCTTATTTCCTGCAGTGATGTCCACCTGCCTGTCTACAGTTTCCACTTCATTCATTCAAATTATTCTTTCATCAAATGGATTAATCTACTGATGAAGTTAGAGACATCATGCTTCAATCACTGCCCCAAAGTTCCACCTCTGGACATGGCTGCACTGGGGTCCAAGCCTTCAACACATACATTATCACTGGGATAAATTTCAGATCTAAATCATGAGAGATGTTGACAAAATCAATGTCCTTTTGTTATGTTTTTAAAAACAACAATCTTGGAAGACACAGCTAAATAATCTTTCTATCTAATTATTGTGCTAGATAACAAATGCTGAGGAATCTTTCTCCTTTTGGTATTGTGCCCATATTTTGGGAGCCATTAAATTAAGTCAGCTTTCTATTAGCTGCCTTCCCACTTTACACAGATAGAGATAAAATGGTTATATGAATACACATATGAATATAAAAGATATATATATGAATATAAAAGAGATGCTTAATGGAAAATAGAACATATGTATATGAATTTTCCCTTCATATTAAAATACATTAGCAAATATGTACTCTTTAGTATAGCTAAGGTATATGAATTTTATAAAAATTCTTCCATATTTGAATATTATTAATGTTTGACTTTTTATTTTATTTTTAATTTATTTTTTTTATTTTGGTTCATTGCACACAAATGGAGTACAACTATCATTTTCTGGTTGTACACAAAGTAGAATCATACAATTTGCCCATTCGTACATATGCATAGGCTAAATATGTTGTCTCACTCTATTATCTTTCCTTCCCCACTCCCTGCCTCCCCACCCCTCAGTTTCCTCTATACAATCCATCTCTTCTCCATTCTTCCATACCTCCCCCCATGCCTCTCTGTGTCATCAACCACTTATAAGAGAAGTCATTCGGCCTTTGTTTTTTGGGGGATTTGCTAATCTCGCTTAACATGATACTCTCCAACTCCATCCATTTACCTGCAAATGCCATAATTTTGTTATTCTTTATGGCTGAATAATATTCCATTGTGTATATATACCATAGTATCTTTATCCATTCATCTATTGAAGGGCATCTAGGTTGGTTCCACACTCTCACTATAGTGAATTGAGCAGCTGTGAACATTGATGTGGCAGCAACACTGTAGTATGCTGATTTTAAGTCCTTTGGTTATAGGCCAAGGAGTGGGATAGCTGAGTCAAATGGTGGATCCATTCCAAGTTTTCTGAGGAATCTCCGCACTGTTTTCCAGAGTGGCTGCACTAATTTGAAACCCCACCAGCAATGTATGAGAGTTCCTTTTTCCCCACATCCTCGCCAACACCTATTGTTGCTTGTATTCTTGATAATAGACATTCTAATTGGGGTGAGATGATATCTTAAGGTAGTTTTGATTTGCATTTCTCTTATTACTAGAGATGTTGAACATTTTTTCATAAATCTGTTGATTGCCTGTAGATCTTCTGTGAAGTGTCTGCTCATTTCCTTAGCCCATTTATTGATTGGGTTATTTCTATTCTTGGTGTAGAGTTTTTTGAGTTCTTTATATATTCTGGAGATTAGTGCTCTATCTGAAGTGTGTGTGACAAAGATTTTCTCTCACTCTGTAGGCTCTCTCTTCACATTGCTGATTGTTTCCTTTGCTGAGAAAAAGCTTTTTAGTTTGAATCTAACCCAATTATTTATTTCTGCTTTTATTTCTTGTGCTTTGGGAGTCATGTTAAGGAAGTCTGGTCCTAGGCCAATATGATGAAGATTTGGACCTACTTTTTCTTCTATTAGGTGCAGGATCTCTGGTCTAATTCCTAGGTCCTTGATCCATTTTGAGTTGAGTTTTGTGCAAGGTGAGAGATAGGGGTTTAGTTTCAATTTGCTGCATATGGATTTCCCGTTTTCCCAGTACGATTTGTTGAAGAGGCTATCTTTTCTCCATTGTATGTTTTTGGCTCCTTTGTCAAGTACGAGATAACTGTATTTATGTGGGTTTGTCTCTGTGTCCTCTATTCTGTACCACTGGTCTACCTGCCTATTTTGGTGCCAATACCATGCCATTTTTGTTACTATTGCTTTGTAGGATAGTTGAATTCAGTAAAGTAGCAGGATATAAAATCAACACTCACAAATCTAATGCATTCTTATTCATAAGTGAAGAATCTTCTGAAAGAGAAATTAGGAAAACTACCCCATTCACAATAGCCTCTAAAAAAAATAAAATACCTGGGAGTCAATTTAACAAAAAAGGTAAAAGACCTCTACAATGAGAACTACAGAACACTAAAGAAAGAAGTTAAAGAGAATCTGAGAAGATGGAAAGATCTTTCATGTTCTTGGATAGGCAGAATTAATATTGTCAAAATGGCCATACTTCCAAAAGCGCTATACAAATTCAATGCAATTCCAATTAAAATCCCAATGACCTCATAGAAATAGAGCAAGCAATCATGAAATTCATTTGGAGGAATAAGAGACCCAGAATAGCTAAAGCAATCCTTAGCAAGAAGAGCGAAGCAGGGGGTATCACAATACCAGACCTCCAACTATACTACAAAGCAATACTAATGTTTGACTTTTGAATTTTTAATTCAATATTAGTTTTATTAGAGTGATTAATAATGCATTTACATTATAAATTCAAAAGCCAAATTACTACAAGTCATAAAGATATTTTTATATTTGGTAGGTAATTTTTCCATTTGCCTTCCAGAATTTTAACAGAATTTTTAATTTAAGTTACATTAGTATCTGATTAGCATACCATAGAGCTCTTTATTCTTTCAAATTTCCTATATTATAGCAATCTACCTTCTTCCCAGCTTGTTCTCCTTTCTTTTTGAGAATATAAATTATAGTTTCACCAAGAATTATTTTTTCCCTATTATCTGTGTTATGGTGAGATTGAAACAAATCACTGAGTTGATCTTAAAACAGGAGACAGAACCATCTTTATTTACCAGTTGGTGGGATGCAGGGGCAGGTTGCAAGTCTACACCCTTGGACCCCCTCCAAGGATTAGAGTACATCTTTTATACCATAAATAAAGCATGTCAGTACATTAATTGTAAGTGACTATTGCTATGATTCAAAACTACAAACAAACATCATGAGATCTAAAATCATAAGCAGAAGGGGAAGTGGGTCAAAACGATCCTAGTTGAATACTAGTTAAGGAATGGTTACTAACATCTAGACAATCATTCTCTGACAGGATACATTGTCCAAGAAAAATGGGAACTTAAAAGAGAATAATTTTACATTGTATAAGAATTGTCATTTTGTGTTGCCAAACTGCCGATGGGTACAGAGGCGGGGTGTTCCCATGGGAGAAGCATTTCCTACATGACATGGAGTCTCAGTATAAAATGGAGTCAATTTGGTCATTGCCTATATAACCTGGCCCATAACATCTGCATGGTTGATATATTAATCAGCTTTCATGAACTTGTAGCAAAAATCTCAAATCACAGGGAATAATTATTACTGACAGCTTTATTCTTCATCACTTTACCTGATCCTTGCATATTGGTGGTGTCCTATCTCCCAGGTTTGCATTCTGGTATCTAGGCTGAAAGAGGCTGAAAGGTGATTTGACATTCTCTTGGCAGAGAGTCAAGTCTCACCACGTCCTGTATGGGGAGGGAATCAGTAAACCATAGGAAGGTGTGGCCAGCTGGAAATAAAAGTCTGAAAAAGTAATATTAAGAAATAAAGACAAAATACACAAGAAATATAGTTAAAGTGGGGCCTTAATGGATGGAAAAGACCTGATGGGTCTGATCCTAAGAGGGAAAACCCACCAACCTTTATTTTATAGGGGAACACATCAAAGGAATTCATTGTTAGGAAGTGTTCTTTAAGATAAACAAGAGGTGAGAGGCTGTGGGAAATTGGCCTAGTCAGGGCCTCATCCCTTGTGCAGTAATTCTTCCTCCTCCAGGCAGCTGGCGCCTCAAGGCTGTTTAGGCCCACTGGTATCTCTTTCACCCAAAGCTAGCAGGTGTCTAAATTCACAGCTACATAACTCATAAATCCCATGCCAGGCATGGAATTGGCCCCATGAACAGTGGCCCCCTGCAAATGGGCGTCTCTTTCTCCACCTTCACATGGAAAGATTCCCATATGCAGCAGTCAAGCTGTCGAAGGCTATGAATGCAAAGCAGTAATTTATTTGCCATTCCTGACAGATAAGAACCAGGGTGGAGCTGCGTGGTGGTTCCCATAGCTTCTGGTTGGGTGTGGGTAACATCATTTCTGCCCACATTCCACTGGGCAAAGCAATCCAACTGCCTCAGTAATTTTGAGGGAGGGGAGCCAGGGACAATTTTTTTTTCCCACTGTTTTATGACTGTCTGCCCTATTCACATTTGAGTGAATGGCTGTAAGACCTTACTGGAAGTTTCTGTTTTGAAAAGTATCTTGTCAACTGGTGTGCCTTCCAAAGAAGAGTGAGCCAAAGAAGACCTGATCCTTTCAGTACAGAATCACTAAATGATAGCACCTCTAAACACGTCTTGCAGCAGAACATTGTCCTTGTCTCGTCTCCATGATGGTGTATAACTGGCTACCAGCCTTCTGGAGAATGTGCAGGACTGGGGAGGGTGTCAATCAATGATCAGCATGCAAACTTTTGCTTACTCTGTTGAATTTCAGAATGCCATCCAACACCACACTCAGCTCTGCCCCAGAGCTTTAATTCAGATGATCTGTTCTTCAACTACAGAAAAACATTCTGTCTTCCGCTAGTGTCAGGTATGGTAGTGGGTGGGTGGGTAATCTGCGTTCCACTGCTCATGAAACAGGCTTTTAAATTATATTTCTGTATTCAACTCCATTTTACATCTTGTAGATCAAACATTTTATGATGAAAATCAGCTTGCTTTCCATTACCCCTTCTCTACACCTTGTAGGCAGTTATGGCTCAGCTTTCTACAGTCAATTCTGATAATGTATTTCCTACAGTCATCCACTTGGCCTAGATTTTACGTGTATCGGTATAATGCTGCATAGTACCCTTTATTTCAACTCTATTTTAGAGTATATGACACGTATATTTAGTTTATGATGAAGTATCAAGAGTAGCCTTGCTCTGAAAGATTTGTAGGTGTTTTTATGAGGCCTTTACTAAATTGTGTATGTGATATTTCTTCACCTCTGCCTTCTTTTATTTTAAGATAACACTCTTTTGGACCAAATATTTAGTTATAACCTAAGTATTTCTTCTTAAATATTTGATTCTAAGATTGAATTCT
Organism: Glaucomys volans; assembly: GCA_020662805.1. NCBI lineage: Eukaryota > Metazoa > Chordata > Mammalia > Rodentia > Sciuridae > Glaucomys > Glaucomys volans. The sequence goes on from JAJEJO010003853.1 coordinate 242,081, forward strand.
CTTAATATATTGAAAACGGAAAGTATTCCTGCATTAGTGTAATCCGCCTCTTGTTAGGTTTGAAGTGATTCATGTTGAACACAATTAAATTTCTCTTTGGAGGTTGGGGGGCAGAGAGGCTTACTAAAGTGATACAAAAGATAAGCCATTCAGATGGCTAATGAGGAAGGGAAGATTTATTCTTAGTGTGGACCAGGCTTATAACCACTAGAGGTGGGTAGAATACCATTTTTCAACAATGAAATATCAGAAGAGGATCATGCTTGTGGCAGAAAAGCACCATAGGGTCATGGGCTCTGATCAGAGGGATCTGAAGGGTCTGATGTTTTATTAAAAACAAATAAAAAAAAACAAAGCAGACAGATCATATTTTTAAAAATACATTGGAAATGAGCAAAGTCTTAATGAAATTCATGGATAAAGTTTGTAGGAGAAATGAGCTTTAGGAAATGAGGTTAAGACTTTGCAAATAGTTTGAGTCTTGAGATAAGGAGGCAACTACCCATGGAGTAAATGATGTGATTTGAGAACATCATAAAATGTTTGATCTACAAGATGTAAAATGGAGTTGAATACAGAAATATAATTTAAAAGCCTGTTTCATGAGCAGTGGAATGCAGATTACCCACCCACCCACTACCATACCTGACACTAGCGGAAGACAATGTTTTTCTGTAGTTGAAGAACAGATCATCTGAATTAAAGCTCTGGGGCAGAGCTGAGCGTGGTGTTGGATGGCATTCTGAAATTCAACAGAGTAAGCAAAAGTAGGCCTAAAAGAGGTGTTCTGCAGAATCTGTAAGAAGACTCCATGGTGAATGAAAACACTTACCAAAGGGTTCTATAGTTTCTTATTGAAGAGGAACTCAAAGTGTATGTGTACGCACGTGTACAAACAAGCATACACGTTACACGTCAATGCCTAGCCATAGTGGTTGTACACTTCTATGTGGTTTTGTCATCAGTTACTTGAAATTCTTATCTGAACTGTAACTTCAGTCATTCTCAACAAATCCTTTTGCTGTCCTCCTAAATCCTAAAACTACCTCCTTTAGGCATTGTCATTCTTGAGTAATCTATGTTACTACCACTGGAAACGTATTTTTTTTTTCTGAATGAAGTGCACATTATCTTAGCTCAAAAGATATACCGATGATATAAATCTGAAGTGCCAGTTTGACTTCTAGGCCTAACACACTTATCCCTGCCAAGCCCCCAAATTGGGGTCATTTAGTCCATACCTGTCAGCTCACCTGGGACTAACTCTATCTGAGAAATCTCTTTCCTGTGGCAATTGAAACTATACAGAGAAAGCTAAAGAGCATGAGTTTTACAATTGATCTGAGAATAGTTTGTGGTTTGCAGGTGAGCTCTGCTCCATTTTATCGATACAGTACAAAAATGTAATGAAACCATTTTTTGTCTGCTAATTTGCTCTTGCAATGTAGGCAAAAAGTACATGCATATTTTCTGAAAGTAGCAGGATCATTATAGTTTCCAATCGATGAAGTTTTATTTTGTGGATACCTGCTGCTTTAGTACCTAAAAGAACATACGACCAATACCTTTGTTGCTGAAATCCTAGATGATATCATGGGAGTTTGCAGGCATTGGCAAAAACTATTTTGTCAACATCGTAAAGTCATTCAGGTAATAAATAGTACACAGAAATGACTTCAGGGCAGGTTGGGAGTGGTGCGTTATAGTCACAACATGGTTAACTGATTGCTTTTAAACCAGAGACTCAAGCTATCCAAGATCATGCATCATTTTGAAACACTAAAGCCACCCTCCAAAAACAAAACAAAACAAACAACAACAATAAACCTACACATGGTTCAGAAATCTTTGCATTTCTATTAACACTGTCTAGAGGCAAGGATGTTTTCTGATCTTTCTCTGAAAGCAATTTGTACTTTAGTACATTCTAGGGGTCTCATTTCATCAATGCTACATCTGGTTACTCTGAAATGGGAACATCTGCCCTATCCAATCTCATCATTCTGATTTGCATGTTGGTCTGATTCAGTCTCTGGGCCTTTTCTTGCATCAGTTATGGGATCTTGGCTAAGTTAATACTTGCCTCTGGGCCCAGTTTTCTTCATTAAATGGAGAACATGACAGTACCTACCTCATAAGATGGTTGTAAAATTTTAGATTTTGAAAAATTACAACACTTAGAAGAGTGCCTACCTTAGAGCAGTATGAGTGCTATCAATTTTATAAAATGATTATTGCTCTTATTACTCTTATTACATCCCAAGGGCTTATGGCAGGAAAATATAACAGAAAAATTTGTAAGAAATTCCATAGTGATTTTTGATCTAAGTCTTTGAATTAACAATATTTGATTAGACAGTGATTGTGGTCTCATTTATCCACTATTTGTTCACCACAGTATCAGAAAGAAATGTGCGTATTAGGTGCTAAGTACTGTGTGCAAAACATTTTACCAAAACAATCTACTATCATGTTCATAAAAAGTCTGCAAGGCAATACTATGTTTGAAAAGTTTCTCATGAATAAGTGGAAGCTCCAATTCAGAAGACTCTAGAAACTTTTCCCAAATCATACTGCCAGTGAATAGAGGAAGCTATATTTGAATTGAGAATTTCTGATTCCCAAGGCCAAACTTGTAACCAGTTTTTTAAATGAGGAAGTTGTCGCTCTTTCCTTTAGAGGATACATTTCCAGAATAAATTTAATTTTTTTGCTGCCTTTTCCCTAAAGAATATGGATAAACCCCAGATCAAATTTTTCCAATAAATTTAATTATTTAATACTTGCAGCAAGAAAATATTATAGCTGCATTATTTCTATGTGCAGAGTTTTTTTTTTTTTTCAAAACTCTCTTGATCTTGAGTTTTTCCAAAATTATATCACACAGGCATTTACTGCAGAGGTCAGGTAGCAGAAATAGCAAGTGACCATCAACCTTTCTTGTTATATTCACATTTCCTTTTTTCTGCATTGGCCCTCAGGAACATAATGGAATTGGATATACAAAATGCATTTTAATTCTGTGGTCCTAGGAGTTTCTGAAAGTTTGTTGGGCTTTTTGTTTGTTTGTTTGTTTGTTTGTTTTTGCTTTTTCCCGGTGGATGACTTGAAATCAGCTTTACCTATTTCCTTGGTTAAGACTTATTTCTTGATATGGTTTTTGTTTAATTGTAAATAATCTCTTTGGCTTATTGTTTTCCTCTCTTCATTTTTAATAGTTTTGATTAGTCTACTTACCAAATGTACTAAATTTTCAGAAGTAGATTCACTTGTGTCTGCTGTAACCAAACATGACCAATTTATTATAATCATAATTATAAAGATAAATGAGAAAATAAGAAAGCAAAGTAATAATTTTGGTTTTGACACTTTTATTGCCAAAGATAACCAACTGGAGTCTCAGCATCTGCAGATGTGATGTGGGCAAATTAGAGAAGGAAAGCAAGGTCCTGATTCCACTCCACTGGCCATTCCAACTTCCATGGAATTGGCAGGGGATGAGGATGGGGATTCCTCTCTAAAGTGTGAGGTATTTCTCTTTCTTTCTCTTGACTCTCAGAAAATGAAGAAGCAAGCTGATGTGCTTATGTTGGCTGCAAACAACAACAACAAAATAACTTAATAATTTCAGAATTTTGGCCTCTTTTTGTTTATCTGAAATTCTTTACTTCAAAAAAATACAGACTTCAATAACTTGACTGCAGAAAATACTTAATGGAAATTTTGATTGCCATCTTCTGATCTAATTCATTTCACAGTAAGATGTGGGCCTAATATAGGAATTTTTTCTTTTGTTTATGACATTTTCACACCTACAGATATTTGCAGACACATGGAAGGATGGCAAGCAGCTGATTGTTTCTGAAATTAGCTCAGTACAGACACAAAGAAATGCCTGAGAATAACTTGTGTTTAAAAAGTGAAAATTTCAAAGAGTAAGGCTATTGTAAAATAAATGTTCCATAATCTCTTTTTATGCATTTATTAATTTTATTTGTGAAATTCAACTGACTGCTCAATTAGGGTTTAAATTAAAAAATCTTTAATTTTTAGAAAGTCATATTAGTCTTGTTGGAAGAGGAACCATAACAAATTAATAGGTTCGGAAAATGGTTCCTGATTTTGAAATATGTAAATACACACTTGAAAAAAGGAAATATTTTCCTTTGAAGAAAAAAAGAATTATGTCAACACATTTGTTTTGCTCTTAATCTGTGTGAAATCTGATGCTAAATTCTGGGTTCTCAACAAAAAGAGGATATGATTCTACACATGAAAACTTTATAGTCATGTGAGCTATTTATATTTTGCTTTGTGAAAATAAAAATAATATCTAGAAGTCTGGAGAGAATTTATAATCCTAGACATATTCAAGAAGAAGAATATTTTTCTAAAATAAAATTCAACCTACCTGGATCTCATATTTCTATGCTATTTTAATCCCAATTTTATATTATCATGTAATTTGGATTTTTAACTTAACCATTTGAGTTGCCTTAAGGAGAAAAATGTGGGATAGCCAAGTGCACTCTTGTGGGAACTGCCTGCAGAGCATACAAAATAAGCCTCTATTATTTTCCATCATAATCTACCCATAGAAGAGTTGATTAATATTTCTGAGTAACATCTATACTCATCTTCTTGTAATATGTCAATTAGTTGTAATCTATTGTACACAATTTATATCATTAAAATCACAAAACTTTTACATATAGGAAACACATTTACTCCAATTAATGTTCAACTAATCAATTTTTACTTCCAATACCAGTTGACATTTGTGAAAATAATTCTTTAAAATCTATTGCTGAGTATTTCATATAGGTTATCTCGTGCTCCTTTCAAGTGCACCAGATCTCTTTCTCTAAAATCAGACAGACTTAAAATTTGGCACTGCATTTTAGCAATTATTTGCCCTCTGGGAAGAAATATTCAAGAAACTTGACCTGCCCATATGAGTCCTCACTAATAATCTTCATTGTGAATGGCTAATTTGGTATGAATTGCCTGTTAACGTGGTTTTAATCATGCAGCAATTAAGAGTAACATTTAAAATGAAATGTGGAGGTACTGCCTGATCTTCCTACTCTATCCATATGGCAACTGGAAGTTGAATTTATGCCTTCAACAGCTTTTTCATCTCACCTTTATTTTTGGTTTGTTAGTTTCCTGAAAGTATGGAATGAAATCTGTAAGTGGTCACTGTCAAGAGTGTTCTTGAAGAATTCAAGAAACTATAGTGATACAAGAAATGTTGGTGTTTTGCTCATGTATTATCATGTATGAGGATCTCAATTGATTCTAATGTGCTCTAATATGCAATCACATATGGCTTCTTTGTTTTCTGCATATAATGATCTTACATGATTTTGCAGTGTGGCAAGGCAAGGAAAAGCAAATAAATAAATAACCCATGAAACTAGATTTAATTCATCTGTTAAGTTCAGTTTCTTCTGGTATTTGTCTCTTTTGAATAATGCAGCCTTCTCGACAAGGTGATGTTTATAACAGAGAGAGCTATGCTGTCTCCTGGCAGCCTGAAAGGCAACATGTATCTTAATATTTATATCTGCAAGACTTTGCTTGGCTTTCTGGCTCCTCTGATCTCCACAATGAGGACCTTAACCTCCCTGGTGACTGAGTGTCCTGCTAGCATCCTCTGACTGTGTCAGAGAGCTCCTGCTTGTGCATTTATTTCTGAAGTTGATCAAGGGTCCCTCTTGCTGCTCTGGCTCCACCTCAGTCTCTGCTGAGATCTGCTGTATCTTCTCTCTTTAATCTCTAACTCAGAGTCTACTGAGACCCACCAGAGGGGACATCAAGGCTTGATTTCCCTAACCCTTTGGCTATCCCAGATTGTTTTGGGGAATATTGTGATACTGCTTCTGCTATTGTTCCTAGTGGAAAACATTACAAAATCCCTGTATTCAAAGGCTTTCTTTTCAACCTAAAGTGTCACTCTTTCCATGACTTCATTGCCAAATGGTAATATTAGGAAACACTTGACTTCTTACCTATTCCTCATCAACTTTCTTTTCTTCATTCCACAATCAGCAGGGAAAGAAGTGTTGAGTTTTTCCCTCTTTCTTTGTTCAGAAAAATCACATATGTTCCACTCCCTCAGGTGACATCAACCCTTTCCTTGATTCAGTAATGATGAGGCATAGGCATTTCAAATAGATTTTACCAGTTAACACTTGAGTTAGACTCCGGATACAAATGTACATCTGCTCTGCTAGTGATTCATTTGAAAGATCACCTTCCTTTTCTGGCATCTGCTAATAATGATATTTTAGCTTTTCTTTCTAGAAAATGTGGAGGTTATAGAAAGAAAAATTGAATTTATTGTATCTGAACAACCCACACCATGCCAGCAATTAGTATTCATTTAACTTTTCTTTTAGGCTCTTCCATGATTTTCTGCATGGGACCAGTATTCATATAGACCCAAAACTGATTAAACCATTTTAATTTCAGCATCTGCATTTTTGCTTCACTGTCCTCTTACGACCAGAAGACACCTCATATAACCACAACCACAGACACATGGGTTCACACCTGGATGCTGAATATAATTCTCAGCCCTTACAAATTCATCTGGCCTCAGCTGAACAAGCTGTGAGGTTCTGGAAGTAAAGCAGGCTTGAGGTGTGGGAACGTCCCAGCCCCAACCCATCTGCTCTTCTCTCCTCTCAGAGCCTGCTCATCCTGGTTATGCTCATTCCTAACTTCCCCTGGGACTCTGGGGAGCAGAGTGGGGTACTTCCCTCATGCTTTGCAGGATAACATTTTAGGCTTGCAGTCTCTGTGGAAGCTGACTAATGGATTCTTCCCCAAGCTTGTCACACAGGTGGCAAATCTAGGATTACTGTTTCTGCCTCCTTCTGCACATTCATTTTGACAACAACAAATTTTGAGTTGTTCTCCCTTGAAAAACCTCTCCACAGGGGATTTGAACTCAGAACTAAGAGGAGGCTGACTCCCTGTGGGGCTGACTCCATTCTAGGCTATGGAAAGTACAACAGCTTGCTGAAATCAGAGGGTTTCCACTATCTCTCTCCATCTAGCAAGCAGGAGTTGATGTGTTGGTCACGATAGCTGAGTTGCTGGAGTGGAGGAAGAGTTAATGCAGAGATGGTACCAAAGTACACTTAAGTGCAGGACTGTGTCTCAACAGGTGGTGAGAGAAGACTTATCTACTGACACATCGGGGCTGAGGAAGAGTTAACATATGGGTGGCCCCTTAGGAACAGAAAAAGAACCATCTGATTCCTGATCAATCACTGAAGGACCTAGACAGCTTCCACGGAGACCAACTAGGTGATTGACATGGACAGCTGCTTTAGGTGAAGGAAACAGAAATTTGGCATGTATAGCCAATACTGCAGTCATTACTTGATCTTAGAAGCAGCTCTGGATGAATATGAGAGGTGAACCTCAGGCCAAGATGCTTTGCAGCCTACCTTGAACTACGACTAGTGCGGTCTTCACCTTCTCTTCTCAAATAAGTGGCAGGGCATTTTGAGGAATGGGTCTCTGATGGGAACTGGCATTATGTGCTAAATGGCTAAAGGGAACTTTAGCAAAAAGAGGATCCCTGTCTTAGTTTCCTAGGGCTGCTATAATAAAATACCCAAAACCAGATGGCTTAAGATCACAGAAATTATTTCTTTCAGGGTTCTGAAAAAGAAGTCTCATATTAAGGTTTGAGCAGAGTCATGCTTCCTGTGAAGGTGCTGAGTCTTCTTGACTCTTCTTTGGTGGTACAGAAATTCTGGTCATTTCTTGTAGATGTGTTACTTCAAATTTTTCTTCTACTTTCATATGACCTTCTTTCCTGTGTGTCCTTGTGTCTCCTTTTTTTTTTCCCCTCAAAATATTCTACATATCTATTTTAACTGACAATTATATACTTATTTATCATGTACAACACGTTGTTTTGCAATATGTATACATCATGCAGTGGCTAAATTGAGGTAATTAATTTATGCATTACTCAAATTTTTGTGAATTTTTGGTGAATCCTTGTGTCTTCACATGCACTTCTCACTCCCTTTTTTCATCAAAATATTCTGTTTTTGAGGTGGGAACATTTAAGATCCATTCTTTCAACAATTTTAAAGAATACAATATATTTTTAACTTTAGTCACTAAGATATGCAATAGGTGACTTAAACTTACTCCTCCCGTTTGACTGAAATTTTGTCTCTTTTGACCAACAGATCACCAACCCTCTCTCTCTTACCCACAGTCCCTGGGGTCTACCACTCTACTGTCTGCTTCTCTGAGCTCATTTTTTTCAGACACAATAATATTCTATATTCCACCTTCTTGTGGTCTTTGTCTTTCTGTACCTGGCTTATTTCACTTAGTATAACATCTTCCATGTTCATTCATGTTGTCCCACGTGAGAGGATTTCCTTTTCTTTAAAATTCATTTGTCTATTTCTGTGTTATAAATACTACCACAGCCATAATCAATCTCATAATTAAAGAACCTGTTTTAAAAAGATTTTTATCTCCTCTACAAGACTTTCCTTTATTTTACAAAATTAAACAGTACCTGCTGCCCCTTATTCAGCACCACTTTTCTTCATTTTTTCTGTACAGTTCCCATCACCACTTGCTATGGTATTCTCATTTTTAAAAAATTTCCTCTCCCCTACACCTCTACCAGGGTGAAGCCTGGCACTGAACCTGAGACAATTTAGAGGTGTTCTGTGCCCCGAGGGTCGCAGCACTGCCTGAGATGCAGTTCCTTCTTTCTGTCTCTGTTCCTTGAGATTTTCACAGAACACTCTTTCTCATTGTCTGCAGATTTTCCGTGATGAAAATAAATGTGACTTTTACCAAATAAGGGACATTCTCATAAGCCATAGAAAGAAAAATAAAATTGGTTGGAACAGAAAATGAAGCATTATTCCAGATACTGACTCTGACTGTGATGCTGTAAAGATGGAGACCTAAAATTCTTTCTGTTACTGAACTTGCCGGCTGCTTTTTAAACAATCATTTTTTGAGAATGGAAGACAATGCAAAGTTTAAAGGGTCATTTTCAGACTGGTGCTTAATTAGAAATATTTTATATTACAGTTAGTTTGCTGCACCTGGAGCTGATTTCACCCATGATAGAATCAGAAGGATATGCATACACAGTTGTAGTTACTAGGGACTCAGAGAAGCAAATAAGGGCCACCCTCTAATGCCATCTTTAATGTTTTGGGAAGAATGTATAACGTCCATTATCATTTCTTCAGAAGTAATTTTAAGATGCAAATGCAGGTGCTAACAGATTCCTATCTCTGTAAGATTGTCAATTTTCTTGCCCCACACTCATTTATTTTTCATAAAGAATGTAACATGGGGCAGAGATTATTTGTTGACAGTTACCACAACTAACTCAGTCTCAACTCTGACCTAAATTCTTCCCTTTTAGAAGCTGTGAAGTAGAAAATAATGAGGGCTGAGTTATTTCTGAAATGTAAAACCTGAAATTGCCAGAATTTATTCAAGTTCCATGAAGTCAGATTTTTTGTTGTTGTTGCTGATGTTGTTGAAGTACTTCCTAATGATTATGATCCTTGGTCATTACAGTTTGTTCTGTTGTAACATTAAACCCAAGCTTATTCCTATTGACCTTCAAATTAATTGCACGTTTCAAATTTTTGTTTTAACATGTCCAGTCAAAATTTAGCATGTTTCAGATTGATTGTCTAAAAAAGAGTATAAAAGAAGTGACAAAGTTTGGATTTAAGTGCCTGGATCCCTTCCCCGTTTCTTAATGGTGGAGTCACATGACCCACTTCCTTCAAAATGATACCCCACTCCCACTCCTACCCCCCACCGTGCCACACATGCACTTCAGGATTCTAGGTTTCTGTGTTTGGGGTTTTATCACTTCCCCTGTTCCTCTCTGCACCATCCAATCTCATTTTCTAAGAAGTAATTTGAATCTTAATGTAAACCGGGCATATATCAGCATTTGCCAAACTCTGTTACGGGTCTGAGAGATGTTAAGCAAGCAGTGTTTTGAGAATATAGTATTCCATATCAAAAACTGCTTGGGGAGTATTCTAAATCCTCTCCTTGGAATTTCAAAATGCAAGTTAACATGTGAAAGTTTCTGAAAGTGAAATAAGAAGCTTGTTTCATTTTGTTTTACAGTTAAACAAGCCAACTCCTTTTCTAAAGGGAAGAACAATCTGGCTGCATCTATTCCTATCCCTGAATAGATATTTCTCTTTACAACAGCTTAAGATTGGCTAACGTTTATCAAGAAAGAGAGATAAATCGTATCTACAAAATGCCAGCATACAGCTCTCTGCTACCTTTGTACCCTTTCTGTAAATTCCCTTGAAGGTAAATCTCACATAGATTCATGCTTAGGTTAGAAATTTCCTCAGGCATGGGACATATGCATTTAGTTTAGGCTACCATGTCATCAGAGCTGATCAGAACAGATCATGGAAAAACTTATAAGGGTTTTCATGTTTATCCTACCCACACTGAAGAACCATCAGATGTTTTTTAAAGGAGCAGCACATGAAAACAACCTGCGTGACAAAGATAACCGGTGCCTCAGAACAGAGGGTGGTGGGAAGTGAAATGTGACCCAGAAAGCTAACTTCATGGTTGTTCCAGTCATCCCACTGGAAATGCTGAGGTCCTAAACTAGGACACGACTGTGGAAAAGATTAGAGAAACAGATTGCAAAATATTTAACATGAGAAAATAGGGAAAGGTAATGGGAAGCTGCTTTCTAGCTTGGGTTGAGGATGGTAATGTATCCAATACAGAGAATGTAGCGGAAATGGTTCAGAGTATGGAGGGACTGGGGAACAGGTAGGATTTTGGTCCTATATAATAATGAGACCAACCCATTTTAAATTGAACCTTGCTTGCTAAAGTTGCCTAAAGGTGACAGGGCAACGAGCTGATATTCTCTAGGCATCTGGTACCGCCCATTTATTGTTAATGTTTTCTTCAAGTCTGACTCTTTCCTCCTTGACTGACGAGTGACCACTCTGACACTTTCCTTGGTTTTGCCTCACAGGCTTCTGCCTACTTGTCAAACTTTTTTCTTTCAAACACTGTGGGTGACAGGCCTGGACAAAATGATTTATAGGAAAAAAAAATTTACAAAAATGTTTTTATGACTGAAGTCCATGTGTTAGTCCACCTCCTGTCATTGTAACAATACTATGGTAACCAAGTCATGACAAGAAGATGTTTATTTTGGTTCACAGTTTTGAAGGTTTGAGTTCATGATTAGTTGGTTCTAGGGTCCTTAGGCCATGTGAGGTAGCATGTCACAGTAGGATGGGGAACACCACCAAGAAGGGACTGGAGTCTCACTGTCCCCTTTTAGGGCACATTTCCAATGACAAGAAGAGTTCTTATTAGGTCCCCCTCTTAAAGTTCCATCACCTCCTAATAGAATCAAGCCAAAGACTAACCCTTTAACACATATTTGGGGACATTTAAGACACAAACTCTAAAAGTCCATAAATAAAAGTAGTCAGGCTCTCAGTGCAGTTGAGAGTTCAAGAGTTTACCGGGTCTTTTCAAAAAGTTTTTTTGTTTCTTTGTTTGTTTTGTTTTAAAGGTTAAAATGATCAGAAAGCAAATGCATACTTCTTTCTAAACCAGATGATTGTCAATTAAACATTTCAGTCTCAACTTGTATGAGTGCTGCCCAAGATAGTCACTATAGCTAGCGTGGTATAATCAATATAGCTAGAGTAGGAGGTCGTCTGCTTGTTATAGTGTGAAGAAGTGACCAGAGAGGACACACACACACACACACACACACACACCACACATATTTACTCCAAGAGCAAAATCAGTGCTCCTGTCTGAGTGGTGTTGTATTCTACTTTTTGCTACTATATAAAAATACCAGACTGGACCATTTATAATGAACAGATATTTATTGGCAGGAAGTTTGGAGAGTGAGAAGTCCAATATCAATACCAAGGTGAGGTGCTGTGTCTGGTGATGACTCTCTTGTTGCATCCTCCCATTGCAGCAGAAAGAAGGGCAGAAAGTGATGGAGAAGAGAAAAGAGTGAGAGAAAAGGAGGTAAGGAGGTGGGTCTTGCTCTTTTATTCTGAACCCACCACCAGTGATAAAGCCATTAATCCTTTCATGAGGATTAATCATGGTCTAATCACTTCTTAAAAGTCCCTGCTCTAAGCATGACTACAACAGTGATTAAATTTCAATATGAAATTTGGAGGGGACAAGTATTCTAATCATAGCAGGTGGTGAAAACATTATGTGGCAGGAGGCAGGGGTGAAATTGACCCTCCTAAGACAAAAACAACTGAATTTTAGTAATAGTTATACCAAGAACTCTGTGACCTTGAAAACTCAATTATTTTTTGAAGTTCATTATCTTAAAAAATAGCATGATAATAGCTCGCTTTTTAACATGTTATTGTAAGTGTGAACTGAGATTATAGGTAAAAACATCTTACACACTGTAAAGGGACTATAGGATTTATTGAGATGAAACCCTAAAGTTGTCCTGTTGAAGGGAACATGCCATTTTGAGGCGAGATACCATTATCATCTATTAGGTCAAATTAATTTAAGAGATAATGTAATAAGGCCCATGAATGTTTTATATGGAGAAGTGAGTTAAAAGAATTTTAAACAAGGGACTAGCATGAAAACACCAGTTATGGGAGGAAAGAAAGCAGTTTTGGACGTGTTGCATGGTATGAAATAAGGTCACCAATTAGGCTTTTCTTATAATTTTACATAGGGCTAGTTCTGTTGAAACTAACATGTACTTAAAATATGACATTTAGAATCCTGAAAAAAATAACTGGATTAGTGTATTTAATGGTAAGAGAGAATGCAGGAGAACTGTACATTCAAATAGGAGCAAAGGGAAATTGCAGAATTTTTCCCAAATAATTTTCAGGACATCCTTCTTGCATTGTTCCCACTACCACCCTCAAAATACACCACCCTCAAAATACACATCAGCACTTACACACACACACACACACACACACACACACACACACACATACACACACCATTTCCATGTACTATGCTGTTTGTCCTTTCTTGGAATTTCCTTGCCTTCTGTAATTGTCACTTAAATAATATAAAACAGTGCTTTAGGATTCAATTTAGGTATGATCTCCACTTTTCCAGACCCCAAATGGGCTAAATAAACTTCCTTTCCCCCCTATTTACCTTGTGTAAACTTTTATCATGATGTTGACTCTGCTATGTAGTTGTAGAAACATTTTCTATGATGCATGCACAAACTCTATGCTTACATGTTTGTCTTCCCCTAAGGACCACAAACACTCAGAATTTATGATCATATTGAATTCATTTTGTTTCCGTTGAATCGAGCACAGTATCTCTTCTACAAATCCTAAATGGCCAATGTTTGGAGTCATCTGAACAGAGGTTTTTAGAAATTGAATGATGCAAAGAAATCTAATTGCTGGGGGTTTCTGAATTATTTTCATCATGCAGCTGTAGGATTATTCTGTCAATGAACACCAACAAATTTTCAAGGTTTTAATATGTATATCTAAATTATCTTTTAAAATTATACCAAATTTATTTCAACAAAAGTTCTTAGCTAGTTTTCTTGCAATCTTACCAATATTTGCCTTTTGCCAATTTAGATGAAAAATAGTGTGTCTTCATTTTAAAATTTTTGTATAGATATAGTTGCTGTGGTTCAACATTCTTTCTCAGAATCCAGTTCTATGTGTGTATTTCTCTTTTGTGCATCATTTGTGGTTTTAATTTCCTCTTTGGCAGAATGTGGACTGAACATAAAGAAATGATTCCAATAGCCTATTTGGCATTCTGCAATAGGTGTTGAACATTTTCTTGTTCCAAAACAATTTCTTCTTGTGGTTTTAAATACTATAAATACTCTTCTGCATTTTCTCTGGCTTCTGTTGCTGTCTCTCTCTGAAGTTCCTTTGCTAGTTCATCTTGCAACCTGATGTTAAGGACTGATGCTTTACAGTCTCCTCATAAATGAGCTTTCATGTCCTGTGGATTTGCTGATGACTCTCGTGCTTGTGTTTCCAGTCCAGACTTCTCTCACTCCAGATTTGTTTGTTCCAAATCCTGAAGGTCAAAAAGGCAAACCATTTCAACATGTCCTAAAATGGATTCTTCATCCCTCCCATTTCCTAATCCCTGCTCTTCCATAATGCTAAAATCTCGAATAGTACCAGCATGGTTAGTGTTATACAAACCTGAACATTTTTTGATATCACCCTCACTCAAAACAATCACTGTCTTTTAAAACTTTTCATCCCTGTGTCAAACTCTGTCCCATTTCCTTTTCTGACATCAGTCAAACTCAAGAAATGACTTGTGTCTGAATTCCTGCAGTTGATTTCTGAGCGATCTCTTTGCACCCCACAGTGATGCTTTTAACATGCACATTTGATATGCAAAATGTACTGCTTAAAATTGTTTATGGCATCCTACTGCCATTAGAACTGAGGTCGCAGTCCTGAATATATCTACAAAGCTCTGAATCATCAGTTCTGCCTTCTCCCCTCTCATGGAGCACCACCATTCCAGTTATTTTTAGTTGTACCATGTGACCATATCAAATCTCTCTTCCTTCAGGTTGTCAGCACAAGCTGATTCCTCTGGACTACTCTTCTTGAAGCCAATAATTTCTACCTTTTACTAATGATCTTGTAAATCATTTATTCAAGTAAGACTTTCCCAACGTTATGGCCACATTCTGCTGACTGTACTTGTTATAGCCTCAACATCCCCTTCATAACAGCTATCACAATCATGATTAAATATTTGATTAAGTAATTAGTTAAATGTTTGGCTCCCCCAATAGATGGTAAGCTCAAAAAAAATAAAGTTAGTACAGAGAAGAGACTACTAATTATGGATAATTTTTTAAAATATTGGGCTCACTACTTAAACATTTTGCATGTCAAATTTGTCATTTTTAGCATGAAAATTCCTATTCTGAGTACTTCACCAAGTTACTATAAAGATTATATTTGATTATATGTAGATGTTTATCTATTTTTTATATATATTACATTTGATTATACACACACATGTGGAATCACTTGAAAATTCAACAATATGAAACCAATATTTCTCCAAGTTTATTCAAATAAACTATTTCTACTTAAAGTTTATGAAATTTGGAACATGTACTTGAATCATGTTTAGGGGCTTAAGTTAGACTTGAAGTAAACTCTGTGGGTGCACAGAGTTGTGAAGTAGAGTGCTTGTTAGATTTGCTATCTCTCCCATTTTCTGGCAGATATCTGGCAATGTGTCATTTTTAAAGGTCAACTCACCTTGATCAGCTCTGGATTGTACAATAGATTTCTTCTGCATTAAAAGGAAAATAATATGCCAACCAAAAAGAAGATCCAGTTGCTTCTATCTTGATACTGGTTATAACCACCATGTTTTAGAGAATTGATATGATAGAGAATGTGAGTTTTCCTGTTATAAAATATAGATATAATTTGAAACTGTCAACATATGTGGCTCTCAGAGGCACATGACTAGAACTCAGAATATCAAAAAAGTTTCCCAAAGTTTTCCTCCAAAGGAGGAAAAAACATCTTTCCTCCTACCTCTTTTGTTGGACTCCATCTGGGAAACAGATGAGGTATTTGGAAAAAGAGGATGTGGGAGTCCAGAGTAAATTTGCTTTGTTGGGTCTCAGTAAGCAGTATCTTAGTAAGTCAAGTTACTGTGAATTAGTCAGCTCAATGAGTGTGTATCCACCAATAAACCCTGGGACTCTAAGAGGATCATGTCTATTTGGGTGTGAGATGGTGTCATACACCAGCATCAGTAATACATGGAGGTATAGAGTACAAATCAGAGATAAGGGGCACTCCTGTATTAAATATTAATAGAAGCATGAGAACTATGCTGAAGAGATGGAATAATTAAAGAATGTAAAAATACTCAAAGGAAAAGATCTAGTGCACATTTTGTAAGTTAATTCACCTCTTTTAATTTAATGTGCATTAAGTCCTCAGTACTTTCCAATTGGACCAGATTATAATTATATGAATAAAACATAAGGAAAAATAATTATTCTTTTAAATTATATATGCTATTAACTATATATAGTAAGATGGGTATATTATATATTAGAATAATGATTGTTTTTGTATGTAATCAGTGCATACCTACCTTTAAAAATGTTGGGAGTTCTCTATTTATGTATGCATGCATCTACCTGTATGTTTGTGATTTAATATTTTTTTCTATCATGTATATATTTATTTATCTTTTCAGAAATAATTTAGGAAGTTCCCAACTTAGTAGTATACCAATTGACTATAGAGATCTAAAATTAGTTAAATGTTTGATAATGACAATGACAAAATAGTTTAGGAGGGAGGTTGTCTAAGTTGATTTTAGTGTTTCTTGTTGACCTCTGACATTTTTGAAGTGATTTTAAAGATTCATACTAACAATTTACATAAACTGCAAAATAAAGGGTACCTTTTAATGATTGGATTTTCCCAAATGATCTTTTTATATTGTTGAATAATTTTATTAGACATGAAATGCTGTTTTATATTTTATTGTAACGAAAATATTAGAAAACATAAAATATGGTACTTAATTTTATATCTGTAATATGATTCAGTATTAAAGAAAAGATAGCTAAAGCAAAAAATGAAATGTTCAACAGTTTTGAATTGTACTTATTATAGATATGGATTAGTTGTACACAATAGAGAGGGGGCAACACATATGGGCAATGTGACACTGACATTTCTTAATCCTCATGGAATGATATTCCAGAGGACTTAGAATTTTTACTGGATATTTTTAAATCTTTATTTTCTGTTTGCTACATTTATGGATCATTCTTACTTTTTAGTTAACTTTATTATGATATGTAATAATGTACAGAAATTCCATAAAATTTTGAAACATAGTTGAATAGGAAATTAAAAAGTGAATATTGGCATAACCACACCTATTGATTACAATATTCCCCTAACATCCCCCACAAAAGTAAAGCCTGCCTTGACTCTTAGGGTGATCATTTTTTGTTGTCATTTGGCATGACCTGTACAACAGTTTATTCAGGGCTAACCAGACAGGGAGATGAGGGAGATTAAGAAAAGACAAACATACACACAACTAGAGGAAAAGCTGGAATTTGGTGGATCACTGGCAAACCTGATGGGAAAGCAGTGATCACGAGCTAGCTTGGTACATTTATTATATAGGTTTTCACATCAAAAGAATTTATTGTGAGAAAGTTTCTTCAAGATAAACAGAACTGAAGTTGAGGGTAAAAGCAGCCCAATAAGTACTATCAGCTTGCGCCCCATAATTCTTTACCTTTGGGCAGCCAGAATTTGAATCCAAGTTTAAGAACTGATAAATTCTGAGGCTGGCACAGAATTTCCCTTTGAACAGGAAGTCACCAGGGCAATTGGGCAATCTTCAATGGGTGCCTTTGCACTGAGACATTCCCAAGAGAGGTATCGCCTCTGTCTCTGTGCAGTTCGAAGACCACAATGCATTCACTGCTCCTAACAGTTACTGCTGAGACAATGAAGTATATCTGCTTTGTGGTCAATATTATAAATATTCTATGTATAATTGAAAATAATGTATACAGTATTATTGGGTGAAATGATGTATATACACACACGCGTAATTCTAAGACCATGTTAGTTAATGGTGCTTGAATCTTCTATATCCTAATTAATTTTCTTCCATGATGGTTATCAAAAGAGGCATATGCTAATATTTCCCACAATAGTTCTGTGGTTTATCAATTTCTCATTATAGTTTTGAATATACATATATTAGCTTGTATGTGTGTGTATATATATACATATACATATATGTTACTATATTTGAGTATATTCAGTAGTATATGTATGCTAGTAAACATACGTGTGTATATATAAACATATGTACTAGTGTGCTGTGTATATATGTGTGTGTGCTAGTATATATACATATTCTATAGATCTTTATATTTATCTTCTTTTTAAAACTAAACTTTCATCTTAACTGATTCTTTTTACTCTTTGCAATGCTTCTTTGCTTCAACTCTCTTACAGTAGTGCTGATATGTTTATGGTTCAGTTCAATTGAATAATTGGGCCTTCACAAGTTTGGGTTGAGTAGACTTTAAAGCAATCTTTTTTAAAATGGATATTACTTCACAAACACATTTTCATAATTTATTTCCATATAGTACTTTAACTCTTTGTGTTGAATTTTTATGTAGTCCTGTGATTCTCATTTCATTTATCACTATGAGTGATGCTGAGTTGCTTTGTTTTCTTGGTCATACAACATCTCAGAGATGTTAGTAATAAATAAAATCATGTTTTATTTTTTCTTAATCAGTGCATTCTAGAATCATTCACAAGGTGGTAATTCAAAATAGCTGACATATTTCTCATATATGTTGCATGCATATAGACCATATTGGATATTTAATACCCATTTATTTGCTCATTTTATATAATATGCATATTATCTTAAAATCATAAATTATATGTTGTTATTGTACAATATATTGACAAAAGTCATGGTAATATACAGCTAGAATCATATAGTATATCCAATCTAATAATAAGGTTCATATAATTATTAATTTTAAATTCTGATTAGTTATTCTGAATCATATACACTTAATTTGCCATCCTTAGTTTAATAAATGATCATTAATTATTTCATCTTTCTGCCTTTTATTTTTAAGAGTTAAAATTTTCTTTCTTTTCTCCTCTTTCTTTTCCTTTATGATTTTGCTGCATAGTAGTGAATGTATTTGATCTTTCTTATGTATAAGCCTCCTAACTTTTTGCTGGGTTTTCGGTGATTTTCTGTCAGATTTTTTTCTCCTTTCCTGCAGCAGTGGATCCATTGCCCCCAGATACATAGTAATTGCTTACAAAAAGCAAGACAATGTTAGGAGCCAGAATATAGATCTGCAAAGCAAAATGATGAGAGTTTGTAATGAGAGCTATACATGAGGAACAGAGCTTTTGATAACAGCAGTTTCTATGATTCTGATTAAAGTTAAATCACAGTGAATGAGGTCAAACTGGCACATTATTTAAAATATTTTTAATTGAGTATTCGTGTTTTTACCCCAAGATTGTTCTGGCTGTTTTAAAAGATAGCTGCACCTCTGATGTTGCTGTGTTGTGATGTGATATGTGGTATACCTCTAAAGTTCAGTAAATTACTGTATGAGAGTACCTGTTCCTCTGATCCTGTGTCCTAAAATTTTGGTTGTGATATTGAAAGTTATTAATCTCAAGGGGCTAAGTTGATATCTTATGATAATCTATGGAGGCTTAATGAGCAATATGGGAAAATGCAATTTGAGCTTGAATAAAAATCAGTTTCAGTCTATGTAGGTGGCAATATTTTTATTTTAAATATTTTATTTAATCAAATTTAAGTAGAAATATATCTTTAGCACATGCTGAGTCAGTGGGTTTAAAGGTTTTTTTCTTACTCTTAGAAAATTTAAATTTGACCTCTATTTCATCTCCATATGGTCAATTATTCATTACCTTTTAATTATATGTATATTATGGCAAAGACTTAGATTTTTTTCAATTTTATTTTAGGTTCATATATATTGTTTTGCCTTAGAATTATACAAAGGACCAAAAAGATATCCTTCAGTGTTTTCCATGTATAAAAATATAAGACACATGCCAGATGCCATGGCACATGCCTGTCATCCCAGATGCTCGGGAGGCTGAGGCAGGATGATCACAAATTCAAAGCCAGTCTAAGCAACTTAGTGAGGCTCTGAGCAACTTAGCAATACCCAGTCTCTGAATAAAATATAAAAAGAACTGGGGATATGGTTCAGTGGTTAAGGCCCCTGAATTCAATCCTTGATACACACACACGAAAAAATATGATACATTGTTTTATTTTTTTATATTTTAATTTTATAAATTGGAATATACCATATTTTATAACCCTCATTAAAAATAAAAACCCCAGGATTTTGAGGAGATATATGCACTCCTACTTTCACTCACTGTAGCATTCACAAGAGCTAAGGCATGGAAACACCCTAAGTGTCCATCAAAGGTGAATGGAAGCTTACTAGGGATGGTGGGGCATGCCTGTAATCCTAGTGACATGGGAGGCTGAGGCAGGAGGACCTTGAGTTCAAGGTAGCCTCTGCAACTTAGTGAGGCCCTGAGCAACTTAGCCAGAACCTGTCTCAAAATAAAACATAAGAGGGCTGGGTTGTGGCTCAGTGGATAAGTGCCTGGGTTCAATCTCTGTTACCAAAAAAAAAAAAAAAAAGGGAAAAACATTGTGGTAGGTACACATGATGGAATATGATTCAGTCTTAAAAAGAAGGAAATCTTGCCATTTGCAACAATGCGGTTAAGCCAGTTGAAGAAGATAAGCTGTATGATTCCACTTATATGAGGTATCTATAATAGTCTTAAAGAAACAGAAGATAGAAAGGTGGTCAGCAGGAGCTGGGGGAAGATGTAAAAGGGAATTTGTTGCTCAATGGGTATAAAATGGCTGCTATTCAGGTTGGACAAGTTCTGCTGTACAGTATAATACCCTAGTTAACATGGGATGGTATACTTAAAATTTTGTGGAAAGAGTAGACTCGTGTTAAATGTTCTTAAACTCAACATACGAACACCCACAAAGGAACACACACAGAGGCATACAAACCTAAAAAAAAAGTAAGAAATTGAAGAGGCACAAGAACACCTCTGTGGAGGTGCTGGACAGGTCTGTCATCTTGAGTATGGTGATGATTTCATCAGTGTGCACATGTCAAAATTCCTCACATTGTCTATATAAAATATGCAGGTTTTTTTGTAAATCAATTATACTTCACTTTAGCTGTTAAAAAAGAAAAAGCAAAAGTAAATCACCACCACCAACAATAATAATGACCAGAAACAAAGACTGATTTTAGCATAATTGTGAAATCCTAAGTTTTGCTGTTTTCAGAACACTACATTAGAGAATGAAAGCAAGAAGTTAGTGGATCCTCAGAATGTTATCTGCCATGTGTCAACCAACACAACGAAAGACAATAGAAATTCTATCTATCTATCTATCTATCTATCTATCTATCTATCTATCTATCATCTATCAATCAATCATCTATGGATCTATACACATTTAAAAGGTCATGCCAGAAAAGGAAGGAATGATATGTATCACAAAGGATCATTATTTGGAGAAAAAAAAAAGAAAAAAAAATCCTCAAACCTTGCAAATGATTTTCAGTATGAGTAGTCCAGCTTTTCCACTGCATGACATTCTAAGGAGCGGGAGTAGACAAACGTGGTCACAGAAATTTAGGGATTTAAGAAATGAAACTAATCTATTCCAATTTTTCAAACTGTAGAATTGGGGCAAGGGAGTCTTGCCTGATCTCTGAAGAGGAGGTTGTCTTTTCTACAGAATGTCATTATTCAGCTGTGCAGTATTTACAATAAGAGGGTTATTACTGCCTAAGCAATCTCCTGAGTCTCCCATTAACAGGCAAGATTCTTGAGCTCAGAAACCATGTGACAGGCTCTATGTCCTTAGAGCATAGCGCTATACCTAGAACTTGGCAGAAAATACTAGGGAATGAATGGACGGTGAACCTAGGGAAGCAAACATCAAATCTAGGGAACCCAAAAAAAGAACCACATATACTTTTAGAGAAATATTACTTCTTTTGATATAAACTTCCTGTATCCTTATAATTTCTAATTCTGCACTAGCAGTTATTACCTCTCCTACTCCTCCTGTAAACTGATTTTACTCTCTTGGAATCATAAAGCACGGGTACACATCTTCTTCTAAGATAATCTTAAATACTTGAAGGCAACTATTATCCCCCTTCCACCATGTTCAACTTATCCTTTCTCTGATCCCATGATGCCATTTTTCTACTCTCATTTAAATTGTTGTTGTATATTTAATAATGTTTCTGTTCAGCTCAGCAGAAAGTTATCAGTATACTAGGAACTCTGCTAAAAGACCTTAGATACAAGGGTGAATAGGTGTGTATGGTTCTGGGGAAATAGCAGATAACATTTCCCAATATGCCGCAGGATCTGCATTTTAAAATGATGTCCGATATTCAGCTGTGCACAGGTGCTCTGTGAACATCAAGAATATGCTTTAATCCAACCAAAGTAATAAGATGAGCAATTATATTATTTGATTTAGTTCTCCTAAATGTAGCCCATTTATTCTCATCTTTCAAGATATATTTCAGTCTTAATTCTATCACAGAGACTATTCCTTTCAAACATTCCTCATCATTCCCAGGTTTGACAAACTTTCTTTTAAAAGAAGTTATATTTTCATGTTAAAAATATTGAGTACAAAATTAGGGATTGAGGTTTAGACATACCTGGAAAACCTATTCCATGTTGGATACACCCCTTATAGCTCAGGTAAAGATTCCTTATGTTGGTGATTAAAAGATACATTATCAAATTATCCTTAAAATAGTAACCCATAGTATTGTGAAAGTCACATTTTCCAATAAGTTCCTCAAAATGCTTTAAAGTAGTTACATCAAAACATTCCTCATGAACTTGTAGATGCTGACGGTCTTGTCCTATAAGTTTGGAATTACAGCACAACTATTTTTCTGAAAGGTTGAATTTTGGAAATACACTCTCTTCATATTTTATACGTCCAGATAGGCACATAGAGACATAAATATATTTTATTTCCTCCTACTTTTTAATCACATTTAAAATTGAATTTATGAACCTCTGCCTCCTGTGGTGACAGGAGTTAGGTATGGATTTGATCTCAATTGCCTCTCCATATGGCCATACCTTTCTCACAACTGAGAAGGTTGGAAATGAAACATGAGCAAAAGCAAAGTAGTTACGGTCCCCCATGCACACAGTTGTTAATTGGAGGAACAACCAAGTGATCATGCCTCACTGAATATTCTAAGGTAGTTTTATTCTTCTGTGACTTTTCTGTAGCATGTAGCATCATTCCCTTCTCCCCCCACCTCACTTTCTTCCATACTATCCAGACTGATTTACTCACTGCTTCCTACCAAATAAGGGGTTTGACAAAAGAGTCTGAGTCTCTTCTCTCACTGCCTGTTGGAATCATTTGATAATCTTCTCCTTTATTTTTAATAAAAAAGTAATATCCAGCATCTCATCCACAAAGATTGCAACCTGATAGATCTCTGGAGTGGGGTGGGAGATTGGTACGGGTAGTTTAAAAAGTTCTCACAGCTAATTTGAATGTGTAGCCAGAGATATAAGTTGGACAATATGTCATTGCCTCAAAAAATGCCAATTTCACATAATTTTCCCTAATGTTTTTCTTTCTGTATACTTACACTTGGTACATGTTAGGAAAAAAATAATAATCATAAGTGATTTACATGAGACCTACTTTGTGTAAGGCACTTCGTACCTGTTAACTCACTTAACCTCCACTGAAACTCCAGAGTAGGCAATGCCAATATCCCCATTTGTCAGATGAGGAAACTGAAGCATTGAGGAGTTATGTGCTGAAAGTCACATAGTAAGTAAGTATTCATGTCCGTTATTGATTAGACTGCAAACACCACAAGGGAGGGAACTATTGTTTTGTTCATGAATGTGCCTGGAGCAGTGTTTGACAAATACAGGAGCTTGATAAATGTTTCTGAAAGAAAAGAAGGAAGGAAGGGAGAGAAGCAGACTCTTTGATTTTTTAGACAAAGTATATGCATGAAGTTCAAATTTGGAGAACAATTTGTGATTTAAAATTTTCCTCTAATGTCTTTGAATTATTACATATATAAAAGATCAGGAAACAGCTTTGATAGGTAGGAAATATGTTGCCTCAGTTTTATGTAACTGAGTAACAGAAAATAAATTGGCTTGTCTGGGAAAGTCTACAACATGGTTGATAAAACATTTAAATCTCAACTTTTATTTTCAGATGGAGTTCTAATTACATAGTGCATAGTTCAAGTTGGGTTTAGTAAGTAAACTCATGTATCTTTTTTGAAAGGTTGTAAGATTTTGCACTATGTGTGCTTTTACATTTATACAGGGGGCTGTTACACCTCAAGTAACTTTAAGACAGTTTCAAATCTTTTTAGTGCAGAATTTCAAGAGAAGAGACCTTTATTTTAAATCTTCCCACTCTGGCAACAACCCACATTGCTTACTCTTGATGTAAATGCTAAATAGCTGCTGCCAAATGTTACATTCACAAGCAATAAGAAAATGAAAGCAACATCAATTTTTTTTTGAGTATGTGCTAAATAAAATACAAAAAATAAATATTTCCTAAATTGTGCATTAAAGTTATTATCCTATTTGTAAATAAAATTTTACACCTGGAACTATTGACATAATAAAATAATTTCATTGAAAAAGGTAAAACACTTTCTTTATATACAAGAAATACAAAATATTTGAAAGAATAAATGTTGGAAGTCTACAGGAATATACTAACCTCCTGCCTTTTGCTTTCTGAAAACAGATCAAGGGCATTTTGCCACACTATCTGTACGATTTCTGGGCATTTCCTGTTTAGGAGAAGGTAGAGGCCTTTGTGTCTTCAGGGTAGTGATGCAGAGGCTCAATGTGCCTGATCCCTAGTTTCCAGATTGCTAGTGAGTCATTTGGTTCTTTTATTAGTTCTTTCTTACATTACCATCCCGTCTCCTTCCGTGCTGCTCTTCCTGTGTTTTGGAGAGCAGAACTGGGAAATATGTGGCACTTGGTGAGCGGTAGAAATCAGCAGTGAGTGACTGCCTAGTTCCCATGTGGTGAGGCTGGCTCGGTTGCACATCTGATATTTAAGTATGTGTCTCTCAGCCTTGCCAGATGGGTATGAATCTGGACTCCCAGGACCCAAAGTCCAAATTGATCAAGACACATTGTGAAAATAGTAGCTGCTTTTCATTGAGCTGTCTATTCACTAGGAACATTGCTGCCACTCCCTGCTATCTACTACCAGGAGATTTTTAGACTTTTAATTTAATTCTTGTTGAGGGGAGCTTTGGGGGAGGGTCTGAGATAACTGCTTTGGGAGCTAGATAGGAGCTGGCACATGAAAAATATATAAAACTTAATCTTGTAGGAGAAAAACTAGTTTTAGTGAGAAAAACATCTATTCTAGAATTCTTCGTAAGTTTTGGTAATTAAGTCAGTATTTCCAGGAGCACTGTAAGATATTTAATTTTACATAAATGTAATTTACACATAATAATGGCATTTATTAATTACTATCCATGAACTTTTTCTATGGCACATGAGATATAATTTAAATAGTCATTGAAAACCTCCTATGGATTCAAAACAATGCACACTTGTGAGTCACTCATGGGTTTGTTATATACTGCAGTATACAGGGATCATTAATCAGTTTACTGCCTCTTGTTCCTTCCAAGGTTTTGATTGCTTCTATAAACCCCAAAAGGACTCATTAGGCTTGCTTCCTTTCCATTTCTAAATCCCAGCGCTTAGAGCACTTTTGCAAATAATGATTTGAACTTGGGTGAAAGTTTCTGAAACATACTGAAGATCAAACCAATCATCTACTATCAAACATTTCCAAAGACAAGACCTGGAAGTAAAATCTATTTCTAAAACACCCATCACGAATTCATTAGAAGATTATGTGGTAATTATTCCCCAGATAATACATCCAAATGAAATAATTCAAAAGTAATAGGGGAAGATAAGCACATTGGTATTTGTTGTGTACATCAAATGTGTGCATGAAGAGTGGGAGGGGGTGAGAAAAGAGCAAAGAGAATGTAAATGTTATCTGTTTATACATTTAACAACCTAATTACAAATACAAATACAACTTATTGACTTGACTTGAATATTACTGGCATGAACTTTGTATCCTAAGTAGGTGAAGTTATACAAATATTACATTTCATATCCAGAAAGCAAAGACACCTGATACTTCAGAGATTATATACATAGAGGGGGATCATAGCTAGCTATAGAACATGTTGCAAAGGTCACTAGAGGGTTTTAAAAGTGAATTTGGACCTCTTGGGAGAGGCACATTATTCCTTCTTATTGAATCACATTTCTTATTGAGTTATGCTTCTGCATCCACATGTATGAATTCTACCCCGATCTTCAAGGGAATTTGAGGCATACAGCCTGTAGGTCCTAATACCTCCTTTGATGAAGACAGTTCTTTTTTTAAAAAAAAACTTCTTTCTTTTTCTTTTTCTTTTTTTTTACAGACTGCATTTTGATTCATTGTACACAAATGGGGTGCAACTTTTCATTTCTATGGTTGGACAAGTGTAGATTCATACCATTTGTGTAATCATACATGTACATAGGGTAATGGTAATGATGTCTGTCTTGTTCCACATCTTTCATACCCCTACCCCCCACAGTTCTTCTTAAATGGATTATCACTTTAGAAAATTAACTAAATACAACAGATTTTTTTTCCCGAAAAGAACATAAGTCATGCTCTTGTGTACATTTATGCATCTATTCATCAATACTGAAGATTTTGACTTTTGTGGAATATCTCTTGTGCTATGAAAGTAAACTTTAATCAATACCAGCTCTCTTTAGCATTCAGGGTATTTCATGGCATTGACTAGCTTCATTTAGATTATGCATATATTGCACATATACACAACACTGTATAAAGCAGTAGAGGTATGTGTATAATATGTATACTATTCAATATTCTACATGGAGTCTTAGATTTTTGAGAACTTAAAGAGAATGAAACCATACAAACTCAAAATTTTATGCATGTCATATTTATGAGAAAACACTTTTAGAGCATTCTTGATTCTTTTGTTTCGTCTATTGTTTCTATTTTTCATTTCCTTGATTTATGGGAGCTGTTTCCTTAGTTACAGACTTTCCCTCCTAATTTAGTTGAATCTACAAGTTCATGAAATAAAACAGAAGATGGCATTAGCAAATTAAAAGAAGCTATCAGAATTTCTATGCACACACACACACACACACACACACACACACACAGTTGTTAATGGTTTCTTCTTTCTAGTGTCTTCACTTCCTTCTGCATTGAAGACTTTGAAGGCTCAGGAAGAGGAAGGAGCTTTTGTATGTGAGTTAATCATTTCCTTGTTAACCTTTTGCCTTCAGCCACAATGAGATTCGTTCTTCATATCACAGTAGACCTCATCAGCAGGAATATGCTTTTATCTTTGCCGCCTGGTTTTACAGGACTGGAGGGAATTGGCACCACTAGGGAATCATTAAAGAGATAATGGACAAATTATTTTCTCATATCTTCATTCAGTCTTCTTTCCCACTGGTGCCCTCTTCCTTAGTAAGCATCAATCAGAATTATTCATTAAGCACTGAGGGAAAAAAAGACTGTCCTGAGGGAGAATGGGGAGGGGAGTAACACAAACTTGGAAGCAAGGAGGAATCAGATCCAGTGTGTCAAAAAGAAATTTGAGGATCATTTTCTGTTTGGATGCATTCAAATTAAAGAGGGTGAAACAGTGCAGAGGGCATTTATTAATTTTAAAGCCATAAAATTTTAGGTGACTTGAGGTCTTTAAAAATTCATCTCCAAGAAAAGAGTTGCAGTAGGGATTAGAACATTTCTGTTTTGTTTTGTAGAATAAGTTACTTTTTCTTTCAAGACTGTTCATGCAGTGAATGGCTAGTTGTTAGTAATAAGACTTGAGCATCTGTGTCACTCTGATTGAGAAAAAAAATTAGTATAGAAGAAAAATTACACTGAATCAGTGAAACAGGTAAGGAAGACTTTATTCAAAAATACTTCAATATGCAGTATTTTCATATTCAATTCAATTCGTATTGGATTGATCTCCACTGAGTGTGTGTGTTTATGTGTTTACCTGATGATGCAGATTGGGGATTTAAAGCAGAATTTCATGCATGCTAAGAAGGCACCCTACCACTGAGCTACATCTCCAGTGAGAATATTTTATTTGTTGGGCTCAGCTAATGGACAAGTACTGAGGACCTTATAGTAGGTTGGTTGAAGTGATTAGGCTGGCAGGCTAATTGTTGCTTGTGAAGTTCGACTCTTACGTGCCCACAGAGCCTGGAGGTAGGGGCATTATCTCCATCTGTGACTGCATTTCAAAGGGATGGCTTCCAGGCTGGAGAAAGACTTGCTGGGGCTGTAAAACTAGCAGGAAGCTGGGAGAGGATTTACATCTGAAAGGGACAGAGGAAAAATTTTCAATAGAAAATTTCTTAAAATAAATGCCCTAAGAAAAGGGAGCCCCGGGACCTATTGTCAGGAAGAAACCTGTCTGAAGTTGAAATGAGCTGAGGGAAATGTTGAGGCCTTCCTGGTCATAGTTAATAAGTCTCGGCTCACTGAAAGAGTTTTCCTCTCTAACAGATGGGAATTGGGCAGCAAGCTCAAGTTTTCATCAAATGCCTTGGTGGACCACGCCTTGACCCACATCTTCCAGACAAGGCTGGTTTAGACTGGCCAAAATTCAGAGAGAATATTGGGAGCATGACTTCATAAAGACCCTGATATAGAGACACAAGGTCCCAGTCCATGTTAATGGCTGAGCTGAATGTACAAACTGCACAGGAATATTCCTTCAGAAGTGAGATGATTTAGCATTCCTCCTTTAAGTGAGTGGCTTAGCATAACCCAGCACTTCTCTGATCTGAATTCACTCTCACACTGTGAAGGAAGCAGGATTCTATTTGTCAGATTTTTTTTTTAATTCCTTTTTTCTTTTTCTTTTCTTTTGGCACTGGGGATTGAACCCAGGGTATTTTGCCACTGAGCTATATCTCCAGTTCTTTTTATTTGTTATTTGAGACAGGGTCTTGCTAAGTTAGATAATCCTTGCATAGTTTCACTTTTATAAAGCAGTTTACCTGCAATCCTGCCTGGATCCAATGGATAAGACAGTTACATTCCTCAGCAAACTACCTGCTATCTGCAGGAGAAATGCAGGCCTGAAATAATGTTGAGAAAAACATAAGTTACCCTGAATGGGGAGACTTTTGTGACATGTTTACATAGATCAGATCCGGGAATTCAGAGAGATAGGGATAATTCTTTCCTACCATAAAATCTGTAAGAACAAGTTCCAAATAGAACTGTCAGAATGGATCAAAGTGACCTAAAGTAGTCATAACAGCAGGGACTCAAAGGTCTGATGTAATTCTGCTTTCAGTCAAAATTCAGGAGGTGAACCTGGGTGGGACTTTCTGGAAACTTCCCTGGGACCCCAGTAAAACTGAAGGCAGGAGAGGCATGCCGTCCCTCTCCTCTCTGAGAGGACCCACTTCTCCCTTAAACGTGTTCCCACTTCCCCTTTCCCATCCCTCTTAGTAATCTCATGCCTGTTACTCTGATTGACGTGTCTGAAATCTTTCTGACTTGTTGATGCCTCAGTTTCCCAGAAGGTCCCAGCCTATAACACTAGGAGTAGTGATGGAGAATGCTTTCCCATATGAAAATATTTTGATTTTTAATTTTAATTTCCCATGATTAAGCAAGATACTTTAATGTTGGATATTCTGGCACAGAAGAATAACATTGTGATGTTTTTTACATGGGCAATGAATGAAAAAATTGCAAATTCTGTTTGCAGTTTAATGCAGCTTTTTCTGGGAACCCTCCCATCCTTTTCTATTCCAAATTTAGCAGGTGGATGCACTGTATTTAACTTAAAATTGTTGTAAGCTACTTCATAAAACACGAGCGAACCAGGCTATGAATTGAATTTTGGGTATATCATATTAAAAATATGAAGAGGAAGAGTGATGGCATCACGAATGGCCCAAAGTAACAAGGTTATAAATAAACTGCTCACTGTTCTCATGCATTTTTAGTAAAGAGATTTGGGAATAGTGCAACTAATCCCCAATGCCCAATTAAAGTCTCTTAACTAATTTAACAAATGCATTGTAAAATGTGTAGCTGGAGATACTTTAAATAAACATACATTGCACAGAGGAAGTTTAATAGCTAAACAAATGGAAAATCAGTTCAGATGTTTTAGCTTTCTCAATTGTTCGTAGCAAAATAGTTATAAGGAAAAAAGAAAAAGAAACCAAGCACAATTAGTAGGAAAAAGTTGAAAGGGGATTTTTTTTTTCAAGATTTTATCTTTCAAGAAAATCATGAGCTAAGTTAGACATTTAAAGATTAACAGTAATTTAAAAAACCTTATTCTTCTGCTTCTTTTTTCACTTGTAATTTTGTTATTCATAATTATTGCTCATAGATATGGGACAGATACACATAGACATGGAGATGAATATGATCCTATTCCTATAAAGAAGTATAGTCCAACATATAAGAATCCTTTTAAGAGATATATGTTGCTTACAATTAATCCAAAGCCCAGCCACCCAAGGAAGAGCTATGTGTTCTTCCTCTTTGGGAGCACCTTCTGCAGAATCTGCCAGTGAAATGAAATCCATGACTTTCTGGAGAGGCTGGTCTTCAATTTCTCCCACACAGGTTTGGACCTAGTGGAACTCTTCCAGAGTTTGCAAACTGAACTTCAATTAAAGAAGCCTACAGGGCATATAGAGCAGATGAACAGCAAGTGGGCTGAGACTTCTCCTGACAAGCCTTTGGCAGCTGGGAAACCCAAGTGCGAGGCAAGCATTTGGAAGTGCTATATGGAAGCAAATATTTAACACCCAGGGGGACTGGGAAATACGGTTGATGCTCATTTTCTTGGAATCTCTATAAGGAAGTCCTTGTGATTTCTGAATAGTATAAAGAATCCAGTGCTTTCAAATCTGAGCAATTGCAAAATACAAACTTTCTGCTTTTAAACAGTGGTCAAGATGAAAGGCAGCAGTTATTAACTAACTACTACCACATTTTTCTGAACTAAAATACTGACTCTTCATTTTGGCTGAGCTATGTTGTTGGAAGCTTTAAAAATTCCCAGTGAGGGTCTTTCATTTTTCTAAGTATAGATGATTTTCTGTTGGTTTTTGCTTAACATTAGTTGACTTTCATGAAAATGTACCACAGAGAGAGGGTTAAAATAGCCAGACAGTCACTGAAAACTGCTTTTCTGACTTGTGCTTGTCTTTCTCATCCCTTTCATATGTTGTAATCCCCAAGACTATATGCTTGTGGTGGGAGTATAAATTATTTTGATGGATATTTTGATTGCTTTATCAGTTTAACAACAGGTAATTGAATGGTTTCATCCCTTTACTTGAGACCTTCACTTCTCTGAATTAGACATTTCCAAGGAGTCCTGTCTGGTATCATTTTAATTAGAATTACAGTCATAAGTAGCTATAATATGATTAATGACCAGGAATAAATCAGATCATGAACATCAATATCTACTCTTTCTCTATTGTACTTGATGTCTAAAGCTTTGGGTACTGCTTTTATTTACTTCTGGCCACCCAGAAAACATGAAAAAGCATCTATGGAATCCCTGAAGGAAGTTAAAATAGTGAATACAAAGAATTAAAATGACCTTGCTGTGCAATTGATTAGTTCTGAAACCTTCTGGGGTACTAAAATTGTTAAGATGTTTGTGCAGGTTGATGACTAATAAAATGAAGAAAGATTAGCCCTCCAAGCCTTGAACTTCCAATAATTGAATATAGACATTGCACATCTTGAATTTCCCTCAGAGCTAATTTCCTCCTGTTTGAAATGGGGATGCTGTATGGTTGTGTTGTTGTGACTTAGGCAAGGCATGCAGCAAGCTGCATACATTTGAGAAATTATTTTGAATATAATGATTTTATAATCACATAAAGTTGGAAATAATAAATACGGAAAGTTAATGAATATATGAAACTCACCAACAATGTTAGCTCTTCTATTGTAACATCAAAAGTGATTAATATTCATTAAGGCCCTTTAGTTAAGCAAATGAGATAAGAATTTATTTTCCTGGCATTTAAGTCACATTTTGATTTCTATAATACCAATGACTTCAAAAGCATTCTTTGCTTAAATCATCTCAAAGTTAGCTCCCCAAATATTAAATGATCTTTGGATTGTAAAACAATTTAGATTGCTAAATATTCTGTACTGAGAGTCTTAAAATGTGTTGTATTGTGAGGAAGAGGTAAGAATCGGGGTGATCCGTATCATTTACAAACTATTAAAAGTGCAAATTCATGCTTGCCATTTGTAGATGTGTACAAAACCTTCCCAGAAGCAACATCAGCTTTCTTGAATGATGTCCCTGGTGGAACACCACACCTGTCATGGCCATGTCCAAACAGCAATGGAATCACAGAATCCGAAAGCTGGCAGAGAATGCAGAAGCTACAACAATCTTAGGTCCTTTGTGCTGGTTCTTCCTCTTATGTAGAATATCTCAGGCAGATTTTCATAAGGCAGTCAGCTCTTTCTGTTCACTCAGTAGTCAGCTCAGAAAGGTGGGCGGACCACTTGATATGGCCCCAGGAGGTCTCTCTCCATTCCCTCACCTTTTTAAATTGCTTCATGCCATCTATTGCAATTTTACATGCTTGTTGGTTTGTTTGTTGCCTCTGCCCATTGCCTCCCTCACCCCTGGAAGGTGAGCACATTGGGAGTATGATTTGGGGGCACTACTGTGGCACAATTATCTGAGATATACATAATAGGAAATCAATATAATATCTAAATTTGAATAAATAAAATCCTCATTTTGCCTGTGAGGAACTAGAGGATAAAGACAGATGGTCACCACAAAGCCAGGAATAGAATAGTTACCCGAATACACAGCTCAGTTCTGTTTACTATACTGCCTTCATTCTCAGGGTAAGTTAAATACTCCTGACCCTAAAAATAAGCCTATTTATAATCTCCCCCCATTCCCTTCTGAGAAGTGTATTTTCTTTAGTAGAGTTTTTCTCCAGAACACTAGCTCCCCTCATAGTAATCTGATCTGGCTCTTAATTCATATTCCATTAGTGTCCTTCTGGTTGCATGAAGAAGCAACAGAGAAGATGTGCACCCAGACTTTGCAGGCCCAACCTCTGTGTTTCTGAATACATGAAGATACACGGAGACAGTCCATTTCTTGTCCACAACCTAGTTGTGCCAGGGCAGTGGGGTAGGTTGTAGATGGGCCAAAGACAGTGTCCAGAGACAGCATTTGAGACATATAATTTTGGGGCTCTTATAAGAGCTCAGTGATTTCTCCAAGAAGAGTTTTATGGAGACAGGCTGACAGCACTCTATCCCTCAAGGTGCACGGTCTAGGAGGAGTAGCTCCTCTCCTTTGTGGTGTTGTGTCCAGTGAT